>OX393566.1:13211083-13244450 GCA_947652115.1 Blastomussa wellsi | reverse complement strand
TTTGTAATGGAAGTAATAAATTTTAGCGGTTTCGATTTAAAAGCAATTTTGAGTTCGCTCGGCCGCTCGCACACAAGCCTGAAAAACATAACAACGTGCAAATTCAGCGCACTGTCTGTTGTGAAGTCAAAACACCCGTGAAGTGCTTTACACAAGCCCCTTTTCCTGGTGTCTTTATTTTCAATTTTGAGATTGCTTTCATTCACGTTTCGTATTTGTGACGAACGCAATAAAGTCTAATAAGTTTCGATTGATGTTTGCTCGCACGTAAAACGAGCAAATTCAATGCGCTGTCTGTCAGCTCAAATGCAAAATAAAAATTTTATCACAAGTTACTATAGCCCAACGTTGCGAAGAAAACATCAATTGCTCGACTAAATCTTCGAACTTTTGTTGAATAACCAGTGAAACACTCTCGGGAAATTTATCTTTTTCACAAGATAATTTTTCCCGTAATTTATGCCAAAATTTCCGTTTCATTGAGTCTCTCATGATCATAGTTTGTAGTTTTACAACATTGATAGTTACTGTTAAGAGGCATCAGTTATATCAACAGCGAAATGCTTATCTTACAATGTTAATAGCTGACAACAAATGATTGTTTTATAGTTTTATTAAAGATATTTTTTCTGTACTGTCCTTTGCAGAATGTTGATACTTGGGGGGGCCGTTCAAATTTTTATGGAAGACGGGTGGCATAAGATGGGGAGCTTGACAGTAAATGTGCCTTACGCTTCAAATGTGACTTCGAATTAGCATAGTTGTAAGAATGGAATCTCTCATCTCCTCATTGTACCAAGCAGACAAGATAGTACAGTTTACAAAGTTACTGCTAGCCCTTTGGCAGAATTTTTACCATTTAGGTATACTAGTTTTACACCGTTAATACGGCCACTCGAACCAAAGACACATTCTTAATTGTCCAAGCAAAACAAATGCAGCACTTAGGAAACAATATTTAAAGTGGTACTACGATGGAAAAATGTTGTCCTTGTTCTCTTTCGATTCCGATTTTATGTTTGGCAAGAATGCACCATGCCAATTATTGCGCCGCAATTTTCGAAATAAGTCCGTTTTTTTAAACGACGAATTCTTGTCAGAGAGCTTTTGCAATGTGTGAACCCAGCTGATCGGTATGCAGCACGAGCTTTCTGAAGGAAGTTGCTGTTCTGCATACCAAATTCTTCGCTTGCAACCACGTGACCAAAAATCTCTACGTCATTAGCCGCCGCCATGTTGGGGGATAACCAAGCTTTCAAAATGGCTGCGTGCCCTAAAGGCGACTTGTCCGGTAACATTCAGCTTTCGGATTATTTTGCGGGTTTGGATGGCTCAGCGAAGTCAAGATATAAGGATAAAGTTGTCGTGTGTGGTTTCGACCCGTATGCCCTGAAAAGAAGTGATTTCAGCGAAAATATCGCACTTTTGCCAAATATCCAACATCCGGATATCGTAAACTACCTGGTGTTGCAAACTTCATGGGCGACTCAAACGCAAATGAAAGCGTACAAGTCAATGGAGGCGTACAATTTTTTTGTGGGTGAACACTCTTTTGATACGATCCACTGAGGCCGATAAAGTTGTCGTTTATGCAAGGGTAAATATGCAATATTTCAAAATTGTTTAGCCTATGAAATGTAACGAGTGCTTGTCACAACAGTGGACATTTAAAAAAGTACGATAAATGCGTTTTCCAGTGATGTACTATAACTCCTTGCATATCTGATATGATTAGAACCATGTACATTAAAAACTATGTTCTAATGTTCATCGATCTTTGCCTCTTTGACTGCAATTTAATCAAATAAAAACACTAGTTAATATTTTCTAGGTGAATCACTCACAGAGAGCCATGGACACTCCCCTAAAGGTTTGGATTTTAGCAGAAAAATCTGGAACAGTGATAGCAGCCCATTGTGATTGCATGGCAGGTTTGTGTGAGGCTTGTTCCCATGTAAGTGCAATTCTTTTTGCTGTGGAGGCAGGTATAAGAATGAGAGATTCTAGCACTTGCACCCAGGAAAAGAGTAAATGGATTATGCCAGGATATGTCAAAGAAATTCCATACTTGCCTGTCAGTGAGATGGATTTCACTTCTGCGAAAAAAAGCATAATTTATTATTAGAAGAGCAAGTCACCCCTGTGACTGCCAGAACTGCTAGTGATGCTACACATACCATCTCTACACCTGTACCAACCATTGAGGAACAGAAAAAATTTTTCTCAAGTATATCTGGTTCAACACTTAAACCTGCAATCCTGTCAGTTGTTGACCCATTTAATGAACAGTTCACTGTGAAAGAAAATGAAACAGCACCAAGGCCACTGCCAGAGAGGTTATACAAAGAAGAGTGTGTTAAATTAAAATATACAGATTTACTTCAGTGCTGTCAAGTAATATCTCTAGATGTTTCACCAGATGAGTGTCGGGCAATAGAAGCTGCAACTAGAACACAGTCAAACACTAAGGTCTGGTTTCAGCAGCGAGCAGGTAGAATTACTGCCTCCAACCTAAAGTCTGCTTGTAGAACAAATACAAGTAAGCCATCAAAGAGTCTAATTAAAACAATTTGCTACCCTGAAGCTCATAAATTTTCAAGTGCTTCTACAAGATGGGGCTCTGGTAATGAAGCAAGGGCACGTCATGCCTATCAACGAAGTATCGGTCAGTTTCATGAATCATTGACTATTTCTGATAGTGGCTTACATGTTAATCCTAAGTGGCCACACTTGGGAGCCTCCCCTGATGGGATGGTTAATTGCAGTTGCTGTGGGTTGGGTGTCTGTGAGATTAAATGCCCATTTGCCTTCAAGGATGCCAAAATATCTGATGCAGCTGGCCAGAAGAATTTTTGTTTAAAGGAAGATGAAGATGGCAACATTTATCTGGACACAAACCATGCCTATTACTTTCAAGTTCAGGCCCAAATTTTCATTTGTGGTGTTGAATATTGTGACTTTGTGGTGTGGACAACAAAGGACTTATTTGTGCAGCGAATACTTCCAGATGTAGAATTTTGGGAAAATGCAGTTTCCACTACCTTAGAGCTTTTCAACCAATGTGTTTTGCCTGAACTTGTGGGAAAGTGGTTTACCCGTCCAGGGTGTGAGGCACAAGCTTGTCCTTCATCTCCGTCAACTGATGCGGAAGATGATGAAGAGAGTCCTTGGTGCTATTGTCAAAGGCATTTGGAGGGGAGCACACTAATTGGATGTGATAACAAAGCTTGTAAGATCAAATGGTACCACATGTCATGCTTGCGAATGAAAGAAGAGCCTGAAGGAGAATGGATCTGCCCAACTTGCCATAGGCTACAGTAACCAGGCAGAAATTTGAAGTTTATTTAACTTAATCAGTTGAAACTATTGTACAACTTTGTGATCCCCATTGCTAATGTTAGAATAATGGCTGATCATTTACTTTGTCTCTAGTTTTTTTCTAAACTTTTCATGTCATTGTTTCCACTCTTACAATTTAAAACTCTTGAGCTATAATTTTCAACACAACATAAGAATGAGCATCTTGTACAGTAACTACCAAGGATTGTTTACAACTACTCCTTTTGGGCATTAAGTTTTTCACTTATTACAGTACAGTACACTAATTACAACAGTGGGACCCATGGTTAAATGTTCACCTCAATCAAAAGGTATAATTGAGTCTGACAAATTGGTTAGTGCACAGCAAACTAAAGCAATCTTGTCAATAGGAGCCATAGTCTCTCCTGATTTTGCCTTCAGAAACTCTATTGGTAATATGCTTTGTAGGATTACATACTTTCTACGTACTAAACCAATTACGCGTTCTACGTGAATCCTTACATTGGCTATTTTTCTTGTTTCATCCACTTCATGGGCAGAAAGTTGACTTTTGCCCTTGGTGAAAGCTGGTATATGAAGTTTTGCCTGGTAATACCCAACACTATCTGCAATGTCGAACCCCCTGTCAGCTAAAACAATATCCCCTGGTAGTAGCTTTCTCAACAGTCCACTGTTTTCAGTAACATGTTTGTCACTAGCCCTTCCCCCCCCATGCCTTTGATATAAATGAAATGACTCCTTGCGGGGTGATTCCTATTAAAAATTTAACTGTGTTGTGATGTTTATAGTTTGACCAGGTCATTGCTCTGGCAATTAAGCTAGAGGGTCTATCTATAAAAACCTCGAAGCAATCTATTATGACTGCCACTTTGTTTCCAAAATTTTGTTGGAAGACCAATGGCATTGTTTTTCTCAGTTCTTCCCTCTCTGGCCACACAACTAGAAATTGCAAACGTGTACTCATGGCATCAATCCATTTATAAAATATTCTACTCACAGTTGACAAAGATATACCAAACCTGTAGGCTAAGTCTCGAAATGGAATGTTCAGTTTTATTTTAATTAATGCCATTAAGAATTCTTGAAATTGCAACAGGGCATTTGTTGATGTATGTTTCACGTAAGGGGCAACTATGTTTAAAACACTCATTAGCAGAACAAAACTGGGTATACCAGTATAAAACTTGGTTTTCTCATCGTTGTCACGGAATGACTGTTCAGATATCTTAACATTCAATAATTGTGTCTTAAACTCGTTGAGCTCTGCTACACAGGTGCGCATAAAGCATTCCTCCTTCTCCATGTCCTCCATTGTGAGAGCTGTTTGACATCCCTTGTCATTATCAGTGTCAGGAAATGGATCTGTTCGATTGTGAACAAAGACGTTAAGTTAATTGTTAATTGCTTTCAATTTAGTTGTAGTTATTTCTTTCGCCTAAAGGATGGCCAGTTCCAATCAAGCATGGAAACAGCTTGGTCGGTATAGCAGTCGGTATAGCAGGTTCATCATGTACCTCATCATCGGGTGGGTTTTGCTTCTTCCGCCAGTTTTCTTTTTACACCACGCTCCTTGGCTCTTGAATGGCGATCGGACGCAATTTTAATATTTACTATTTTCGCGTGGCCCACGTTTTGCGTTGGCGCCCAGTCCGGGTTGTTTTTTTCATAGAGGAATGATGGCGACCCTATGAACAACCACAAATCCAAATAAATGCATTGCATATTTGGTAATTCGTGCAAACCGAGAATATTGTTACCTGAGATAAAATGATGGCTGCAAACGCGTGAATGGTCCGCTTTTTTGTCGTCAAAATCGGCCCTGTTGATATTCGCCAGCCATTGACTTCTCCGTTCCTCGCTTAATTTTCTAGTTTCCTCACCCTGATGATAAATTACTGATGGAAATCGAAAAAAATTATATTTATCCTTATCCCGTTTCGAGCTGTGCCCACAGCCATACACCGCACAAAGGTGAGGCATGATAAAGCCGGTAAAGGGTAACTTAGTCCTTAGTCACACATGGGCGCTTATCCCCCAACATGGCCGACTTCCGGGTTTTTAATTTATTTCGACGTGACGTGCAAGCGAAGAACTAGCTGGGTTCACACAGTAAAAAATTAAACTAGTGAGTATATGACGTCATTTTCTCTCTCGATCCAGCTCTTTCAATGCAACTCGACTGAAGTCAAATCTGGTAATGGCGGGCAGGTTAAACAAGAATTCGTCGTTCAAAAAATGGACTTATTCCGAAAATTGAGGCACAATAATTGGCATGGTGCATTCTTGCCAAATATAAAATCGAAATCGAAAGAGAACAAGAACAAAAGTTTTTCATCATAGTACCACTTTAACGCAATGTAACATGATGTTGAGTCAAAGAGGTCGGGGCCTTTGTTTTTGAGAAGGATATGTGCAGCCAAGTTTGTTCCTGTTTCGATATTAGAATCTAGTTATGTTCATCAAAGTTCCAGGAACAGGTATGAAATTTGACCCTACCCCGTTAGTTTTTATGGCCCGTTGGTGACCGTATCAACGGGGTCCCACTGTAACAGGAAAGATGCATGTTGAAAAACATTGTTTTTGTTATTCAAATTTACAGTAATTAAACAAAAGAGCAGTTTGATTCACCAGCCAATTGTCCTCTGGTTGGCACATTAGTAAAAATACCTTTAGTATGGTGTAGACCTTTTTCGCTTGGGCGGTTTGTTGCCGCATTACAGACCACGTGATGATAGTCTTGAGAATTCTTGCTTTCAAATTTTCAAATATTTGTGTATGCATGAATAAATGATTTTTAGATGGACAAAAGAGCAAATTTCTTGAGAATTTCAAATGGTCTGTACTGGGAAAACAAACACGCCCAAGCGAAAAGGTCTATTGGCGCCGCCTGTTTAGTATTCATGCCAACAAGGCAAAATGTTCCTTCTTTTCAATGAATTCAGACTTCCTTTCCCATGTTTCTCCTGCTAATATTAAATCCAAATCATCAAAATCATCGGTTAAGTCCAGAGCATGCCATAAATGTAAAGCCAACGCCCGTAGTTCGGGGAAAACCTAACAAACAAACTCAGGCTTAAAATATAGCTAAGCATACGTTATGTAATTGTTTATGTCCAATCTTGTGTATATTTCTAGCTAGAACGTTAATTAGTTGTTTCAAAATTTCTTTTAGGTGTCAAGTTATCAAATGATAACTTTTTGGGGCTACTTTAAACACTGTCATGTTTCGACCCAAACCTGGAGAACCATGCTCATTTGGGGCGGCCAGACCTCTTGATTCTTGGTGCTGACCAAAAGGGATCGTGGCCTCAGGGGACGAGAATGCCAGCTGATAAAGAGAGGCTATAATGACCCATCAAAATTTTAATACCACCTGATAATCTACCATTTTTCTTACTGTGATGTTTTCTTGCTAGGACTGGCAAATAGTTAAAAACCAGTTACATAGAAATCCTCTGCGTACTCGCTTTAAAATTTTTTAGCCAATCAGATTTGACAATTAGTCCGTGAATCGCGGACTTCCGGTTTTGGAGGCGGCGAGAGGTCGCGATTATCGGTGCTGACCAAAAGGAGCGCGGCCTCTGGGGACGAGAACGCAATCATGGTGACAAACCAATGACCAGTGATTGAAGAACACGTCAAGTAGCTATCATTTTTATGATACAATAAGTTACCATAGCAAAAATATAACCTTCTAAATACATCCTTATTTTCAGCTGTAACTGCAAATAGCTCAAAAACTCACTCGGTGACCGTTATGTTTTATCATTAATTTTGATTCGCAAGACAAGGTGCAACTTTTGACGAATTAAAAAATATATATACACGAGGTTCAGAGATATTGTAACTTGTAATGTTCACTCCAGTGACTGGGCATCTGTATAATACGTCAACTGAAAATTGTAGTATTGATCCGTCAAAGTTGTGGTGCTGTGAAATGCAAGAAACAGCTTGCAGCGACCTTAAACAAATTAATCGCATCCAATTCAAATTTTATATGGTCAAAATTCGACGAAGCGTTTTTCAATTTAGATCAAGACTTATGTTTTGGGGAAATTTAGATCCCCCCGAGTGATTCTCCCATTTTCACCCCGATAGTTTTTGATGACCTTCAAAACGACATTGCAAAATATAGATCATTAGGCCTTGTTATGTTGACAGGTGACTTCAATACTAGGACAGGTTTCGAGCTAGATTTTGTTGACGTCGATCGTTGTATTCATATCCCAGGTGACAACCTCTCCTCTCCACGTACCCCACAGCAGAGGAAAACTTTTAATTCCCAAAGCAATAAACATGGTCAATCTTTACTTGAAATTTTCTAAAGCTGCGATTTGAGAATTCTGAACGGAAGAACAGTGACTCTTAAAGAAAAATAACTTTCCATTCCCCCAAAGAAAATACGGTTAATTACTCTATGGTTAGCCATGGGTTGATGAACTCGTTTGAAAACTTTATAGTTAAGGTGGCTCATCTCAATTTTTCAGAACCACATCAACCCAGCTTTAAAAGGCTTCTGCTTTGCTGTCTTGGGTCGGTCGGGCAAGGGTTTTCACACATTTACTAGAGAATGAATAAGGTTTCCAAAGATGTGGATTTCATGGCATCGGTGTTACCATAGCAACGAAACGATGACGTAATGGTTTCTGAAAATCAACATTTTTCTCGATTTCGATACCTAACATTTAAAACGAATCAACGTCCCTTGTAGTTTGCGTGTAGATCTTCAACACTGCAAAGTTGTAAAGAATTCTATGAGAGCGTTTTTGAAGAAAAGCGAGTTGAATATTTTGCAGTCAAACTTTAAAAGTTCCCTTAGTATCTGTTAGTTCGTTGATTTTAGCGACTTCCTGCAGGTTGAAAAATGTTTTTTGCCATGTTCTATACCTTTGGCATAGAACAACTTTCCTGAAAGGTTTCATCCAATTTGCTTCATTACATTTCTCTCTATGAACTCAAAAGTAATGTCTTTAATATTCACATTTTTCTCATAGAAGGAACGTCTTTGATATGGGAACATCTATGTAAAAACTAGTCGATATAATTTTTTTAAAATCTTTTAATCAAAAGATTAACATGTTATGTCAGGAATGTGATTTCCCTGAAAATTTCAAAGGCATTGAACTATTTTAAGAGCGCGAAATAAGAATTATTATTATTATTATTATTATTATTATTATTATTATTATTATTATTATTATTATTATAGTTAATTATAGTTTCGTTATCAAATTTTTTGTTGACAGCTGGTTTATTTCAGACGTTTCCCTTTTGTCTATATTCTACATATTTGTGTGCTATGGAATCAGCAAGTTTTTCATGCTTGACTACAGCCCTAGGCTCGATTGTCCGCCGGACTTGAGAGAGCGGCGGTAATCGAGCCTACTACAGCCCGGGTGATCTAGAAAATTTCATTCTTAATACAATAGCAATTAGCATAAGGCTGTGGTGACGCCTGTGAGACCGTGATGGGTGATGTAGCAGCTCTCGTAAGGTCTCACATGAGTGGCTCGATACCCTTCGTGAAAACAATAAAAAACAACAGGAATAATGTCCGTAGCCCCTAAAATAATAATAACTGCAGTAGAAGTGCATGCTATGCCTCACCGCAGTCTTATGCTAATTAATTGCTATTGTACTAGGAATAAAATTTTCACGATCGCCCAGGCTGTAGTCAAGGGCGGCAAGTCAAAAATGGCAAACTTGCTGATTCCAAAGCACACAAATATGTAGAATATAGACAAAAGAGAACTTCTGAAATAAGCCACCTGAAAATAAATACTCTGATAACGAAACTTTCCGTAACGAATGCAAAAGTACCCTACATTTTTATAATTATTTCGCGCTCTTAACCCTTTCCTGCCCAAGCGTGACTTATAGATTTTACTCTGTCTAACGCCAGACGATTTTACTCGTCCAAGGGAGACCCCTTGGGCAGTAAAGGGTTAAAAAACTATCTCCCTTAACCCTTTCCTGCCCAAGCGTGACTTATAGATTTTACTCTGTCTAACGCCAGACGATTTTACTCGTCCAAGGGAGACCCCTTGGGCAGTAAAGGGTTAACATGGTTCAATGCCTTTGAAATTTTCAGGGATAGCACATAACATGTAAGACTTTCGATCTAGATATTTTTAAAAATTCTATCGAATAGTTTTTACATAGATGCTCCCATATCAAAGACGTTCCTTTTATGAGAAAAATATGAATATTAAATACATTACTTTTGAGTTCGTAGAGAGAAACCTAATGAATCAAACTGGATGAAACCTTTTGGGAAACTTGTGCTATGCCAAAGGTATCAAGCATGGAAATCGGGGGTGGAAGCGGAATAATTGGATCTCGCTTATTCATTATTCCTTTCATTTTTTTCTGAGTTATTCATTTTTCAATTTTTCTCGATATTCATTATTCCGTATTCGAGTTTGTAGAGCAAGCTTCTTGAGTGCTCTCCAAGCTTCCCGCGTGCACCATAACTCGATGGTGTACAGCTAAAAGCATGAACCAATTGTTTTATAACATTGCCGGTGGAAATTTACATCAAAAAACCTGCGCCAGAAAAAAAAAATATGGCGAAGCGATTTGCTCACGTTATCAGCGTGCTCCACTGGATTTTAGAATATAGCCCTGTATGCTCGCCATGGAATCTTAGCAAGATTTATTTTTAATAGAACATGGGCAAAAACAAAAGAAGCCCAGTACCCCGGATGTAGTTTACGTTGTGTTGCGAATGAGCTTTAATCACATGGCGGCCATGTTGAGTACCGAGGGATTGAAAACTTTTGTTTTGCCACGCGGAAACTCGTTCCCAAACATTTCAACTCGAGGCTCGGGGTACGAAATCTATCGTCTATGGCCAATATGGCCGCCGTGTGATTAAGGCCCATTACTATATTCTAAACCAACTAGAAGATGGGTTTCCTAATTTCCTATAAGAAAATAATGCCCTTTTGAGGTCTAGAAATATTAAAGCAGCTCAATGCCCTCGCCTAACGGCTCGGCATCCACTAGCAGCTTTTCTAGACCTCAAGCGGGCATTATCCATTCAAGATTGGCCAGTTCCACCCAATGCTCACCAGAGATCAACATCAAAGAAAAAAAGTACGAATAAATCAAGAGAAAGCCCCTAACAAAGTTCTCTTGTCCGACGATTTTTGATCGAAGACAGGTGAGCCAAAATATGAACATCACACAGACTGTTCTGGCAAGTTATTAACAAAAGAGCGATCGACACAAAGCTGATAGAGTGAAGAGAAAGACAACTTGAGCGTGCTCTCAGCTCAACTCGCATGCGTCTATTCACATGCGTTTATTATTCATTTTTCTTTTTACAGAAACTGTATTATTCTTTATTCCGAAAGTTCAAATCCTAAATATTCCTTATTCATTTTCTTTTTTAAAGCGTTATTCATTATTCATTATTTCGCTTCCACCCCCGAATGGAAAGTACATTGTTTCAATCTGCAGGAAGTCGCTGGAATCAACGAACTAACAGATACTGAGGCTTACTTTTACATTTTTACTACAAAATATTCAACTCGCTCTAATAGAATTTTTTCAAACTTTGCAGAGTTGAAGACCTTCATATATACTACAAGGGACGTTGATTCGTTTTAAAAGTTTAGGTCTCGATAAAGAGAAAAATGTCGTCATGGTTTCGTTGCTATGGTAGCACCGATGCTAATCAAATCTACATTTTTGGAAACATTATTCAATCTCTAGTAAATGTGCTAAATATCTTTCCCGATCGACCCAAGAGAGTGACGTATTAGCTTTTTAAAGTTGGGTTGGTGTGGTTCTGAAGACAGAGATGATTCAGATCATTCTCAACTTATTTGTTGGTTAACGATCTCTCCGAAAGCTCATCCGCAAACAATTTCTCGCCCGCAAATCGATAAGTTTAGTCATCCAAAACAATTTGTCTGGAATCAAGCGTTTCTTGTTGCCTTAAAACAAGAAGAATTTGTCTCGCTTCTATCCTTGTTTCAAAATAGCTCCTTGCTAGGAATAGTGAAGGAATTACTTAATATCATAAATGATGATAATAGAGACGATAAAGTCGTCTGGACGCTTTTGACGTCTAAGACGTTTAAGGCGTCTGGTATAAAAACAGGACTGTTCACAGTCCGCTATTTTTTCGTATTTTTCATCGATCGGCGAACGGGGTGAATGAATCGCGAGAGAACTGGACTCCGGCGAAAAATTTGTTTTTTTGCTCGCGCTTTCTTTTGCGTTGAAAAATAGAGCGGCTGTGAACAGTCTAGCATTTAGTGGACGGCCTGACAGAAAAAAAAGAATAAAAAATAAAAAAAAGACTGGGTTCTACACTCGGAGGACACTGGACACGAGTAAACGTTTTGCGAGCGGATTTTCGAACAAGTCGACTTGCACCTGGCTGGAAACATGGCGCTATTATAAAATGCGTCCAAGGTAATGGCGTCCCGTTTTTATACTAGACGTCTTTAACGTCTGAGACGTTAAAGTTGTCCGTTAAGAGAGCGTCGTTCAGACGCTCTTACGAAAAGACGTTGGAGCCATCAGACGTTTAAGGCGTCAGTCTTATTTACCGTTTTTATACTAGACGTTAAAGTCGTCTCGAGACAGCTTTAACGTCTCAGACGGTTTTAACGTCTCTAGCATAAAAAATTAACCTAACCCTAACCCTAACCCTAACCCTAACCTAACCCTAACCCAAAATATTTGCCCTCGCTTATCTAAATAGCTGCCTCAATTTTCTTATCTCAATTTCTCTTTTCTATTTTTCTATTTTTCTTTTTTTCGTTCTCTTTTCTTTTCCTTACTGACCCTTTTTATTATAAATATGGTACTTTTTCACTTCAACTATTGTAATAAATCTAAGCCGTCCACACCCCACCTGCCTCGATTAGCCTTGCTATTTGCAGGTGGTGTGATATTTGTATATTTGTATATATAACTGGATTTATGAAAACCAGGTCAAAGAATTAATGACCCCCTTCTCACGTTGTAACGATGAAGACTTGTTAGGCATGTTAATTAGGCCTAAAAATCGGGTCAACAAGGGAGCGAAGAGAAAATCTATAATAATAATAGCAATGTTAATAATAATAGTAATAATAATGATAATAATAATATTAATAATCTGTCTTGATTTAGCAAAAGAAGGGGCTTGAGGCAATAGAGGAAATGTATGAGATTTCGATCTATTTTGTTTGTTTTGCGAAGTAACCGTCGGTGACTATTGGCCACTCTTTGTATGAAATCTTACCCTTCATAATGTTCCCATGCCAAATTCCTGATGTCTGGTACTTTTTACTGTAGCCCACTCCCCCCCCCCCTCCCTCACCCCACCCGTTATTTTTGGCCATTTTTACCCAGGCCCCAGCTCGATGAGTACATCGGTTTGAATTTTTGACACCGCGCGGTAGCTGATCTGTAGGTTTACCAATCCTGCCGTCTAAAGGAAGTTTGCCGGAGGACATCATTAAGTCCAATGAAGGTGGAAGTCCAACGATTTGCAATCTAAGCGTCGGCTATTATCTTTCCTTAAACAAAGCTCTAACGGGTGAACTTGAACAACTCGTTACGACTTGTGCGAGGCGGGATAGTGAGGTGCTTGCTTTAGACGGCAAAAAGTCCTTCGCCACACCAAATAGGACTCCCTACCGGACTTGACGGGTGATTCGAAGGCGGCCATGCCGATATGTGGCTGGAACTATTCTGTGGCGAAAGACTTAGAAAAATTCTGCTCTAATCTTGGTAGTATTGTGTCCCGCGCAAAAAAAATTCGTTACATCCGGGCGATTGCATTCAATTTCCTAGAAAATGGCTAGCTGTGTGGGAAAACCGAGGAATAGCGTGGAATTACAGAGCCCTATTTAATGTGAGTACGATTGATTCATGTTCATGCTTTTTTTATGGAAATTTTGCCGCTAGGTAGAAGTGCCAGATCGGTTTTCCGCTGATCTAAACGGCGATTTGTTCAGTTCGGAAGCGTAGTTTCCGGTCGCTGACCGACATGAACCATGTGCGGGTCACTAATCAAAGTACATTTCTCAGCTTTAATCCGGAGCTGCCTAAAAATCAAGCGAATCCTTGATGTTACACACTATTCCTCAGATCATTTTAGACAATGCATTGCTTACCGGGTCACCTCTTGCGCTGGAAATTTTGAAGTCTGTGATGCCATTTTATGTTGTAAATAATAATTTAATTGAATTAGTAGACTTCGTGATTTTGTTGTTATGCCCAAACTACAATCTTCTTGCTCCGAAAAGACATAGGTTAGATTAATTTGCGTTGATTTGAGTTCAGAATAGTGCCCATTGACACCGTGAGTCCTTGCGAAAATATGCCTTCAGAACTATAGTGTCATGTCAACTTTATCTAACTGAGTTCTGTTGAATCAAGACAGAGTAATAATAACAGTAATACTAGCACTGAACTTTCGGATAAGTGAGTCACCAAGGAGAATAGAAGCTGCCAATCCTTTTAAATTTTATAGCGTAGACATTGGAGACAGTTTCTGGCGATAAAACAACCGCTTTTGGCGAGAAAATACAGCTTCGCTCACAATTTTCTTTGACCCGGTTTACATAAATCCAGTCATATATTAATGTAAGAAATAAAGATTGAAAGATTGAAAGATTGTGGTTCTCTATTAACAGTTTGCTCTCTTTTAAAAAAACATGGAAATCCTCTTGATCCAAACCTTAGCAACATGTCATACTGTGCGTAAGAACTCTAAAAAGCTGATCAAATCAAAAAAAATATACGCTTCAATTCCCAGACTGAGGACCTGCATGACGCAAAACAAGACAACCAACGGTCATGCATGCATGAAACCCCTAAAAGAAGACCAAAGGCCTTCTTCCGTATACTCAAGAAATCCCGATTGACCCTCTAACAACAACATTCACATCCAGACCTTTCTCACTTCCCTAAAGTGAAATCAAGTTTCAGAAAATCTTTATGGCGTTCTAGCCCTGTTTCATTTGTCGAGATTAAGAACATGGTAAACTTCAGAAACTTGCTAAACTTTACAAAAGGCCCCTGGGCCTGCTAAAATTCGTAATGAAATGTTAAAAACTGGAATACAATTTCTGATGCTACTCTCTAAAAGTTATTAATCCAATTCTCCAAAGTGCCTATAAAGTAATAAAGTGCCCATAACCCCCCACATTTTTTCTGTCCAAAGAAATATTGGCATTTCCCTGATCAGAATGCCGAAAAAAAAATTTTGCTTTCGGTTGAAACCGCGATTTTTTTATGTCGTGAAAAATCGCTCTTTTGAAAAGCATGACCGAGTCAAAGAATCGGTCAAAAGGATCTGGGTCCAGCACGTTTGTGTCGAGTTGTTGTGGCTTCGTTCTGAGCTCGAAAATGCGTTTAAAATTGTGAGTTCCGATCAAGATCTCGGCGGTGTACGCTAAACACTTCAGCGAACAAATTTCATGACCAGGTCTGGTCGATCGGCGAGTCTGCAGCGAAGAATTGCTTCGCACGGCTTCCAGAATTTTCGTAGAATTCAAGGTAATTTGTTCTTGTCGATTCAAAGTAATATTATTGTTTAAATGTATCAAGCGATTTTTGTAAGTTACTGATTCGAAACAGACTGCGTGTTAAATTTGCTTAATCTGTTTACACGCACAATGCGAACGATCGGCTCATGTCGCGGCGCTTCGCATTTGCTTGAATATACTGATCTGCTGGATACTGGAAATAATCTATTCGTGAGTCCAGACATTCGAACTTGGCAGAATGGCCGTGCAAATAGTCAAGCCAAATCACTGTATATTTTTTCTTCACGTTTAGAGCGATTCGGTTTATAATTTTGCTGTTTATGTAAAGGTGAGCCGGCGTGAAGGTCATTTATACCAACAAAACTTCGCCACATCAACTAGCGTCTATAAGGGCTCACAAGTTTAGAATGTTTAAGAAATTTGCCGATAATCTTCCCCTACATCATCCTTTATATTACATTTTTTTTACCGCAAGTTGTGAGGAATTCTTTATGCTAATAGTAAGTCTTTGAACGGGAGGTTGCGTGATCTATTTCTGTACGCTGAGCTCGATCGGTAAAAGGGACGCACAGACTGAGTGAATGCTCAGCAAATAAGCCGGAATAAAATCATCAGCACTCATTACAATCGCAATACACATGTACATCTAAACGAACGTATAAAACGTTAGTTCATTGACATTGTACAAAAATTCTGCACTATCCATCCAGATCTACTCATCTGGGTCCATATGCTTGTTCAAAACTGCCGCCAATGGCCTGGAATGATGTCACCAGCCCCAGACTCCTCTTAACTCGGTCGTGTGTCAAATAATTCCGTCTTTAAAAAATTCATAAAAAATCGCCGTTTCTACCAAAAGTAAAAATTTTTGCGCCGTTTTGCTCCATGTAATGCAAAGATTTAAGCTGGCCAAAACAATTTTTTGGGGTTATAGGCATTTTAATAATAACTGACTCCAATTTACACATCTGGCAACAAACATGCATGACCCGGCAAACTACGCAGGCTGACATGCATAAATATCACAATTTATGCATATTTATGCATCATCATCATTATACTCGATCACAACATTTTACATCAAGCTCAAATAGGTTTGTAACCTGATCATCGATCATTCGCTGGGTCTTCGCTCACATCTTTACTCTAAGGACTTTGATTGACAATTACGGCAGTCAAGTTCCAAAGATAAATTGTAGACTTGTTTTGTCGCATGACGGTCTCTTTTACAAACTTTCCTAATACAACACCGGGGAAAATTTATGATCTTATTAAAAGTCTTTACGCCAAAACTAGGGTAAAGATTGTTTAATCTGAACCTAAACCGATGAAATTCCGATTCTACTTCACCGAAAAGACACCGATCCTATAGTTTTACCAAATGGATCTCATTTAAACAATTCAGTTACTCTATGCGGATGACTTAGTTTTGATTTCTCACTCGGCCAAAGGTGCAGAAAGGGCTTCTCTGTTCTTTAACATTATTGTGATCATTATTGGGTCTTATAAGGACCGACTTGTTACACTTGTACTCACGAATTTGAACGCTTTTCTAGACTATATATATCATGAATAACGGAGACTGCATTTATAGCATAAGAAATCGTTAAGACTACATTTTATAAAGAAAACTGAAAATCTAACCAGTATTAAAGTCTCGCCACTTCTTCGAAAGAATAGGAAAGGAAGGAGTTTGCAACGAGCGAACAGAACAATAAAGGGAAAGCAAAAAACCCTCAAAAGCATATTTAAATTTTAAAATATTATTCTTCTCTTACCAGTCGGCTACAATTTTTATAGATTTTCCCTGGAAATATGAGGCAGTGTCCTAGCGTGTTACGGCACAATCGTGTCAACCGATAAGCGAACTAGGAAGAACATTCGTCATTGAGAAGGCATTTTGGATTTGCCCCACTCCCCCACCCCCCGGGCCAAGGCCTCTTAAAGCAATTCCCCACCCCCGGGCCGAAAGGGCTAGACTTGCCCCGGGGGTTTCCCGGGGAGGGGATGGTTACCGGTAGAATTGAACCACGCATTAGCTGTCAGTGCTAATAACAAAATTAATTCAAACAAATTTATTCGCTTTCATCATGTCCTTTTTTACATTGAATAACTCGCGGAGACCTAGAGATGAATGAGTGTACAATAAAAGTTGTTCGAGCTGTGCAAGTGATAAAAAATTATCACCGGGTTTATTGCAGAAAATTTCTAACTTTTCATGGTTCTGAAGAACCCAATTTGGTGCCAAGAAATTTTGGTTTATCTCTCGTAACTGAAGAAAGAAGATCGCGATTCTATTTCAGGACTTAAAATAGTTTGGTAGCCTATTTTGCAGAGTGGAAGCATAGTATTATCCATTGGAGAAAATAATTGGGGAACTCCGCTTTTAGTCTTGCCTAAATTATATATTAAAACTTGTCAGTTAACTGATGTCTGTCGGCACCAAACACAAGTTGGAGCTAACGGGCCAGTTTCAATTTTCTGTTGCTGATTTCCATTTTGTTGAACCTGGTTTTGTTGGTGTGAATAGGGTACAGCATCCATATTGAAATGTTCTCTAGTGCAAAGCAGATTTGTCGCCTACTGCGTTCCGGTTTGAAATACTTGTATAATGTCGCTTCTAGACAACCCGGCTGGCCATCAAAGAAATGTTCACACACAACGGCCATAGTCAATGCCGGGAACAATTTACATTCAACTTCTATTTCCGATTCTATCCTTTGTCTGTTTATTTTCTTCTTACTTTTGACACGATTGTATTTTTATGATTGCATTCAAATTCAAAGAAAAAGTGATAATATGGCTTTCATGTTTTTAATTTAGGCATAAAAGCGGATTTACATGTAAAAGGTGAAGCCAAATTTCACGATCACCAAAACCAATGATAAGCCGACCCAAGAGAGCGTTTCTGTGTTATGTAAATTTTACATATTTTTCTCAACAAGACCAACAACGGCAGCCTGAGAAATGTATCTACAGTCAGTAAATCACACCTATAACCTGGCATAACGCCAAAATGCGATACTATGCGATGAAATAACAAATGAAGAATTTTTGTTACTGAAACACTCAAGAAGAACAAGATATTTCGCTGGAAGTTTTCTTAAACGTGTTTACTTATATACCGCGGGCTGCATACGAAATTACCAGCGAGTAAAATATTATTGTGTTTATGCATATATATACTTCAAATTGAAGAAGTCAAACTGCGCAATAAATTACTTACAACACTTCAGATTTAGGGAGGTAAAACAGAACGGTGCTAGGACATGCAAACCTTCATCAGCGATTAGATAGTGTCAGTCCACTTGTACGAACTTGTACGAATTTTATCAAACTGATTTGAAAATAAAACCAGGCGATTGTGTACCAGGATAGTCGCCGGATAAAAAACGTTTTTGTGTGATCATTATTTTAAGACGCTTCCTTCAGTTTCTTGAATCAGAAGAATAAAGAAAATGAAAATTCATGAGGTTTGAATCTTGGTTGAACGTGAATGAATTTCTCGTGTGTCAAGGCACAAAATACTAACTGGGATTTTGTGGCCGCAAGTCAGTTTTCAATATAAAATAAGTCGCTTTCTGTTCCTTTACAGCATTTTGTTGAACCCATTTAGGCTTTAATGATTGAAGTGTGTCACACTACGCGATTAGTTTTCTTACCTGGGCTTTCGGATCACCCTTGTTTCAAATGATGGCGGGTCGTCGGTCCATCAACGTTACTTTCGTCTCAACCCGTCGGCGTCTACACAAGCAGTCTTATTGACAAAGGTAATGTTGGTCATTCAAATATCGTTCACAGGGCAGCCAATCAGCTAAAGCTATCTAATTCTGTGTTATCTTAGACAAATTAGTTCATATCGTAACTGACTGGCTTTCTTCTGTTCCGTTTGTCAGCAACAATGGCCCAAACCGGTAAAACACGGCAGCTTCAAGCCACCATTTTACTCTTCTGAGTATTACATAAATTACATTTAACTTTCCAGGCTAAAAACATGCTCTGCTAATTAATTTTTGATGGTAAGCATTATTATTTGAGCTAAAAATAACCCCGATTATGCCTTTCAGAATCGTTAATCAATAGGAAATATTAATTAGTAACGTAACCGAAAACTAAAGAAAATAAAAGAGTAGGCTGATTTCTGCAGTGCTGACACAAAATAAGTGAAAAAGTTCCAGAAAAAAGGAAAATCTCACAATGTAAGAACATAACAGCAGAGGAAAACATTTGCTTCACAGAATTTCAATGCTCAAAAGTCAGGCAAAGCAGCAAAACATTGGGGACTGGTTGACAAAATGCAGGTTACGTCAGAAGTGTGTTGGTAAATAGGAATGATTTCATTTACAGATAGAATTACGAGTCACTGATACATCTGAAGATATGATATGTTTTAATTGCTGCATTCATCATTCTTTTAGTTTAAACAAGTAGAGAAACCTATCACACTTTGGTGCAACTACTAAAGAGGAAAGTTGTTAGAAAGAAAAAAAAGTAGACTATTCCCTCGAAACATTATTCTTCCTCAGAACTTTGCTACACGTACCAAACAAAAACAAGAAGCTCAGAAACCCATGGGTGCCCATCTTTAGTCGGGGAGAACCAAAGTGAATCCGGCAAAAATCGGAGCGACGAAGGTTTTCAAAACCAAATGGATCTCATTTAAACAATTCAGTTACTCTATGCGGATGACTTACTTCTGATTTCTCACTCGGCCAAAGGTGTAGAAAGTGCTCCTCTGTTCTTTAACATTATTGTGATCATTATTGGGTCTGAAAAGGACCGACTTGTTACACGTCTACTCACGAATCTGAACGTTTTTCTAGACTATATATATCATGAATAACAGAGACTGCATTTATAGCATAAGAAATCGTTAAGACTACGTTTTATAAAGAAAACTGAAAATCTAACCAGTATTAAAGTCTCGCCACTTCTTCGAAAGAATAGGAAAGGAAGGAGTTTGCAACGAACGAACAGAACAATGAAGGGAAAGCAAAAAACCCTCAAAAGCATATTAAATTTTAAAATATTATTCTTCTCTTACCAGTCGGCTACAATTTTTATAGATTTTCCCTGGAAATATGAGGCAGTGTCCTAGCGTGTTACGGCACAATCGTGTCAACCGATAAGCGAACTAGGAAGAACATTCGTCATTGAGAAGGCATTTTGGATTTGCCCCACTCCCCCATCCCCCGGGCCAAGGCCTCTTAAAGCAATTCCCCAACCCCGGGCCGAAAGGGCTAGACTTGCCCCGGGGGTTTCCCGGGGAGGGGGATGGTTACCGGTAGAATTGAACCACGCATTAGCTGTCAGTTCTAGTAACAAAATTAATTCAAAAACATTTATTCGCTTTCATCATGTCTTTTTTACATTGAATAACTCGCGGAGACCTAGAGATGAATGAGTGTACAATAAAAGTTGTTCGAACTGTGCAAGTGCTAAAAAAATTATCATCGGATTTATTGCAGAAAATTTCTAACTTTTCATGGTTCTGAAGAACCCAATTTGGTGCCAAGAAATTTTGGTTTATCGCTCGTAACTGAAGAAAGAAGATCGCGATTCTATCGATCGTTTGCCGTTTCAGGACTTAAAATAGTAGAGAAACCTATCACACTTTGGTGCAACTACTAAAGCTTTAGTCGGGGAGAACCAAAGTGAATCCGGCAATCCCAACAGATTTATAAATTAAAGTACAAAAGAGATTAAATATAAGTATATTAATTTAAGGGTACCAGCACAACGAAACAACTCATCCATTTACGAAGAGTACAATACAGTCAATACAGTGCAAGATGATATTCCGCGAGAGTTAAGTTAAATTTTGAAAGAGAGGCAAATTTAATCTGTTCTTTTATTGAGTTCCAAATCATAGAGGCCCGAAATCGTATGTTAAAGTGATACTGTGATCAATTTTTTACACCTTGCTTTTAGGAGGGAATCGTGAGCGCTTCATGTGAGATTAAAAATGCTGTTTTCCGTTTTCAAATATCTGTAGTAGTTCCCGAGATAGTCAAGTTTAAAAAATTGGTAAAATATCCAAATTAGGAGACTGGTGACGTCATCTACTCAACCAAATTTTATATGAAGTAAAAAAATAGGGCTATCTCGGTCAGGTTTTTATGGAGACAGTTGAAATTTGGCACAGTAATAGTTCTTCAGGTGACACGCCTATGGTTGTAACTTAATCTTGTTTCTATGGCAACACACTCTTTTCCAGTCCCCTCGAATCTGTTTTCAGTATTTGAGTGATTTTTAGCCCAGAAAAATTAAACCAGGCCAAAGAACCCACCAAACACATAAATATGCTTGCGAAATCATGTAGATCGAGAGTCATTGAGAAATATCAAAATTGACGGCGACAAATGGCCAGAATAGTCTTTAACATTGGGGAGGTCTGGGACCCAGCATGTTGCCATGGTAACATAATTGTTAATCGCATATTGCACAACTCACCTAGTAGAGTCATGATGCAAAGAATCAAATAATCCAAACTGGGTGAGATATTTTTACTTCATTTATTTGATTAAAATTTTGTTGAGTCTATGACGTCATTAATTAGCTAATTTGCATATTTTAAAAACTTGAATATCTCTGTAACGAAAAAATATATTTCTAAAACGTAAGCAGCAATTTTCTTCTCATGCAGACTACTGTTTAATGCTTTAATATGGCTTAGTTTGGAGACATCGAAATTTCATCATAGTAGCACTTTAATTTTGTCATAGTTTGTTCTAACTCTGGGAAGGTAATATGGTTGTTTCGCTGCAGATCTTGTATTATATTGATGAATCTCACTCCCTTTCTGTTTTTAAATCTATACATAAATAGTGCAATATGATAGTTTAATAATATTTAGTTTTTGGAATAGAAGACTTAAATGCTCATCGAATTTTGAAAATGTCATGAGGCGAACTGCTTTTTGTTGTAAAATATAGATTGTAAAGTGGTTGAATAGGTGTTGCCCCAGGCAATTATTCCATAGATTAAAAAAGGTATATCAGAGCAAAATAGAGGCTAATTAAAATAATGATGTCTACATAATAACGGATTTTAGATAATATTCGAAGACTTTTTTATAAATATATTCTACCTGTGGTTTCCATGATAAATTTGAGTCAATAAAAACACCAAGGAACACCTCACGAACCGAGTTTTTTCACACTATTTCCAAAACGGCTCTCGGCAAGCTAACTCCTCATTGAGCAATTCCTTTATATGTTTCTGTCCAATTGGCAGAATTGGCTAACACGTGGCACTCGTGAGTTGGGTTACTCGTTTCCTTGTTTTTCAATACCAAGATCATTCATCAAACCAAATTTGTCTCTTTCGTCTATTCTATGTATTTGTCCTGAGTGAATTGACCTCACTCCCAGTCTGTGGTGCTGAAGCTCAGTTGGTCACTGAATTGTTTCAGGCTTCTTTATTCCAATACAGTCAACTCTCTCTAAGACGGACACCATCGGGACCGGCCTTAGCTGTCCGTCTTAGAAAGGTGTCCGGCTTATAGGCTTATAGAGAGTCGACGTAACATGACAATACAATACAATTCGGTTGTCACCTGATTTAATTTTAACTTGTACTGTATGTATTCCGCCGAAAAGAAAAGTGCTGTCAGTTAATCGTCTGGTGTTAAAAAGAGTCACGTACTTGGTAATTTAAGAATTTTTCTTCCCTTAATCGTAATTTGCGGTAACATTCAGCACCTCACAACTGTCCGTTGACGATCCAAAGTGTCCGTTGTCCGTCTTATAGAGAGTTTAGTTATAGTGAAATGACTGAGAAACGGCCGGGACCAGCACCAGGTGTCCGTCTAATAGAGGTGTCCGTTAAGAGCGTTTTCACTCACGTGACCACAAAAAATAAATAAATCGAAAACCAGTAAGTGGACAGAGTGACGAAACTACGATATTATAGAGATAAATAAAGGATACGCGCCTCCAAGTTTCAGGTGTGTGCGTTATTCCAAACTTCAGATATTCGTCGCAATGTCTCGCACAAATTTACAGAGACCAGTACGGAGCCGCCATATTGGCGTACCTCAGTGGAACACCAATATGGCGGCCGGAAATAGTGCAAATATCCCATTCCCACTGGCAAAATTCAGAGAAAATCCCAGTGTTATACATACTTCGTATCTCTTCAAAATTACGGCCCAAAAAGACGCAAAAAGTCACGAGGATTTGTGAACATGTTCTGGAGACAAAAGGATACTTTTGGACTGTACTGAAACGACACAATAAAACTATTATTGGATGAGGTTTTTGTCATATCCGGCTTTGGATGATAACTCTTACCAAGATCTTGATTATTCCGGATACCGCACAACACGAATGATCTAATTATTGTTTTATTATAAATTGCTGTCAAGAATAAACGAGATTTCGCGCTTCTACATAAAAAATTTTAACACTTACGCTAATTCCTTTTTCTCATCTGGCTCCTGAATATTTTTCTCCTCAAAGTATTTGTGGAAGTGTTTCTTCGCAACTTTGTCTTTCAAGATTGGATCGACGACGTTATGCGCGCAATTGCAATAATCTGTATGTAGATTGTCATTAACTGTAGACTATTAGCCAACAAGAAGACAGATAGTTACTGCAATGTATAATAAATATAAACTAGAACGTATTCCCCTGATCCGACTTGTAAGTGTTCTTATTCTTCCAAGCCTGGTCGGACGGATCATGCTCCATGTTGTTTCAGTAGCGCTTTCTACCTCTTCTTCAGTGCCACTGTCATCAGGCGCTAAAGGTCGTAGGATTCTGGCATGAGAACTACGCTACCGGCAATTTTTTTGTATCATAAAAATACGCATGCTCTGCAAATTTGGCTTTACACACACACTTTTAATACATACACAAATATCATTCACCACAAGTGGAGGCCACTCATTCGGTGAAAATAAAATGTGCTGGCTACAAATTGACACGAACAAGGCGCTTGAACAATTTTCTGACGTTATCAATTTAGAAAATAAGTGATGTCTCACCTGGTTATGGGTAAAAGATATTTATCCCATTCCCATTTTCGACTTTTTTTCCCATTCCCAGTGACCAAATCCCAGTTTCAGTCACCCAAATCCCATTTTCCCAGTGCAAAAACAGGCCAACCCCAGTTCCCATTTTACCCTTTCAGGACCCTCTTATCTAGGCGATTGATTACCTGTACTGAACAAACAAATATTTACATAAACACTTTTCATAAGACTTAAACATTCAAAACTTTTAAACTCACGAGACAAGTGAAATATACTAAGAATAAAGCCAGGATCCGAGCCAGGATTCACCCTTTACACTTCTTTAGTTTTTTTTTTCCACCATTTTGATCACATGACCTGCCTCTACTTTTATGTTAAGGTGGAGGAAAATATGTGGGGAAAATTTCGCCAAATTCGCCGCATTTGCCATTTTCGCCAAATCTAATTTACATAATTTGGCCAGTTTGACAAATTTAGCAAAATTTCGTCAAATTTGCCAATTTCGCCATGGCGTGCAAAACCGGACGATCGTTGATTTGATTGCGGTTTAATTTTGGAACTAAAAAAGTGCAAATTAAGAAGCCGTTAGAAGAACAAAGGATGGACCTAAAATGTCACTGACATTCATTGGAAAAAGAGATCAAGCGAAAAGCCAATAACGGGATAATTCATGTCTGTCACCCATCCAAATGGTAACCCTGCCTAACAGGCTTAACTTCAGTGATCGGACGTGAACTTGTGCTTCCTTGTGGTACTGCGGCAGTGACAAAGGGTCAAGAATACAGGGCCACTTATTTGCATGTCATTGAATAAGAATAGCGTCTATTGTGTTATTCCTCGTTCTACAAAAGGTCTCGATACATGGAAATGAAGTAGACCGAAGTGGCCCTGAATTCTGTAGTTGCTCCCATGGTTTAAATAGACCTTTCGTTTACTGTAATTCTACTCAGTTCTAGACTTTGTCATTCTTTGTCATTCCTCTAACTCCACAACACATCGCAATACAATACATGCGTATCCAACCAATCTAAATAGGCCGCCACTTCAGAAAATACCATAATACTCTTTGTTTGTCCCTAAAAATTTGCATAAGCATTGTTTTTGTTTTCTGGAAACTATGTTTATGCAACATTTTGGGGTTTAAAATCACTTAAAATATATTTTTAAATTTTTTTCAGAATTTCTACTTAGAATTGCATATTTTACAAGATCTTACCTTGCGTGGCGTATTCAGCTACAAGTGTATGCTTGAAATTGTTCGCCCGGATTTGTTGGGTTTTATTTATATTACTTCTGTTTGATTTTGTTTTACAATAGCAATTATAGCCAAATTAAACTATCTTTATTTAAAAAATAAAGGCGTGTAAAGGGAGGATCCTGGCTCGAGTCTTGGCTCGAATCCTGGCTCGGATCCTGGCTCGAAGTTTAGGTACCCTCGAGATGAGTATGTGTTTTTCGACAAAAATGATCGTAACTTTTTGTCACGCACCGCGATAACTCTAAAATATAAAATGCGCTGGTTTCCAAACGAATGACGCTGTTTAGCTGAAAAGCGCCTCTTATGTGGTATTATGCCCGATGAGCATAAAAAGTTTGGGTGCTCTTTGCTTTTGAATTCTAGAATTTTATGACGTCACGTCAAAACGCTGATCATTTCTCACTTTCATTTAAATCCGCAATGAATATATGAATTATTTCATTTACATCAATTCATTCCTTTCAAAATATGAACTCAAGAAATTTGACGTCGCTCCCCATGTGTGACTTCATAGCTCAGTCGGTAGAACATCGCACCGCTATCCGTACAGGCCCCGAAATGATCCCGACCCAGAAATGACCCCCTAATCGACCTCGAAATGTCCTGATCCTGAAATGATCCCCATTTTTTCCTCGCCGACACCGAAATGATCCCCAAGTAATTTTAGGATTGCCGTTTTGACATGGGACTATGGATTGCGTAATATTAATGAGATGGAATGGAGTCCCGAAGGCCCGTCCAGATTAGAAAATTAGACTTTTCTATGTTTCTTGAAACAATCTCAAAAGACTCGATGTTGTTGCTACTTAAAAGAAGGTCCCTCAAATACAATACACCTGAAAGGAAGAAATTTTTATAAAAAAACTGGCTTGTCATCAATACGAATATTCCAAATAATATTGTCCCAGTCTTTTGAAGAAGCAAAGTCATCACGGAACTCTGCCCACCATTTCAAAAGTTGAAAATAAAATAGTGAAGGCACCGAGAGGTCATTAACATCGTAATTACAGTTAAACAAAATCAGACCACCGAACCTTGTTAAAGGTGAGAAAGATACCATCTCCAAGGACCTTCTGTAGCATTATATACTCTTTGTAGCCATGCCAAACGCAAAGATTTAACCATAGAATCGAGGTCAATCATTTTTAAACCACCTTTAGCATAACCGTTGATTGTAGAAAGACGAGTTACCTTATCAGTTCCATTCCACAGAAATTTGTAAACTAGTCGATTTAACTCTTTCACAATTTCGTCTGGAACAGGCATGAGAGAGCATATGTAAACAAATTTTGGTATAACTAGGGATTTAATGACAGTCACCTTGCCGTAAAGTGACAAGCCTCTACATGACCACAGATTCAGAAGTTTTTTAATCTTGTCCAAATTTTCAATGAAGTTTTTCTCCCGAAGAAGGATTGGATCGTACGAATAATATACACCTAAAGCTTTGATAGGCTCTTGAGACCATTTGATGCCAAAGGGTTTGGAATTGCTATTTCTACAAGATCCAATCCACATACCTTCTGTTTTACTGTAGTTAATTTCTAAGCCCGAGAGCAGTTTATAATTATTTAACAAGCTGAAAAATGCTTGGGCTGAAGTAATGTAATGATGTGTCGTCTGCATACTGAAGCAGTTTGGTTTCTTGTCCATCAATTGAGATACCTCTTATAGATGTATTCTGCCTTACAGCGATTGCCATAATTTCCACGGCTAGTACAAAAAGATAGGGGGATAGTGGATCCCCTTGTCTCACCCCGCGCTCTAAATTAAAAAAATCCGACGCCCAACCGTTATTGATAACGCAACTTTGAATATTCTTATAGAAAATTTCTACCCGTCATTATTCAAACTTTTGTTCCTACTCGTATACAAATCTTGGTAGAAACGCTTTTGTTCAGCGAGAATGACTGTTGGGTCAGTGGTCGAAGAATGATTAATATTCAGTTTCCGCATACGCTTCTTTACGTAGTTCCGTTTTTCCAAGTTAAGAAAGTACTTTGAACTTTTTTCACCATATTCATGGCAGCGAGCACGCGCGCGAATTATTATCCCTCTAGTTTTCTCTTCGTAAAAGGATTCTATCTTTTCTCTTGCCGAAATCAAAAGATTCAAATTGTTTTCACACGAGTCATTTTCATAGATATTTTTAGCCGAGGTAAATTCATTTTCATTCCCACTGGCAAAATTCAGAGAAAATCCCAGTGTTATACATACTTCGTATCTCTTCAAAATTACGGCCCAAAAAAGACGCAAAAAGTCACGAGGATTTGTGAACATGTTCTGGAGACAAAAGGATACTTTTGGACTGTACTGAAACGACACAATAAAACTATTATTGGATGAGGTTTTTGTCATATCCGGCTTTGGATGATAACTCTTACCAAGATCTTGATTATTCCGGATACCGCACAACACGAATGATCTAATTATTGTTTTATTATAAATTGCTGTCAAGAATAAACGAGATTTCGCGCTTCTACATAAAAAATTTTAACACTTACGCTAATTCCTTTTTCTCATCTGGCTCCTGAATATTTTTCTCCTCAAAGTATTTGTGGAAGTGTTTCTTCGCAACTTTGTCTTTCAAGATTGGATCGACGACGTTATGCGCGCAATTGCAATAATCTGTATGTAGATTGTCATTAACTGTAGACTATTAGCCAACAAGAAGACAGATAGTTACTGCAATGTATAATAAATATAAACTAGAACGTATTCCCCTGATCCGACTTGTAAGTGTTCTTATTCTTCCAAGCCTGGTCGGACGGATCATGCTCCATGTTGTTTCAGTAGCGCTTTCTACCTCTTCTTCAGTGCCACTGTCATCAGGCGCTAAAGGTCGTAGGATTCTGGCATGAGAACTACGCTACCGGCAATTTTTTTGTATCATAAAAATACGCATGCTCTGCAAATTTGGCTTTACACACACACTTTTAATACATACACAAATATCATTCACCACAAGTGGAGGCCACTCATTCGGTGAAAATAAAATGTGCTGGCTACAAATTGACACGAACAAGGCGCTTGAACAATTTTCTGACGTTATCAATTTAGAAAATAAGTGATGTCTCACCTGGTTATGGGTAAAAGATATTTATCCCATTCCCATTTTCGACTTTTTTTCCCATTCCCAGTGACCAAATCCCAGTTTCAGTCACCCAAATCCCATTTTCCCAGTGCAAAAACAGGCCAACCCCAGTTCCCATTTTACCCTTTCAGGACCCTCTTATCTAGGCGATTGATTACCTGTACTGAACAAACAAATATTTACATAAACACTTTTCATAAGACTTAAACATTCAAAACTTTTAAACTCACGAGACAAGTGAAATATACTAAGAATAAAGCCAGGATCCGAGCCAGGATTCACCCTTTACACTTCTTTAGTTTTTTTTTTCCACCATTTTGATCACATGACCTGCCTCTACTTTTATGTTAAGGTGGAGGAAAATATGTGGGGAAAATTTCGCCAAATTCGCCGCATTTGCCATTTTCGCCAAATCTAATTTACATAATTTGGCCAGTTTGACAAATTTAGCAAAATTTCGTCAAATTTGCCAATTTCGCCATGGCGTGCAAAACCGGACGATCGTTGATTTGATTGCGGTTTAATTTTGGAACTAAAAAAGTGCAAATTAAGAAGCCGTTAGAAGAACAAAGGATGGACCTAAAATGTCACTGACATTCATTGGAAAAAGAGATCAAGCGAAAAGCCAATAACGGGATAATTCATGTCTGTCACCCATCCAAATGGTAACCCTGCCTAACAGGCTTAACTTCAGTGATCGGACGTGAACTTGTGCTTCCTTGTGGTACTGCGGCAGTGACAAAGGGTCAAGAATACAGGGCCACTTATTTGCATGTCATTGAATAAGAATAGCGTCTATTGTGTTATTCCTCGTTCTACAAAAGGTCTCGATACATGGAAATGAAGTAGACCGAAGTGGCCCTGAATTCTGTAGTTGCTCCCATGGTTTAAATAGACCTTTCGTTTACTGTAATTCTACTCAGTTCTAGACTTTGTCATTCTTTGTCATTCCTCTAACTCCACAACACATCGCAATACAATACATGCGTATCCAACCAATCTAAATAGGCCGCCACTTCAGAAAATACCATAATACTCTTTGTTTGTCCCTAAAAATTTGCATAAGCATTGTTTTTGTTTTCTGGAAACTATGTTTATGCAACATTTTGGGGTTTAAAATCACTTAAAATATATTTTTAAATTTTTTTCAGAATTTCTACTTAGAATTGCATATTTTACAAGATCTTACCTTGCGTGGCGTATTCAGCTACAAGTGTATGCTTGAAATTGTTCGCCCGGATTTGTTGGGTTTTATTTATATTACTTCTGTTTGATTTTGTTTTACAATAGCAATTATAGCCAAATTAAACTATCTTTATTTAAAAAATAAAGGCGTGTAAAGGGAGGATCCTGGCTCGAGTCTTGGCTCGAATCCTGGCTCGGATCCTGGCTCGAAGTTTAGGTACCCTCGAGATGAGTATGTGTTTTTCGACAAAAATGATCGTAACTTTTTGTCACGCACCGCGATAACTCTAAAATATAAAATGCGCTGGTTTCCAAACGAATGACGCTGTTTAGCTGAAAAGCGCCTCTTATGTGGTATTATGCCCGATGAGCATAAAAAGTTTGGGTGCTCTTTGCTTTTGAATTCGAGAATTTTATGACGTCACGTCAAAACGCTGATCATTTCTCACTTTCATTTAAATCCGCAATGAATATATGAATTATTTCATTTACATCAATTCATTCCTTTCAAAATATGAACTCAAGAAATTTGACGTCGCTCCCCATGTGTGACTTCATAGCTCAGTCGGTAGAACATCGCACCGCTATCCGTACAGGCCCCGAAATGATCCCGACCCAGAAATGACCCCCTAATCGACCTCGAAATGTCCTGATCCTGAAATGATCCCCATTTTTTCCTCGCCGACACCGAAATGATCCCCAAGTAATTTTAGGATTGCCGTTTTGACATGGGACTATGGATTGCGTAATATTAATGAGATGGAATGGAGTCCCGAAGGCCCGTCCAGATTAGAAAATTAGACTTTTCTATGTTTCTTGAAACAATCTCAAAAGACTCGATGTTGTTGCTACTTAAAAGAAGGTCCCTCAAATACAATACACCTGAAAGGAAGAAATTTTTATAAAAAAACTGGCTTGTCATCAATACGAATATTCCAAATAATATTGTCCCAGTCTTTTGAAGAAGCAAAGTCATCACGGAACTCTGCCCACCATTTCAAAAGTTGAAAATAAAATAGTGAAGGCACCGAGAGGTCATTAACATCGTAATTACAGTTAAACAAAAACAGACCACCGAACCTTGTTAAAAGGTGAGAAAGATACCATCTCCAAGGACCTTCTGTAGCATTATATACTCTTTGTAGCCATGCCAAACGCAAAGATTTAACCATAGAATCGAGGTCAATCATTTTTAAACCACCTTTAGCATAACCGTTGATTGTAGAAAGACGAGTTACCTTATCAGTTCCATTCCACAGAAATTTGTAAACTAGTCGATTTAACTCTTTCACAATTTCGTCTGGAACAGGCATGAGAGAGCATATGTAAACAAATTTTGGTATAACTAGGGATTTAATGACAGTCACCTTGCCGTAAAGTGACAAGCCTCTACATGACCACAGATTCAGAAGTTTTTTAATCTTGTCCAAATTTTCAATGAAGTTTTTCTCCCGAAGAAGGATTGGATCGTACGAATAATATACACCTAAAGCTTTGATAGGCTCTTGAGACCATTTGATGCCAAAGGGTTTGGAATTGCTATTTCTACAAGATCCAATCCACATACCTTCTGTTTTACTGTAGTTAATTTCTAAGCCCGAGAGCAGTTTATAATTATTTAACAAGCTGAAAAATGCTTGGGCTGAAGTAATGTAATGTTGTGTCGTCTGCATACTGAAGCAGTTTGGTTTCTTGTCCATCAATTGAGATACCTCTTATAGATGTATTCTGCCTTACAGCGATTGCCATAATTTCCACGGCTAGTACAAAAAGATAGGGGGATAGTGGATCCCCTTGTCTCACCCCGCGCTCTAAATTAAAAAAATCCGACGCCCAACCGTTATTGATAACGCAACTTTGAATATTCTTATAGAAAATTTCTACCCGTCATTATTCAAACTTTTGTTCCTACTCGTATACAAATCTTGGTAGAAACGCTTTTGTTCAGCGAGAATGACTGTTGGGTCAGTGGTCGAAGAATGATTAATATTCAGTTTCCGCATACGCTTCTTTACGTAGTTCCGTTTTTCCAAGTTAAGAAAGTACTTTGAACTTTTTTCACCATATTCATGGCAGCGAGCACGCGCGCGAATTATTATCCCTCTAGTTTTCTCTTCGTAAAAGGATTCTATCTTTTCTCTTGCCGAAATCAAAAGATTCAAATTGTTTTCACACGAGTCATTTTCATAGATATTTTTAGCCGAGGTAAATTCATTTTCTAACTGGGTTTCCTTGTCCTTTCTGCTTCTAGCTCTTTTCTTAGAAAATTGTATAGCATGATCCCTTATATTAAATTTTATCCAATCCCAGACGCCTCTATTGTCAGACAGTTCTTTCTGACCTTCAGTAACCCATTTTGGTAGAAAATTAGAAATTTCCTCTACTAGGTAAAATCATCTAGAATAGAGCAGTTCATTTTCCAAAAACCTGGACCCTTTTGATTTTTCAGCTCATTATCCTCCACCACGAGCATAATTGCGGAATGATCCGTTTTGATAGCAGGAGTTATGTCAGTTGATTTTATCCAGTCATGTAAATTAATAGAAATTAACCAATAGTCAAGGCAACAAAATATTGGCGGAGAGCTTTGGTACCAAGTGAAACTTTTAATTTCTGGGTATTTAACACGCCAAATGTCGACTAAATCAAATTCCTCTTGAAAGCATTCAATATTTGCAACTGCTGTTTTGCGAGGGTTTAAAGAACCACCTTTCTTGTCCAACAATGGGTTTATTGGACAGTTGAAATCACCTCCAACAATCATCTTTTCATCCGCGTCAAACTGTTCTTCTTGTAGAGATTTTTTTAGTTTATCAAAGAAATTAACAATATCGTTGTCTTTATTGGGAGCATAAATGTTAATCAGAATATATTTACAGTCCGAAATGTCGGCTTTGGAGCGAATGATGAAATCAGTCCCTTTCTTCATTAAGAGAGCAACCCCACGGGAATTTGGGCTTCCATGAGACAATATCACACTGGCACCCCATTCGTTTCCCCATTGTACCTCAGTGTCTTTCTTTGAGTGTGTTTCTTGTAAAAATACAATATCGGCATTTTTCTTGCGACACCAAGTGAAAATTGCTCGCCGTTTTCGAAAGTTTGACAGGCCCCTTACATTAAGTGACAATAAAGTTAACTTTTCAGCCATTTAGATCTGCATAGTAAATTCCTGGGGAATGCAGAGGAAACCAAATCTACAGTTATAAGGAGACAAATTGGTATCGAAATAGTTCAGAAACAGATGGTAGATACTTAGGCGAGAAGGAAAAAAACAAAACATAAACAAGGCACCGATACACAACGTATACACAAAATAAACTAATATAAACCACTTTCCATTACTTACCAAACATCCGAGAGCGATAGAAATAAATGCACTCTCTCCGTTAAACAACAGCATGTATGATGTTACGTTCCCAAATCTTCGTTCTTTAGTTTCTTTAGTTTGCCTTGATGTTTTTAAAGCACTTCTTAAATTGTTATATTGTTGATAGGAAAGAGCAAAGAAGTTAGAACGTATTATGTCGGTACGGAAATTGTAAAATCTACTTTAAAAAACTGTAAATCTGAATATACTGTATCTGTACTGGATAAATCCAGTGAATATATGAAATGTATCGCGATCCTCTTATAGTTTTGCCTATGCGCGAGCCGTCAATATTTCGTGGTATTGCCGTCTCACTTTTCCGGCCTCTCATTGGTTCTAACGTTGAAATTGACGTCGTTGCACTAAATTGGGTTGCTGACGTACGCAAACAAATTGCCGCCGCGTTCAAATGATTGTACAAATATTGTAGGAACCCAATGTTCTCTACAAGAAGGCGGCAACAAGTAAACTTGAGATGCGCTGCACTGTAAACACTCTTTATTACATGAACAACGATTCACTGAAATTAAATGTATAAATCCGCCGAATAAAGCAAAATAATAACCGAATGAAAAACGAAAGGAAAACTAAATATAAACTGGTCGATACGTACAAGTTTTTTCGTGCCTTGTGCCGCTTAAACAAAAGAAAATCTTCGACAACA
>OX393566.1:13198583-13201083 GCA_947652115.1 Blastomussa wellsi | reverse complement strand
AGAAAAATCGTTCCATTCGATTTCTGAAAACACTGGCTTGAATATGAACCGGAGTGGAGTGTCATTTTGCGTTTTCGTCAAAATTGACCCTACATTTATTGAAATGGTCGTTATTTAAAAAGCGGTAGATAATTTTTTTAAAAAATTATTCTTTAGGTAGATCAACCAATATTTAATATTATCCCCGAGTTTCAACTTCATTGAAACATTCTAACGCTGTCAATTCGTAGCCTCAACTTTGGTAAACATTGCGCTTATTTTCCGTCTAGTCGCTTGAAGTTCCAATTATAGCTATCCATTGTCTTGAATGTGCGTGCAACTGTTCATTTCAATGCGTCTTGAATTCATATATCGTTACATGAATTAACAAGGCATTGAAATTTACAATTGAGATTCGAGACAATGGGTAGGTATAATTAGAACCACAAGCGACTAGACGGAAAATAAGCACAATGTTTACCAAAGTTGAGGCTGCGAATTGACAGCTTTAGAATGTTTCAATGAAGTTGAAACTCGGGGATAATATTAAATATTGTTTAATCTACCTAAAGAATATTATCTACCGCTTTTTAAATAGTGACCATTTTAATAAATATAGGGTCAATTTTGACGAAAACGCATAATAACACTTCACTCCAGTTCATATTCAAGCCAGTGTTTTCAGAAATCGAATAGAACGATTTTTCTAAGATTTTCACCAAATGTAATTGGATGCTATTCAATTTATTTCAGATCAAAGTCATCTGACATGAGGCCTGGTGAACAAACGTTTTAATAGCATTTCAGGAACTAATACGATTTTGTTGTAAAACTTAAAACTTCGCCATTAATTTTCTCGAAATCGCGCTTATGAAAATTCTTCAAATTTGCTAGACCTCAAGAAAAGTATGTCAGGTCAAAGATCCAGGAAGGGTTTTCCAAAATTATCTCTTGGTGACAAGTTATTTGGTCTTGAGTAAAGTGGGGCATGACGTCACTACGTTGCTATGGTAACTCCGATCACGATAAAACGTATTTCATCTGAAACTTTGATCTTTCTCTAGTGCACTTGGAACAATCGATTTTCTGTCAGATACTCTTTGCCTGTACTCAAAGTTGAAGGGTATCCTCACTCAAAAATCCGATCGAGCCACCTTAATTTTGGTAATAGCCCGGGGCAAAATTACTTGATTCTGATTGGGCGAGCGTGAATTCTCAACCACAGCGCTCGCTTGTGCGTCGCCTCGGAATTTGCTTCAGTTTCCCGATTTATTTGGTGTAAAAAGAATGGAATCTTTGTGGTAGCTTAAAACTAAATGGAGAAAACTTAATCTCGTCAAACAGCAGGATATTTCCATTGAAAACTTCCATCAGCAAGACACCGCGAGTTTGGGACGAAAATCATTCATGGCGATGGCGGCCAACTGACTTCTTGCCGCTTCTTCGTTTCGCTTTGATTCTGTCAAAAATGGTTTTACCACGTGCAACCGAAGTAAAGAGCACAGTGTTTTTTCAGAGAAGGAAAATGGTCAACTTAAACAAGCGAAATTATCTCTACTAGTTTGCTTGGACTCGCTATCGATGTCTAAGGATTAACATGTCAAGCAGTTCGCAGTGGCAATCTACAAAGCTTACAAACAGGTGAATAAAATTACGCTTTTCATCGCTCATTGCGTGTACACTTATAACTTATTTATTTTCACAACTTACATTAAGATTTCAGCTTACATAACTGTCGTCTTTATCGTATTTTGAACTTTTTTGAACATGTTGTTTTGTCGCGTGATGTTAGTAAGCTGTGTTTTCGTTCCGCTCGCTAGATTAGCTACGCGCCTTGAAGGTTTCAAGAAAATTTTGCCCTCTATGTCATAAACAAGTAATCACTGCGCGACTCGGGAAATTTTCTGCAACTTCTGAAAACACGCGTGATATTAATCCTTAAGTTTACTCGGCCCCATGCGATTACCTATACAAATTATGGCCCGCGTTTTCCCCTTAGATTTATGGCCTAGGCGGGAAGCGCGCGAGCCATACATCGAAGGGAAAAAACAAGGATCCGTAATTAACAGTACACACCGAAACAACGGGGTTAGTAATATATTTGTTCAAGAGAAAATGATGTTGATTTATTATATCTCTTTATCTTGGAATCGAGCTCGATTATATGTTTAGCAGGTCATGCTGAAAAATATGGCTCGCCAAAATCGACCAATCACAGCGCGTGTACTAAGTGAGACTTGGCCAAAATATCACTCCGATAGCCATTGATGTCATGCCAAGCTTCAAGACATTCTTTATAAAAAATTGGTAACTTGCAGAGTTGGCACAACGGATTAAAATTGTACTGAAGCAAGAAAATAGTTCCTACGTTCTTAAGATAGTGAGTCAAAAAAAAAACTTTCCACGGGCAACCATTATCATCTAAATACCTCTTAAAACACGCGATTATTTGAGTTTTAATTAAAGAGTCAGGGTGAGGCATTTTGAGGCCACCATCTTCATATTCACTCTCTTGATTTTG
>OX393566.1:13145515-13198383 GCA_947652115.1 Blastomussa wellsi | reverse complement strand
CATCTTTTTACAAGAGATACGTGGATGACACCTTAGCCGCGGTAAAGGATATTTCAACCGCTACGACTTTCCTAGCAACATTAAATGAGGCACATCCAGCAATCAGTTTTACGATGGAAGTCGCAAACAACAACAAATTACCTTTCATCGGAATGGAGCTCACAAAGATTGGGAAACGGTTGGAAACATGTGTTTACAGGAAAACGACAAACAAAGGCCTTCTCCTTCACTATCAAAGTCATGTCGACGCCCGTTACAAACGATCACTCCTTATGACAATGTTAAACCGTGCCCACTGTCTTTCATCTTCACCGGAATTATTTGCTGATGAATGTGACAACTTGAGAGGAATCTTCTTGAAACTGAAGTACCCAGAGAAGCTCATTAATTCCACCATAACTAGATTCATCGAGTCGCGAAATCAACATCAGGTTCGCGATGTTCAAAGAGATGCACCCGTTCGGATTATTCTGCCATTCAAGGATCAAAGATCAGCCGACATTGTACGTAGACAGCTGTCCGATCTTGGAAAGAAAATAAACAGTGATATACGCCCAGTTTTCACAAGCAAGAAAATTGCCGACGACATCAGAGTAGCTGAAGCCAAACCACCGTTAATAAATCAACAATGCGTTGTTTACAAATTCAAATGTGATCTGTGCGATGCAGATTATGTTGGTTATACTCGCCGACACCTTTTTCAACGCATTGATGAACACAAGCACTCAGCTATTGGAAAACACCTGCGTGACTCTCACAATCAGAAGAACGAAGATCTCACTGAACAATTCACTATACTGAAGAAATGTCGTGGGAAATTTGAATGCTTGATCTACGAAATGCTTTTTATCCAGGAAATGAAACCCAAACTGAACACTCAATCGGACTCAATAAAAGCGAAACTATTTAGTACCTAATTAACACTCACTACATTCCACTTTGTAGTTTTTTTTTTTTTTTTTTTTTTTTTTTTTTTTTTAATCACGTGCAACGAGACTTCACACACATTCTTATATATAAAGAACTTTTAACAATCCAACTTTTTAGAATTTGATAATGATGAGCGAGTCATCGAAACGTCATTCGAAATTTTTATCGTTGGTTTTTATTCTTAAAAAAGACGTACCCACTTAATAAAGGATTCTCCAAATTGAACTTTTCCAAGGTCTTGAAAACAAAGTTCCAACTTAAGGAGTCAAACGCTTTCTCAAAGTCAATGGTTACCATGAGACCGGGAAGATCACATAACTTTGTGTAGTCCATAATATCACCTATAGTCCGTACTGTATCAAAGATGTTTCTTCCTTTTACATACGCACACTGATCAGCACCGATTAAATCTGAAAGAACTTCCTCGAGCTTTAATGTTGTTGCTTTGGACGCGATCTTAACATCCACATTTAACAGAGAAATAGGTCACCAACGTGCAACATATCTTTTATCCTTGTTTTTCTTCTCGATAAGTTTAATAATACCTCGTTTTTGGGAGCTCGTCAATTCTCCTTATTCAAAAGAGCTGTTTAAAGAGTCGACTAAAAGATGTCCTAAGGTTGGCCAAAATACTTGATAAAAATCTTTCGATTTCACTTAGACGGCCTTTCCTTTCTCTTGCCTGATACGTAGTAAGGCACGACGGTTTGCGCAGTAGCCAAACAGGAGCCGAGAAAGACAATGGACTATTGTTTAGAGAATGGACTGTTCTCCACATCACAATAGGTTTGGTATCTGTAATCCGCCATTTTTTTTTCGAAACGCAAATATAAACCAAACAAATTCATTTCAAAAACAAAGACTACATTCTCAAACAATTCCTAGTTTTTACAAGCTGGGGCGTCTGCTGGGTCCTCAGGTGCCAAGCGTGCGGAAAAAAAGCAAGCTATTTACAAGTTTTTGTGTATGCAGTTTCTGACAATAGGGGGATACGAGGGAGAGAGTGTGTTTTGTTTAACTGAGCGTAGTGCTTGGACGTGAGAACTATTTACAAATTGCACAAGAGTTCGACATTGACGTCATCGTGTCTGTCCCATAGCTCATTGAGCTCTCGTTGCATTTCCTCCGCCACGTGGTCTAGGCGCAGGTATCCGTACGGGTAAGAGAAGAAATTTTTCGTGTCCACCACACGCTTGTCAAAGACGAGTTTATACCGCTTGATTTCGGTGAACGTTTCCAACTGCTTGGCATGGGCATCCAGTGTGATCTTGTGCGGATTGAAGACAGGAATCTCTCGAGGTTTTTGTAAGGGAACAGTGACCTCACGGATGACGTTTTCTTTTAGCAGGTCAAACTTCAGTTGTTCTCGTCCACGGGTGTTGAGCGAGAAACCGCGTACTTTGTATTCTACTTTTCCTTTGTTGGTTCGGTAGCCGTAATTTTTAGGACCTGCAGAGGCAAACTCGACGTTGTGATCGTCCTGGTCCAACTCGTTGGTAAAGTCTCCCAGGTAATCGCCAAGGGGCAGAGTCGGTTGACCTTCCTTGCAGGAATAGATGATGGAATCTGTATCGAAATACAGGACTTGGTCAGGTTACAGTTGACTGAGTCCTTCTTGGTACAGTTTGAGTCGTGCCCAACAATTGGTGAAACAGGCTACGAAGATGTTGATGTTGACCTGAACGGGATCAGCATCTTTTGCGTTTATGTAGACCACTTCTACCATTTCAGGGCTAACGACACGAAGGGTTTGAATTTCTTTGGTGTCGTCGTTCAGTAGATGATGGAACTCAGCTGCTGAGGTGAAGGCTTGAACTTGGCTCTTGTTACCCTGTTGTCCGTACTTTCCCCAGAAACTGTTCAGCACCATTTTGGCGACGGCCAGGGTTATTCTCGATCTTGCCCGGATCAAGTTGTATCTCCTCTTTCTGCTCGTAGTTCTCTATGTACTGGTGTTTTTTGTTTACATCGTGACCCACCCATTTGGGCCAACCTCTGGCTTCTTGTTTTATTTTCAAGAATGTGTTCACGTAACTGGTGAACAGTCTATTGGACGAACACCGGAAATGCCAGACTTCGTGTACGTGTTGGATGACGTAGCCTTGTCGAATGGCTTCATTCAATATGGGGGTGCACCAGGTATCAGTCAAACAACGTTCAGATGAGGAGTGGGTACAGATGTGTGATCGCTTGGTCATTTGGTTTGGGCTGCTCCTCTTCCACACACTTCCGGCATAATGGGAAGGCGAGTTTCCCGCCATGTCTGTAGGGTAGCACAGGATGGTACAGGCCAAAAGGTGGAAGGATGGTACATTTGACTAAGCCAAAGTAAGAGGAAATGTCAGTTCCCTCTGGCTCCAAGAAAATCACTGGATGTCCCACTGGATGTCCCAGGGATACAATGACGTAAAGTCCACTTACTGGATCCTCTCGTTTTCAGCAGCCACATGGTACAGCTTGATGGCATTGGTTCTACCACCAAAGAAAGCGTCCCGCGGTTCCAAGCGAGAGACAAGATCAAGAGAAGCAACGAAGGCGCGCACACTTTCATCTTCTTTTTTCAGTAGGGTCCACTCACACTCCTACCTGGTCACCACACGGTAGCCTGTTTGCTTGAGAAGATTCATGCGTTCTTGAGTGGCTTCGTACATATCCTGCACGCTACGATCTCCCAGCTTTTGATGACGTTCATGACGAATGGGATGACATTTTGCCAATAATTGGTCAATATTACCCGTTGAATTCGTAGGCTGTGTGAGTAACTTCATCCAACCCATCATCTCGCTCGCCACCGTTACGAGCATGAGCAATGCGTTCCTCAGCATCACGGTTGAGGTAACACAGCCATTCCAAGGCAGCATGAGGATGAGGTTTCCTCTGCTTGTGCCATCCAGCTACAGGTTCTGAGGCCAGCGTGTTCGCTTGCAGACACGCAGTACGGTAGTACACGTTGCCTGCAGACGTAATCGTGAGGGATTTCTAGATAGGATTGAAACCCGCGATGGCCTCGAACTCTTTGCAAAAGATGTCGCATCCGTCTTGCAGCAATTTGACGTCAGAGCGGCCGTAAGCGATCAGTTCTCTCTTGAAGTCGAAGTTGCAGTTAGGATCAGCCGAACGTTCTGCATACCACTTGTTAAACTCGGCTTTGCGGGTGGGTGACATGCTGTCCGGGTCATAATAATCTCTGGCTGGTATGGGTCCCACATACTCTTGATTCTCCACAGTATTGAAGAAATGAGGAAAGAACCCCTTCTTCAGTTCTGTCAATCAAAAGGCGCTAGGAAAGGACGATAGAGGCATTTGGAAGAAACAAAGTGAATCTTTGAATGCAATCTCTCCACCATTGATGTACATGGCGAGAATCTTGGCTCCTTTGACGATTTGTTCTGGACAGATACCTTGCTGATAAAGTTTGTTCAAGATGAAATAAGAGTCGAAGCCTTGAGAATTGTAGACAACGAGTTTACAATCCTGACTTAGTAATCGTAACCAATCCAGACAATCTTCGATGCAGGTGGTGCTTGGAAACGTGTAGTCCTCGTCGCTGTTGGAGGTTCTAGCACAGACAAGATTAGGCACATGTAAACCGCTCTCTTGCGTGGTTTCAGTGTCCCAACTGATAAAGATGGTCTCTTTTTCTGGTGTGGCTTGACTTCCATCCGTTTTGCGTTTACGCTGTTTTCTTTTCTTCTCTTTGGCCTTTAAGTCGTTGGGATTTTGTATGTAGCACTGGTGACGATGGAGATTATGGTATTCTTTGCAAGAGGGACATTCAGCGGTTCTACACACGTGTTTGGTTTCTAGTTCGCGAGGTCGCAACAGTCTGCGACAAGTTGGACACTTGCGCTGAATAGAACACACGTTTTCATGTTCTTGTAAGGGTTCGCCTTTTTTCCATCCACGGACGAGTAAATGTAGTGGTTTTCTAAGCAACACAACCCAAAGAAGGAGCGATGACATCTGTCACGCGGAAGAGTAGCAGCTTCTCCGTGGGTATTGTGGTAGTCGGGACATTCCGTTTGATGGGAAGCTCGACATTTTTTTCCCATTACAGGAATGATCCTGCGTGTCGTCATGCTGAAAGCTTTTATCGCAAACGAGACAGAAATAGCCGCGCCCAAAGAATCCAGGTAAGGAATGACACCCGTGAAAATGATTGCCGACTTTGGTGTCAAACGAGTTGTTTCTCTTCAGGTTTGGTGAGTCCTTTGAAGATGATCTGGTACCCATGGTCCACCGACACCAGGACAATTTGATACTCAGCAAGATGGTCCTGGAACCTCTTGATCTCGGGTAGACCACAAAGCCCTTCGGGTACTCCTGCAGCACGACACAAGTCTTGGGCTTTCTTCTTCTGTATGGGAAAACCTTTTTGTAAGTTCTGGTACTCTTGATGTCGACTGCCCAGATCACGAAACGCTTTGATGGTGATCAAAAGCGCGGACAACACAGTTCGTCGAGGTTCTTGATTTTCACGACACTCTTTTTGACATCCAGTAATTTCTCGAGAGCAGCACTTCCCTTGCGTAGACGTTTGTTACTTCCTCCCCTACCAGGATCACGAATGTGTGATACTTTCGCTTGGATACTTTCGAGATCATAGTTGCCAGGGTGCAAAAGAGTTTCGTATTGTTTAATATCCACTTTCCTTTCATAAAACGCTTTCCCCGTTTCTCTTAAGTTGTTCCACGAGTTATTATGCGAACAACTTAACAGCCGGATATAACTCGGTTTCCTTTTCTGTTTTTACAATAGTAAGCACAACCATTGTATTTTTGTTGCACATAAATTTCTAATTAAAAAATAATGGGGAGTAATAAAAGATGAACATCTTCAAAACGGCAAGTAAACAATCGGATTCTGTTGCGTTTGACTATCTCGAAAAAAGGGCGCAAAATCAAATCGAAGGTAAGGAGTCTGCCAACCTCACAAAATTGATTCAAAAACCCGAGGCGAAAAAAATCACAAAGGCTGCACAAGAGTAGGCGTGGGCAGCTTTTTCTGCAAGGTTTCCGAGGGCCAACAAAAGCAAATTTGTAGCACAGACAATTTTAGCGTTGGACCACACAGCAACAGCTGAAATATTTTACAAAGAGGGTGAAGGCAGTCTGCAAAGCGTCGTTCGTTCAGACAGCAAATATTGAAGTGCAGGCATGAAAAGCACGCTAGGTTTGGATGCCGTTGGCGGCTTCTCTTACCAGTTAACGCCCAGCGCAGAAAAGTTCCAGCAGTTGAATTTCATGACACTGCACCAAGTTTTAAGAAAATATTCAACACCTCAATCAATATTTATGTAACGCCTGACCAGTATTTTACAACAAAGTTCAGAGAGATATTTCAAAGGGAACAGATAAAGTTCGAAACGTCACAGCCCGCAAAAAATGGCTTGAGAGGTCTGATCTATCTTTCTGGGAACAGCAGCTGAACTTTGAAGTGTGGTGCGCGACGACCGGTTGCAGAATCTCACGTGAAGTATTTGACGAAGATCACACAACGCTGAATCTGCCGCCGCAGGTGCGGGCTTTTTAGATCTTCCACATGTACTTCACGGTTCGGCGCATCTTGTATCAGCTCGGAGGCATCCAAAGCTTCAGCGCATTGCCGGGCGACCCAACATTCAGTCAGATTAACAACCATTACGACGTAGCTTCTTACAAAAGATTGTGCGCAGAGTTCGGCGTTGACCCGTCAACTGATTTCCGCTTCACGTACGGGGCAAACCGCGGGCTGGGAAGCGCTTAGATCAACTGCCGCCACCCTTTCATACTGGACGTACCCTATCCATCGCAAAAGCAAAATTCGACGACGAGGACCCAAAGGCGTCAGAAAAGGGAATATCAGTATGCTTCATAAAAAACGACGCCACGGAAGAGCAATTCGTTTCGTTCGCGCCCAAAAGCTCGGCAGGTTTTACCCAGGCAGGGCTTTCACGTATCAATCAGTCAATTGAAGCCTTTATGTATTGGATCTTGGGCGCGCAAGTCAACGTGAGAAGCAGCATTCTTGGTGCTGGAGGCAGAGCAAAAGAAGGCCAGAGCGAGTTCCTTGTCTTGGTGGAAGACGCGATAAGGCAAACGGATCTGGCCAAGTCAGTTCAAAGATACCAACTTGCCGTAAGCAAGGCAAAGGTGAGGCTCAACCTTGCTGTTTGCCCGGGGGTTTGGCTGATGCCCGCGCAGATGGTAATTAACACAGAGAGCACGATTGGCTACAACAACCAGCTCAAACAAGCGACGCCAGGTATGAAGCTGGGTGTCAACGACGGGGTAAAGAAAAGCACACAAACAGTAGGGCTTCGGCTAATGGATGGCGGGGAATCGAAAATAAACCCGCCAAACAGTCACCCTTCGAATCCAATTCACAAAGCAGCAAAAAAGAGGCAGCGCCTGTGATCCAAACAGCTGCAGAAGAGCAAACGGAATCTGAACTAACGCCAACAGCTGGCTCCGCAGTGAGTCACATGATGTGAACAAAATAGCTGTCATTGTTGGTGTGGTTGCAGTTGCGGGTTTGGCATTCTTGTCATTTCGTTAACACCGCTTCTTGATATAGGTCTCCATTAGGAAGGCCACCACAGCCAAAATCAGCAGCCCGGTGTGCTCAGCGAGAAAACCGATGGCCTGACCAGCGGCTTTGCAGAGGAAACTCTCAATCGAGCCAATGAGACCTGGTAGAGCAGTTGCAACCTTTGAGCCAACATCTTTCAGACCTTTTCCCAACGCTTTGCCGGTGGCCTTCAAAGAGTTGGTGATGGCGCCAATAACAGCACCAATCGTGACACCAGCAGGAAGAAAGATTGCCATATTTTTTGAAGATCTCTTTGACCCTTTCACGAAGTGGAAGCGTTCTTTCTCTTTCCTCAATCAGCGTTTGCAACCGCGTGAGCTCCTCGGTTCTTTCCACAACTCTTCCTTCCGCGGCTTCTTTGTCAGAGGGTGAGGCGTTCTCATCGTTGATGATTTTGTGATCTTCATCATTTTGTCGTTGAAGGTCGGTTTCTTGCTCTTTCAGCTTATCCAACGTTCAAGGTCTGCTCTTAGTTTATCAACCTTTTCTTGTTCTTTTGTTTTATTTTTTGTTTGTTTATCAAGAGCTGCCACCTCTTTTTTTTTTGCATTTTCAAAATCTGTTTTAAGATTTTTTCTGCCTCACTTTCAACATTCGAACCATGTTCATCATGTAACCCATCAATCCTTGCTTGAGTTTGGTCAATTCTGTTTCTCAGATTTTGAGCCTCTTGTGTAGCTTTTACCTTTTCTGCAGCAATTTTTTCAGCATCTCTTAATTGTTGGTCGGTCTCTCTCAATCTCTGACGTTGATCTTTTATGCTCCCATTGTCTTGAGCGATAATTTCTTTAGCTTCTGGACCAAGAGAGTCTTTCAACTTATCTGTGAATTTTTTGAGAAAACCGCTACGATCTTTTATGAAAATTTTAGTCTCACCGCCTTTTGAACCAAATGATACAAATGTTGTGTTGTTTCATTTCCACTTTTTTCCCTGAAACTAATTGGGCCTAATTTTCTGAAGTCCGCTTTTGGGAACCTCTTTTTTTCTTTAGCTCTTTCAAGCATTGCTTGTTTGTCACCTGGATCCACAAAATCGCCCAACAAAGGAGCTTCAACATAGGATGTGTCAGGCATCCCGCTATGTTCGTGCTGCATTGTTTGCATGTCATAGTGTTCGCCACTATGGAAGGATGTCGATGCAAAGCCAGGCTGAAATGGACAGGTAGTATTGGCTTCTTGGTCATCATCATCGTCATCGTCATCGTGGTCAATAGCATGGTCAAGTTCGGGATCGTCGTATCCAAAGTGTGCACCTTCTGATGGCGGTGCAAGAAAACCTTCGGCCAGAGCACGACGAGAAAAAGCTGGGCACGATGAAAGCTGAGCGTGCAGTAAAACGTATCACCTTTGGCGACGGCAGCCCCAGCGAGACCCGGTATGTTTCGGTGCCCAAGCTGAATGAGAATGAGCTCCTCGTGCTCGGCTCGCTCGCACTGCTCTTCAACATCGACTTGTCTGGAGGGCACGCCAACAACTTCCTCGTTCAAACGTCGCGCGCGTTCTGTTCGACAAGCTGGCTGTAAAGTACGCGGGCACCATGCTGCAGGACACGGTGGGGTATGATATCTTCAAGATCTGGGAGGACCTTTTCCTCTCGCATGAGGAGCGGGACAACCTGCTGCTGGACGGCATTTAGAGTGAGGACCTTTGCAAGATCCGCTCAAACGCTGAGGATAAGAAAACCACGGGTATTGCCACGAAAAAGCGCTGAACAATGTTTTGGGAACGAAATACCGCATCAGACTGGACCACCAGGTTCTGACCGACCACGGAGTCTTTTACCCCCAAGCTCTTTACAACGACCTCGTGTTTGAGTTGACACTTGCGCCGGCCTCACAGGTTGTCAAAGGCTCTGACCCAACAAAACTGAAATACACGCTGATCAACATCCAGCTGGAGTACGAAATGATCAGAAGCAATACTCTGGCGGCCGACACACACAGTATTTATTCCAAGGGCAAGGAATTCATGTACGATCACGTGATGCGGGCTGAGGTGGTCACCTTCGCAAAAGGCACGGAAACAAGGATTAACCTCAGAGTCAATCCCCAGAGAAGGTCCCTTAAAGGCATCCTTCTCCTCTTTGTTGAGCCGGCATCAGGGATTCAGAAAAGTACCTCAACCCTGACCTGACGAAAGTAAGCGTTACGGTGAACAGCTCACCCAACATACTGTACAACAACGGCATCGAAGGACATTTGGGAGGAAGCCAGCCGCTTCTTTGTCAAGACAAAAACGCCGCACATGAATCTGACGAGGTTCTACACCGATGACAAAGTTCGGGCTTTTGATCGATTTGCGCTCAATGACAGATCAGTCACTGCACGACAGTGGCACGCGCCTCGTGAACACAAAAGACGGGGTCCAGCTTGAGCTCGAGAGGAACGCCAGTGGATCAGGCAATGTGCCACTGCCACGTTTTTGTTATCAGTGACTCGCAGATGAATATATTGGAGCAGCAATTATATGATGTGCAATTCTGATATAGAAATGAACCCGAGCAACATCCCGTTCAACGCTCTCATTGTTGGTCCGACGAATTCAGGCAAATCAAGGTTTGTGGTGATCTATGGCTCTTTCCATGGCAAGTTCGACTACATCATGCTCATCTGCCCGACATTCGCGCACAACAAAACCTACCCCGAATTGGTGTAAATGATCCACGAATGGAAAATTGGTTGAAGTTCGTGAGCTTTGTTTTCGAGGGCACCAACACGCTCATAATCCTCGATGACTGTGCAGCCTCAAAAGATGTGAAAGGGCGCACAGGCCAGCTGGTAAATCTTGCCTTTTCTGCTGGACATATTGGCATCAGCGTTTGGGTGGTGACACAGAAGATGACCAGCATAACAGCCTCCTTCCGGGAGAACGTCGCGGCGATCGTTCTCTTTTTAATTACACCCCCGCGGCCAAGACCACGAAAGCCATCTTTGATGATTACGCCGGGGAACTCTCCCAGGGTGAGTAAAAAGGTCTGCTTTTAAAGCTGAAAGAGCGAAAGTTCGCTTATCTCGTGTTTTCGCTTCGGCACCCCTACGGGGTTAAGTTATTTTGAATTGAAAAAAATGAAAGTTGTTAGATATTACAATGGCTGAAGAGCATGCAATCGCGGAAGTTATGAACCTGCTGGAAGCCGAGCCGTCGAGCGGGCCAGCTGAAGGTGTTGTGGCAGGCTTAACGGCGCCCGGGCCTGATATTCCAGCTCTTCGTGAGCAGCTGGCCGTGCTGGTGTCGACAGGAAAAGCCAAAGAGGCCATCGGGGTGCAGTTAACACACGAGCAGGTGAAGCGCCTAAGCGACAAAGATGTTGAGAAATACACCAAACGGTACGAGATATACGTGGGCTCAAAGACAACTGACAGCTTGATCGACAGCTTCATTTTTCTTGTGACCAATGCGGTCGGAATGGCCGTTGACGTCAAAGACATCGATGCTTATCAAAAAGAACTCCGAAACGACTACATCATCAACAAAGATCTTCCATCCTGGCCGGCAACATTGCTTTAAAGTGCGGCCGTTTTCTTGCTCTAACCAACGCGGTGCTGATCACCACAAAACACATTGATTTTAATGAGCATTTGAAGAGTAAGTTCGAAGCAAAATCGGAAGAACTTACTGAGCATTCCTCGCCAACTATTGAATAATTACTTTGCATTATTGAATATTTGCTTTGCATTATTACATTTGCTTAACCATTCCTTTGCACAATGTCGACCGAACAACCCGAGAGCACACATTCGCAAGTCGATATCACACAGCAAGCGACAACCCCAACTCCAACCACAAGGCCAGCAAAAAATCCCAAGCAAGTTTCTGCTGGTGAACTCATAGCTGAGAAAACAAGGCAGGCCCGCGAAGCACAGAAAAAAGCTTATCTCGAGGCTAGTGCCATAATTGCAAGAGAGAAGGAAAAAATTCTGCGCCTGCTCCTGAGCCGGTTCCAGAGACCGCACCAGAGCCCGCTACAGCTGATTCCAAAGTTTCAAATGGTCTCAGCACAACCCAATGCATCTCTATCATTGGAATTGGCGCTACGCTTGTTACGACTTATGTCGAAGACATAAAAGCCTTTTTAGGAAAGCAACCGGCACCTGCACCGGAACCCGCGCCTCAGGTGAGGATGCAAGCATCTCCGCAGCCAAAAAAAGGCATTCACCCGATGGATTAGCCAGAGGTGAAATTCATTTGAACTTATTTTATGATGTTGTATAACAAAATGTGGAAAGTACCAGACTTCCAAAAGTTTGCGATAAGCATTGCAGCTGTTTCAGGCATTGGCTTAATTTGGGGGCATTCACGTACAATTGCCTTAAAACTATCTTTTGAATAGCCAAATATCCTGATCATTCCAAAGAAGCATTTGAGGAAGAAGAAGGCGAGGAATAATTTCAATTAAATATTTTTTCTCTTCTCTATAACCAACATGTCCGACAACAAGCTCGTGAAAACAGTCAAGAATGCCGCCAGCCTTACCGGCCTCGCTGCTGGCATAGGCTGGGTTGCCAAGAAAACGTTCAAGGAAATTTTACAGGTGATCCTTCTAATTCTATCGGGAACTACGCAATGTTCACAGCTGTAATGGCGGGGATCGTTGCACTCAAACAGTATCTTGAGGACCAGAAAATCCTTCCCACCAACGCCTAAAATTCTGCATTTGAAAATACCTCTGATAATATACGAAGCATGGCAAGTATCGCGATTATGGTTGGCGGGGCTGTGTTGAACGCAGCAGCTTTTATTGGCGGTAATTATCTCGCGAGGGCTTTTGGGGGCAGTGACAAAGCAGCGCAAGAAGAAAAAGTGCGCCATGATAAAGCTCTCGAGGCGTATCAAGCTGCGTACGCAAAATACACACGTGCCCGCACCAAACTTCTCTACTGGATTGCGACAAACGCGCAAATAAAGGAGGAGGCCAAGCAGAACTTCGCCAACACTGACTATGCCTTCAAACTCTACAACCAGGCGCATCCTGAAGAACGAATGATACCTCTCAAAGAGCCCAAGTTCTCTGATTTCTATCAGCCAAGCGAGCAGCAGAAAAATGGTGAACTCCTGTTCGTGGGCGCCGGGGCGCTCGCTCTGGTCTACGCAGCCTTCCCGTTCCTTTAAACTTTTCCTTACTTATATAGCGCGATGGATGGGCCCTGGGGGATATTGGAAAGGCATTGCCGCTATCAAAAAATTATCCGCCAAGGTACCAGACGACACGGCAAAAAAGTGGCTGGTCAAGCAAGCCCTCTGTCAGATATACCTGCACGCTCCGAGGCGCATTGCTCAACCAAAATTCGACGTGTCCACACCCAACGCGGTCCACCAAGCGGAGCTTCTTTTTCTGCCACACGACAAACTGCCCCGCGGGCGCAAAGTTTTCAAATACGCGCTGACCGTTGTCGACGTGGTCAGCCGCTTCAAAGAGGCCGAACCCTTGACTTCGAAAAATTCTGATGAGGTCGCCCAGGCCTTTCAGAAGATTTACAAGCGCGCGCCTCTCAAATGGCCCCAACTGCTGCAGGTTGACCCCAGGCGCGAATTCATGGGCGCCGTTACAAAAGACATGGAAAATCACAAAACCAATATCCGGCGCAGGCGGGTTAACATTCACCGCGACCAGGCCATTGTTGAACGCTTCAACCGCATTCTTGCCGAGCGCTTGTTCGGGCACCAGTACGCCGTGGAAATGCGTCTCCCAGAGGACCAGCGGTCCACTGCGTGGGTGAAAAGGCTGCCTGAAGTTGTTTTGGCTTTGAAAAACGAAGTCACCCGGCTGACGCGGAAAAAACCTGCAGAAGCAATCAAAGAAAAAACTGTTTCTGCGAAGCCCTCAACTCCTTATTTAAGGCCTGTTGGGGTGAACGAAAAAAGCTCCCCTCCCTGGTTAATGTTCGCTATCTCAACCAACCCGGTGAGCTTGAAGGAGGCGTAAGAAGGGCCACAGATCCGATCTGGTCTTTGAAAGTATATGCTCTTAAAAGGTCTGTTACAAAACCAAATGGGCCTGTTCTCTACTATTTGCACGATGGGCCCAAGCGAGGCTTTGTGCGTGAAGAACTGCTGGTTGTCCATCGAAACACCACTCTTCCTCCGTCTGACGCGAACGAAATGTGAAATTCGATTGGTTCACTGTGTATCCCGTCGGGCAGCACCCATCTTTTGTCGTAATAAGGCCTCCAGTATTTTATTTTATCGACGTTATGTTGACGATATTTTCTGTCTATTTGACACTGAACATGACGCTACTTTGTTTTTTGACTACATCAACGACAGACATCCCAACATACGCTTCACCATGGAAAAAGAGATGGATAAAAAAATCCCCTTTTTGGATGTCCTGATTGACAACAGTCAACCTCAGTCTCCTGTTACCAGGCTCTATCGTAAGAAAACTTTCACCGGTCTACTAACTGATTATTTTAGTTTTACCCCATTCTCTTACAAACTTGGCTTAATCAGGACCCTAGTTGATAGAACATACAAGATCAACAACACGTGGGTAGGTTTTCATGAGGACATCAAGAAATTGCTATTAATCTTACGTAAAAACCTTTTCCCCAGTCATATCGTTGAGAGGGTCATTAGGCAGTATATTACTAAAACCCAGACCCTTTCGAACATATCTGCTAGTTCTCCCTCTGATTCTACGCATTTTTTCAAATTACCTTATGTTGGGCCCTTCTCTATTGTAGCACAAAACAGATTACGTAAACTAGTTAAACGTTATTGTAACAATCTTGATATTAAGCTAGCATTTTCTTCCTTTAAGATTCGTAACATGTTTAGTGTGAAGGACCCTGTGCCTGTTGACCTTCGTTCGAATGTGGTCTACAAGTTTACCTGTGCAAGCTGTAATTCTTGCTATGTCGGCGAAACTAGCCGACACCTCTCGACACGCATTCGCGAACACCTAAACAGGGACAGGACCTCACATATCTTTCAACACCTTCAACAATCTGAGGCATGCCACAAATCCTGCTCTGCTGAATGTTTTAAAGTTATAGACCATGCGACCACAAAATTCCAGGTCAAGATAAAAGAAGCGTTACATATCTCCTGGGAGCAACCTTCTTTAAACAAGCAATTATACCATGTTAATTTAACTCTCTCGTTCTAATCAGCATGTTACTATTGTACATTCTTTTGTTACTTTTGGCTATTCTGTTAGGTTCCCAATTTATTTCACACTTGTTAGTTATCTTTGTTTTATATTATAAATTCAAATGTACTTCAAATTAATTCTACTTTCAACTGAAGATGGTCGTTGAACGACCGAAACATGTCTTGCAAACGTAGTTTCAAATGTGTCGTTATTTTTATAAAAATTGTTGCTAGTCTGCTCCTTTCTACATATAAACAATTTTAAGAGTATAAAATGAGAGGTGGTGATAGGAGTTTCAACAAGTGGGCCATCGACAAAGGGTACGCAAAATAGAACCCTTCGGAGTGTTGAATCCAGTGATGGCTAAGGGAAAGACAAGGAAGACGAAATCGACACGACAGAGAGGTGGGGCTTTATCTCGGCACAAAACGCGTTTGAATGACTGGATCGCTGCAGGGGCCAGTATGTTTTTCTCGGGACCCTCTCCTTCCTTTGCTACACTGGCTTTGAAATTAGCGGGTCAAGCAGGGAAAGGTGTCAAAGACAATGTGGATCATTATCAGTAGTAAAGGTCACTTAATGGGGTCATAACCAATCATAGAGCAGCATACAGCCCACGTGACACGTCTCAACCAATCAGATTGCCGGATTTTTTCCAAGATGGCGTCAATTAATTTTAATGACGAAAAATTATGCATGCAGGGTTAGGGTAAGGGTTAGGGTTAGGGATGTCCATGGGCAGCCAATCGACAATAAATCGATAAAGTGATGACGTAATGGACGAAACTCACGAGCGCAGAGGTCCTGACTGCAAGAAGCCATGTTGTAAAAAAGAAGAATGGTACCCAGCGCAGCACTAAATGGGTAGATGCAGCCTCGGTTTGGAACGGACAGGTCAGGAAGCAGATGGCGTCATGCCTCGGTTGAGTGTCAACCAATCAGGAACGTGGTGGCTCTCCTGTCCCCCACTCCACAAGGGAGGGGGTATGAGGGGGTAGGGGTATCCCATCGACCGAGAGGGAATAGGCGCTGGCACGGCACCTTATAAAAGGAACGACCCCCAAACCACACCAGGTCACTGAAATCTTTTGCGTTCACCGTGTTGCTGTTGTGAAGATGACGATCCCGAGAACTGTGAGGGAGATGCTCTCCGATCTGGCAAAACTCGTCGAGGACCTCGCAGTGGAAAGAAAATAATTGATCGGAAAAACGAGGAAAATGACAAGGAAGAGGCAAGTGGAGGCCGTAAACCGGGCAACTAGCAGGGTTCACCAGTTGAAGGATGCTTTGGTCAGAGCAGAAGAACTGTACAATGAGATGCAGGACTGTATCGTAAAAAAAGAAAGTGGATCACAGTACGAGACGACCGTGGGAAACATGACCCTGCAAGAAGCAGTAGAGGCAATGATCGAGGAGGCACAAGAGCTGTTCAAGGATCCATGAACTTATTGACATTTTTTGATTTTTTAATGAACATTGCGAGTAAAGTGAATTACATCGTTGTTTGGCCGATTTTACAACTTGAGTTTTTTCTTGGCTTGCATGATACGTTAGACGATACGTTAAGTCATGGTTTTACGTCCGGGTAACTTGTCGATGGCCTTGATAATCCTGGCGTCCGTTTTCCACTTATCCCTCAAATTCTTTGCATGACTGTAATCGATATCGTGCTGTTTGGCAAGCCAGTCCAAACGATTGATCCCCTTGTCGCTGCGTTTCAGTCTTTTGGCCAACTTGGTTCCAGGTCCCATGAACTGATACCCCGGACAATGAAATTCCATGTCGGTCTTGGCCAGTAAACTCTGGATGTCGAATCAGCCTCATCTCCTAGTAGTCGTCGTCGTCCTCCTCCTCTTCGTCGTAGTCTAATTTTCTGTGTAGTTTCTTGCCTTTGGCCCAATCTTCCCACCCTTGCGTGGGTTGTAACTTTTCTTCTTCTTCTTGTTTGTTTGAGATGATTCTTCTTCTTCTTCCCAGTCTTCACCCATAGCCGCTTGCTGCAACGCCGAGGTCGTGAAATCGTCTAACCCCAACTGTTTACTGCCCACCACAGCTTTCTTGACTCCTTTTTTCACGGCTTGCTTGAAACCTTTGATACCTTTCTTGCTCGAGACGACCTTCTTTTTCTTGCCAGGTGTCGTGAAAATGGGTTTCTTGGACGTGGTGGGTTCCTTTTTAACGGGTTCCTTTTTGATGATTAGGGGTGTGGCGGGTGCACGAGGTGTTCGGGTGCCTTTGATGATTTCTTTCAATAAGTTCTCCCAGGGTGCATTTAACAACGCTTCGTCCTCGTCGTCGTCTCCTGGTGCTGCAGGTCCCGCATGCAATGGACCTTTTTCGGATGCGTTTGGTCAATCGTCACACCTCTTTACCGATCGGTTTGAGTTTTTTGACGGCGACGCGAGGTGGAATACGTTTGTTCCGAGAAATGAGTTGTTTTTCAGCAGACAGGCAAGCCGCTTTACTCAAGAGAGCACTCTCAGTCACTTTGCCTTTGTAATACTGGGTCAGTTGCTCCATCTCGTCCGCGGGGACCATGATCACTTCGTCTGTCATTCTCCAACAAGCTCTCGTAACACGTTTGCCAGTAGAGGGCTTTTTCCGTCAAGTCTCGGATTTCTTTCTCCCAGTTGCGTCGGGCGTCGCTGCACTGGGCGCACCAAGTGATCGTTTTACCTGGCGGAGTGGTGGCACCGATCTCTTGACAAGTGAGACACACTGTTTCGTTGTTGTATTGTATTGCAGTCTTGGGCATTTCACCATCGTCGTCGTCGTTTTCGTGCACTCGATTCCAAGGCTTTTTTCACACCATAACCCGCTGCTCCCGAGATGCCACCTAACGCAGCTTCTTTTCCTCCAGCGATCAGAGCGGGAATGAGTGCTGCCAGGGGTAACAACCCTCCTTTTTGTCTCTTTCGCGTTCTTCTACGACGGCCTGTTCCTCTCCTCTTCATAACTCAAACTGAGTGTCACACGGTCGTACTCCCACTTTTATCTACATGATCGTAACGAAATGTTTTTTCGTAGTCTCACATGCACTTGTCTGACATGGGCGGGGTGAAATCGGTGATCGTGTCGTCCAAGGTTTGCATCTTGATCAAGAACACTCCCAACTAGTCCATGGGAAGCCCTTGTGCGTAGGTTCTCAATTCGATTAAGGTCTTGTCGTAGGTGGTGTAGGCAAAACGACACATGTCGACTTTGAGCGAAAACTTTTTGAAATCGTTCTATCCCTTGACCACGGTACCTGCCGCCGACAAACAAGCGATCAGGATGCTGTTTTTCCAACACGGAACCCACAACGATCCCTGCTACAACGATGATCAAAGCCAACGCGTTTAAACAACCGTGGCATCACTTGAAATGGTAAAACATCTGACGATGACACCACCATTGACGATGGTAAATGGTTGTAGGACGTGAAGGTTTCTAAGTCGACCACCATCTTGTCTAAGACCAGGCCGTACTGTTTTGTTCGCGGTGATACTTTTAGGCGTTTTGTTGCAGGATCCCGTGTGAAAAAGTGTGGGTTGATCACTTTTACGTCTCTGCAATGACCCTTAGGATCTGCGAGTTCCTCCAACACGTTACGCTTGAATACGTCGTAGTTCAGCTGCGCAGAACCACGTACGGATTTCAGCGAAAACCCGCGCACCTTGCAACTGACCTGACCCTGGTCGGAAACGAAGCCGTAGTTCTTGGGGCCACCCGACACGAACTCTGTGATGTAGTCGTCTGGGCGTCTGTGGTCTTCCAGCTCGTCTGTCATGTCTCCTAGGAAGTCGCCCAAGGGAATGTCTACGAGACCTGGCTTCCACTTGTACACCACAGAGTCCGTGTCAAAGTAGATGACTTGGGTGGTGAGCTGCTCCAGATACGAGTACAGTTTAAGACGTGCCCAGCAGGTGGTGAAGGCCGCCACAAACACGTTTCTCTTCCCGTTGTCGATCTGGTTTGAAGCGATGTTGGAGTAAACTACTTCCATGAACTCCTTGTTGCAGATCCTTGTTGGTGAATGTGCCACAATGGGTTGGAGACGGCTTCGAAGAGGGAGGCTTGCGTGGAGATGCCAACGGTGGTGGGTTTATCAGGTTTTCTCCGAACTTTCTTTCTCTCCGAACTTTCCCCAGAAGGAGTTCAACATCAATTTTGCTGTGGCTTTTCGGCCTGGGTTCTTGGTGATGAGGGCAGGGTCCAGCGAGATACCCTCGTGCTCCTTGTAGTTGCCTACGTACTCCTGCTTTTGCCGTGGAGTGGTGACGCCACGAGGATATCCCGCCGATTCTTGCTTGGTCTTTAGCCAGGTGTTCACGTAGTTGGCAAACAGTCCTGTCTTCGTGGATGGTGATTATGGTGTAGCCCATCTCTACGGCCTTTACGAGCTCGGGCGTACACCACGTACCGGTGAGCAAGCGTACCGGTGAGAACGGTCCACGAATGGTTTAGACATTTCCGTCTCGACGCAGGAACGGCAGAGAGGAAAGACCAGCTTTCCTCCGCAATGATACGGCAGCACCGGATGAAAGAGCTCGTACAGTGGAATGATGGTGACTTTTGCCATGCCGAAGTAATTGTGAACGTTCTGGTCCTTGGGGTGAGTGATCATGGTCGGATGACCCACAGGATACTCGGCGTACTTGTTTACCCAAGGGTAGAGCGACGTGACGTCCACGTACTTGATGTGTTCCCCTTGGGTATTGTCCACACACGAGTGAAGGGTGACGGCGTTGGTGCGTCCGCCGAAGAACGCGTACCGTGGTAGTAGGGCTCTTCCACGTTGATGGTGGACAGGAAGGCTTGAAGGTCTATGTCTGTCTTTACGTTCTGATCCCACTCACATTCCCAGGTGATGACGACGTTGCACCCTTGACGAAAAAGAATGTCTTCTTTGGCCTTGGTGTCCTCGTGGAGTTCGCCAAAGGTACGTTCACTTAGGATGCTCTTGTGATTTTGGTAGGGAAAGCAAGTGGGACATTGGCTCACAGGACGGAGAAGCATTTGCTCTCAATCTGTGTTCTTCCCACGCCAACCACTTGAGAGCCTTGATGGATTGGTTTGAGGTCGCACAATGCCAACCGCGAGGAGGTTCTACAGCGATGGTGTTCTTTGGAAGCTGTTTTTTCCTCCAGTAGCGATTGCAAGCCGAGGCGCCTTAACCGTGTTGGTATTCGGCATCGACGAGCAATGGGTGGCGACCTGATCGAGGTGCAAAACATCAAGAGAGACAACAAAGGGTACAGGTTCCTGCCGTCGGTCGTGGACGCTCTTTCCAAGTACGCGTGGGTGGAACCGGTCAAAAACAAAACGGTGAAAGCCATGACAGAAGCCTTCGCCAAGATCTTGAAGAGAGCCAAAGGCAGAAAACCCGTCAACTTGCAGACGGACAACGGTAAAGAATTTTACAACAACACCTTTGCAGAGTTTACGAAACGTAAAGGCATTCGTCACTTTTCCACGGCTGGAGACACCAAAGACAGCATCGTCGAAAGGTTCAACCGCACCTTGAAGGAACGCATGTACAGGTACTTCACTGCCGCGAACACATTGAATTACACCAAAGTGCTGCCCGCCTTGGTGAAAGGGTACGTCTCGTTTCACCGAAGCATCGGCATGGCACCCGCCAAAGTGAACCTGGCCAACCAAGAAGCCGTGTGGAACGTGTTGTAAGCAAAGGGAAGAAAAAAAGACGTCGCGGCAAATTCAAAGGTACGTCGCAACATGAAATTTCGTCCTTTTCAGAAAGGTTACTTGCCCGGATGGACTGAGGAAGTGTTCGTGGTGCGCCGAGTGAAGCCGGGACCTCCTCTGATAACTTACAAGTTGGACGAATACGACGGTACTCCTCTGAAAGGCACATTTTACAAGCAGGATTTGCAAAGTGTCCGTGAGAGACGACGACCTGTTCAGGGTGGAAAAGTTTCTGAAACGTAAAGGTACAAAACGTCCTGGAACGTTGGAAAGGTTGGGCAATCAAATACGACAGCTGGATCGACAAGAAGGCCCTGGTGACACCATGAAAGACTTTCATGTCAAGTTGACGAGCGGTTCGAATCGGTTCGAATTTCCAGACAACCGAGCAAACCGTTTAAAGAACAGAGTACCGTACCTGATACAGTTCAAGGAACCCGGTTGGAAAGTGGGCATGACGGACATTCACGTGCCCAAAGCGCCCCGTGGACTGGACATGAAAGATCCCTTCTTGTTCCGTTTCAAGTGGCACTTGAAGTACGGCGACGGAACTTACGCCGATGCCTACGCCACGATGTTGGAGATCCCGCGTGACGATCTGGAACGGCTGCACCCCAACATCATCAGCGGTACCCAACTCATGCAAGCCGTGAGACGTCTCTACTATAAGACGTTGCAAGACATCGATGTGGCGGACGCCGACCTGGGGCGAGACGGGGACAAGAAATTTTGCACCCAACTCGTGTCCGACCAAGACGAATTCGTCTTGGACAACAGCGAGACGTTCACGGGGTACGCCAATCGTTATCCGGCCGTGTTCGTGGGATTTCAATTGGCCAGAGACATGGGATGGATCGAGGTGATGGGTCCGCCCGATGCTCCCGTCTACGGCCTGGACGACAATTTACGCAAAGACTTTCCCGACAACACCGTGCCCGGTGCCACCAACATCGTGGAAGGTAACGACGAATTTTACAAAGTGGACAACAACGCCCTCCAGTTGAGCTGTTTCTGCAATTGGGTGTTTTCATACCTGGACGAAAGTTACGAAAGTGTCTTTGGGTCCAATCAACGCCAACTGTTCATGCACTCCAGCGTGGTGGAAAGCATCCCTGTGGGCGTATGCATGACAAAACTCTCGGGGGGGAAATTCCGTACTCCTTGGAACGACACGGCTACAAGATGCAACACGTTCGATATATACCCGTACGCGGAGAACTCTTGGACATTATCGAGATCGTCATGAAAGAGGAAGACGATACCGACGTTCACTTCGAAACCAGCAACGCCGTGGTGACGTTACATTTCAAGTATGCCTGGTGAAGAGTTTAACCTCACATTACCCAGCAACAGCACGAACAATGACTTCAAAGTGCGACTACCCAATCCCATTCGTTTGGAAGGAAAAGGATGGAAAGTGGGATTGAGCAGCATTTCCTTACCCGATGCCAAGATCGACTTGACGAAATTCAAATCCTTGCACAGTCCTCTCCTGAGCGTCAAGTGGTTGGCGAAAACGAAAGTTGGTGGAAGTACACTGAAGGTGGAAGAACGATCCACAGATTTGGCGTTCGACGACATCCTTTACAACGAGAACATAGTGGACGGTCTCAGTTTCGTGAAAGCCTTGATTTTCCAGTATGATCAAGTGACCAATTCCAAACGCAGCCACAATGACTTGACACGGGATCCGGCGAATCAAATGAAATTGGAATACACCTTCTCGTGGGAAGGAGACGAGTTGCTGTTGGACAACTCCCGGTTGAACATTCTCTATGCCGACGCTGTTCTCAAAATGATGTTCAACGAAAAGTTGGCTTTTTACATGGATTGGGTCAAGAGAAAAGAGAACGGAGACATCGTGCTCGGACCAAACCTGAAGGAGGAACACTACGCTACCCAGATACCCAATCCAGCAGACGTACCCAAAGAAGATGGAGAACAGGACTAATTCTGGCGCCTCAAAGACGGAAAGTTGTACTGGAGTTGCTTGTGCAATTGGCGATTTGTCAACCTCGATAGAGCCTTTCAAAAAGTGATAGGAGAGGCATCGCGTTCGTTGATCATGTACTTGGACGTGGCACAGAGTTCCGTGGTGGGCGATCAAGTCACCGATCTGTTGCGAGAAGTCAACTATGTGAGAAAAGGATGTATAGACATTATTTAGACACAAGTATCCGAGACGAACGGAACGTTGCATTTCAAATGAGAATGAGAGGAGGTAGTTTGACGCGCTACGTACCCGACCAAGACGGCACCGGTTTCTTCAGACATACTTTCCGCCAGCGCCCGAGAAGTGGGTAAGTTGGGTCTGCCCGTCAACATTTCCGCTCCCGTCGCCAGAGCCAAGAGAGGAGCGAAACGCACGGTGAAACGTAAGATAGAAAGAGAAGCCAGCAAGAGACTCAAGAGAGGCATCAACGATTTGTTTGGTTCGTGATGAATCCCATCTATTACAGACGTGTGAAACGGATAAGGAAAATAAGTCAACGAGGTGGGACGCTTTGGTCCGGCGCCGCTCGATTACCTTGGACCGACGTGGTGAAACAACTACAGCGACAGTATCCTATAAAAAAGCGACGTCAACGCGGAGGTACGCTCATTCCCAGATGTCAATGCAAACGATGATAGATCTCGTGCCTTTGACCGGATCGGCGGGCGTGTCCAATCCGAAATTGGATCTGTTCTGCGTCCCACCCACCGATGTCAGCATCTCCAGTTTCCGCATGGTGCCCATCCAGACCTTTACCACGGGGATGATCCCCGTGGACTTTCAGGTCGATCCGCAAGAAGATTACATCGATTAGAGTCGCAGTTACTTCGAAGTGGAATTGAGGTTGAAGAAAGCAGGGTACGGTACCAATTACGCCGGGGCAGACAACGTGTTTCTCGTCAATAACTTCGCACACACCTTGTTCAAACAGATCAACGTCAAACTCAACGGAACCTTGATCAGTCCTCAGACGGACACGTACCATTACAAAGCCTACCTCGAAACGTTGCTGAACCACGACAGAGACAACGGCGACACCGTCTTGAAACCTCAAGGCTGGTACAACGGTATCGACTGTTCCAACACATTGTCGGTTAACAACCTGGACGATGCCGCGCCTCACACTGCCTTCGCGGCTCTGTCAACCACTCAACAAGAAACCGTGAAAGCCCTGAAAGCCGAAAGAGCCAAGTACCTGGGAGGTGCCGTGCACGTGTTGCGTTTCATGCTGCACATCGAAGTGTTTCACATGGACAAAGTCTTGGTGGCCGGCGTGCAACTCCAGATTGAGATGTACTTCAACAGCCCCAATCTATTCATCGCAGGTGTCGCAGGAGAAGATGCGGCTAGGCTCACCAGCCAAGACGTCAAAGTCAGACTGTACCTCTGTCAACTGAAACTCAATCCCTCCGTGTACTTGGAATTGGAAAACAAGCAGAGAACGACCAGGAAACCCGTCAGCTATACCACCGTGAGAGGCGAAATCAGGACCTACAACATGCAAGGCAACCAACAACGCTTCGAGATCAACAACCTGTTTCAAGGCAGAATACCGAACCGTTTAGTGGTGGGTATGGTGTCGACGGAGGCTTTCACCGGTACGTTGGCCACCAATCCCTTCAATTTCCAGAAATTCGGTTTGGGCACCATTCACCAATTGGTGAGAGGAGAAGAGTACCTGTACGAGACGTTGGATCTGGTACACGACGACGACAGCAAGGATCTGAGAGGATACTTCAGGTTCCTACAAGCCACGGGGTGTCTGTGCTGAAAGAAAGGAAACATGGTGAGGAGCGTGGAATGGGGACAAGGCAGGAACAGCACGGTGTTCGTATTTGACAATGGAGCCAACGGATGTTTGGACAGTCCCGTGTTGAATCCCAAACGGAGCGGAGAGGTGCAGCTGGTCCTGAATTTTTGTGCCAATCCAGGAGTCAACATCACCGTCGTGGTGTATGGCGAATTCGAAAACCTGTTAGAAGTCGACGCCAACAAAGCCGTCCTGCACAACGTGTACGAACGCTGATGGAACATGACCTTGAACAACGTGCAGTTGGACCATTTGGCAGAAGCAGACCCCGTGTTGAAAGCGCATTTCTATGGGACCATGGCGTGCGACGAATTACCGCCGACCCCTCGTAAAGACGTGCCTAGGGGTTACATCGTCAACATGGACCTGTCCGACTTACCGGGTCGCCATTGGATCTCCCTGTGGACTGAAGGCAACATGTGCTAGGTGATGGACAGTTACGCGTTACCTTTGGAGGTGTACCAGACCACAGGACCGTTGCGTGGTTAAAGAAACATTGGAAGTACGCGATCTGCAACAGTCGCTGTTCGCAAGAGTCGTGGCGATTACGCCCTGTTGTATTTGAGTTCGAAAGCCAGAAACGAAAGAATGCAATACTTTGTAAATCGATTCTCGAAACACGATTATGTGACAAACGACCACAAAGTAGGACAGATCTTACGAGAAAAAATAGTAAGAGCATTAGGATGGCACAACGTTTGTAAACGACCTCACGACCACCAACACCATCACCACGACCTACAAAGACGGAGGCAGACCGAACGTGCGACACAGTTCTACGCGAGTGAGCGATTGAGATGGAACGACAGGTGTCTCTCTTGAACGGGACCCATGCCAAGTGCCCCTTGGACCACAAATTATTGTACAAGTTGGACGGACTCTGCGTTTTACCATCGTCGTGTCGTTTTGCCTACACCACCTACGACAAGACGTTAATCGAGTTGAGAACCTACGCACGAGGTCTTCCCATAGACGAGTTGGACGGATTCTTGATCAAGATGCAAACCTTGGACGACACCATCACTGATTTCACACCGCCCGAGTCCGACAAGTGCAGGCGAGACTACGAAAAAACATTGTTACGATCACGTGGATAAAAGTGAGAGCACGACGGTGTAAGAATTAGTTTCAGTAATGAAGGAGAGACGAACAGGTCGTGGTAGAAGAACGCGAAAGAGACAAAAAGGAGAACTCTTTCCCCTGGTGGCACTCATTCCAGCATTGGTTGCCGGAGGAAAGGCCATAGCAGCCGGTGCTCTGTCCGGAGCTGCAGGGTACGATGCGAAAAAAGGATTGGAAGCATTAGAAAGAAGAAGAAAACAAAAAGCCCCCTCGCGGTCACAATTGAGTTCTGCAGCCAAGAAACAAGCAAAAGTCATCTCGCGCATTGTAAAAGGCTTTGCGGGATGAAAAGGAGGACTAAGACACGACGCAGAAGACGACAACGAGGTGGTGCATTGCTCAGTATACTCAAGAACGTTGCGACGATCGGGTACAAGAGGTATAACAGAATGGGATCCAAGGGTGTCATGGGTAGTTACAAAAGACGCTCTGGTCCATGGGAAGTATGATGAGACTGTTATGTAAGGAGAAACGTTTCCTGACGTCCATCCTGAATGAGGCCGACCGGTACAAGCGACAAGACATGTTGATGCATGCCAATGCCGATCAGATCAACTCCGTCAGCGAAATGGTCTTGAATCTGCTCAAGAGAAACATCCCGGTGAGCGAACAGGCGATACAGAAGTTACGACCTCATAAAAGCAAACTACGCGAACTGGCCAAACGCAAACACTCGGTCAAACGACGACGCGAACAACTGTTGAAGCAACAAGGCAGCGGGTTTTGGAACGGTCTACCCAACGTCTTCAAGAGCAGTTAAAAGGGTGGAAGCAACGTTGTCGGAAACAAGAGAGCTACAAGAACGTTTGTGGAAGAAAACAGAGACAAATGGTATAAAGCCTACCATGATCTACGCCAAGAACATAGCTCCAGGAAGTACAGAGACGAACGTTTGTGTACCGACTGTAGAATTGCAAAGGCCAACACACCCGATGGAAAAACGTCCGAGTTGTGCCAGGAGTGTGCCGACTGCGTAAGAGGACTTTAAAGCACGCTCCACATCGATCCGTTTTTCAGTTCCGACAACGATGACGTGAGAAGTACTCATGATCCCGTCCTCGGAGTTCGACCGATTGAAGGACCCGTGACCGTTCGCGGTGCACCCGACGATGAGGAAGACGACGACGTACTCTTAAACACCCCTTTGGAAAACATGCTAAAACAAATAGTCAAAGCCAACAAGGCGACAGCTGCAGCAACGCCCACCGTAGTGGTTAAAAAGGAATCCTTGACGCAATCCAAATTTCCAGTTCCACGCAAGAAAACGATCAAACGACAACCTGTCACACTGTCCACGCCCCATGCAGAACAAGAACCAGAATCAAAAGTCATGTCTGTGGACAAACCACACTGCATCGTCTTCGCGGGACCACCTGCCCTCAAACACACTTTAAAGAAACAGAGAAGAGCCGTTCCTTGTGCGCAACCAAAAGAAAGTGTCTTTCGTGTTGCAAGACTTACGAAGCTGCCTCCAAAGAAAAGAAAAGCAGAAAGCAATATACACACAAGTGCGGATGGGACAAGTGCCCGTTCTGTGAAAAAGAGGTGGAACTCGCAACGCACAAATGCTACATCCAACCCGTAGACCCAGAAAAAGACGAACCGAAATTGATGAAGGTACCTTTGGCAGAAGTGGGTATGCGCCATCGTGGACATGGACGAGGACGGTCAGGCGTGGGTCGAAAAGCCGAAACCACTCTTCGTGTATGCGGACTACGAAGCCGTTACCGACACTGACGGTGTTCAAACACCCATCCTCGTGTGTGTTGAGCCAGAAGATGACACCCTCTCCTTCTACGGTCCATCATGCACCGCAGACTTGATGGAGTACCTAGATTGATTAACTGTAGACGAATACGGAGACATACGCAAGGTCATCTGCGTCTTCCACAATTTCAAGGCATGTTCGTACTCAAGGACCTGTACGACACTCGTACCGTGGAAAACCAGATCTGCATCGGGACCAAAGTACTCTCACTCTCTACTGGTGAAATCACGTTCAAGGACTCCCTCTGCTTTCTTTCTTTCCCTCTCTCGGCCTTTCCTGAAACCTTCGGAATCACCGAACAGTGCAAGGGCTTCTTCCCACATCTGTTCAACACGGCGGAAAATCAAGATTACGAGGAACCGATGCCTCCAGCCAAAACGTACGACCCAGAAGGGATGCCTGCCAAAGTCAAAGCTGTGTTCAAGATGTGGTACGCTGACAAGGTCGACAACGACTACCACTTCGTTCTCAAAAAAAGATGGAAGCGTAATGCGTCTCGGACGTAAAACCCCTAAAGCCAGTTTCAAGAAAAGGCGGAGTTCAATCCTATGGAGAAGTGTATCACCATCGCCTCGGCCTGCAATCGTTACTGGAGGAAGAAACAACTTCCAAAGAACACCGTCGCAGTAGAACCACCTGGCGGTTGGCATGGCGCCACCTCGAGCCAATCCATCAAGGCTCTCAAGTGGTTGGCGTGGCAAGAGCACAGATTGAGAGCAAATGCTTCTCCGTCCTGTGAACCAATCGCCGACCGCATACGACAGGCCTTCAACGGTGGTGAAGTGCGCGTGTTGACCCCTGCCTGTTCGTATATGGTGGCCGGTTTCGATCCAATCACCAACACCGTCTACGAGTTCCACAGATGTTTGTGGCACGGTTGTCCCACTTGCTTTCCCTACCGAAATCACAAGAGCATCCTCAGTGAACGTACCTTTGGCGAACTCCACGAGGACACCAAGGCCAAAGAAGACATTCTTTTCAGCCAAGGGTACAACCTCGTGATCATCTGGGAATGCGAGTGGGACAGAAATGTAAAGACGGACACAGCCCTTAAAGCCTTCCTGTCGTCCATTCACGTGGAAGAGCCCCTCAGCCCTCGGGACGCGTTCTTCGGAGGACGCACCAATGCCGTCACCCTTTACTTGTGTGTGGCCAAGACCCAAGGGGAACGCATCAAGTACGTAGACGTCACCTCACTGTACCCTTGGGTGAACAAGTACGCTGAGTATCCTGTGGGACACCCGACCGTAACCACATACCCTGAGGACCAAGACATCCGCCATTACTTCGGCATGGCAAAAGTAACCATACTCCCTCCGTACTAGCTTTTTCATCCAGTGCTGCCGTACCGTTGCGGTGGAAAGCTGGTCTTTCCTCTGTGCTGTTCCTGCGTGGAAACCAAAATGTCCAAACCGTTCGTGGACCGTTCTTGTGTGTCAACACTCTCCCGAAAAAAGCATGCTCACCGGTACATGGTGTACGCCCAAGCTCATCAAAGCCGTAGAGATGGGTTACACCATCATCACCATCCACGAGGTGTGGCACTTTCCAGCGGAACAGCGAAAGACCGGACTGTTCGCAAACTAGGTCAACACGTGGTTGAAGGCCAAGCAAGAAACGGCGGGATATCCTCGTGGCGTCACTACTCCACAACAACAGCAGGAGTACGTAGCCAACTACGAGGAGCACAAGGGTATCTCGCTGGACCCGTCCCTCATCACGAAGAACCCAGGGCGAAAAGCAACAGCAAAATTGATGCTGAACTCATTCTGGGGCAAATTCGGGGAAAACCTGGACAAACCAACTACCGTTGCCATCTCGACACCAGCCTCCCTCTTCGAAGCCGTCTCCAACCCATTGTGGCACATTCACCAAATCCGTGTCTGCAACGAGGAGTTGTTAGAAGTAGTTTACACCAACATCTCTTCGAACCAAATAGACAACGGGAAGTGAAACGTGTTTGTGGCAGCCTTCACAACCTGCCGGGCACGCTTAAAACTGTACTCGTACCTAGAGAAGCTCACCACCCAAGTCATCTACTTCGACACAGACTCTGTGGTGTACAAGTGGGTCATCCCCCTGGGCGACTTCCTTGGAGACACGACTGACGAACTGGAAGACCATAGACGACCAGACGACTACATCACAGAGTTCGTGTCGGGTGGCCCAAAAAAGGTGCGAGGGTTTTCGCTGAAATCCATACGTGGTTCGGCACAACTGAACTTCTCCATCCTTAAAAGAAACCTGTTACAGGAACTCGCACATCGCAGAGACGTGGAGGTGATGAACCCACACTTTTTCACACGGGATCCTGCCACGAAAAGACTAAAAGTATCACCGCGAACCAAACAGTACTGTCTAGTCTTCGATAAGAGAGTGGTAGACTCAGAAACCTTCACTTCCTACCCCTACGGATACAAGCAGGACTTGGACGAAAACGACGTGGAGATGGCTGAGCTGAGCTTCTATGTGATTTGTAAATATCGTTGCGTTTTGTAATTGGGACAGAAAAAAGTCTGCCTTTGCAAGACAGAATTTGCGAAAAAGTCTTTTGCATTAACTCGAAACTCTCAACCGCAAAACGTATCGAGTGTCAACAACTGATCAAAATTTTGCTGTTGCGTTATCATTTCGCCGACAAATAAATTCATTACGTGCCGCGAAGACATAAGAAGCTTTCAGTTTGAAGCCTGATAATTGAATTTAAAGACGTTTCCCTGAAAAAGGAAATGGTAAATGAAGATGATGGCAGTGAAAGAGCAATAACTTTACTGTTTTTCTTTTCATCCAGAAAGCTTTCTCGCTAATTAACTTGGAGCAAGCAGACAGTGTATTCCCACGGGAGATAAAAACGATTGATATTTGCATATTTTTAATCGGCAAAAATTGATCATACAGGAAAGCAGCCAAACACAAATTGATATCTTTTCCTGTTCGAGATTCATCATTAACCGTTCGTGACCTTGAAGAATAATTCACAAGCAAATGAAGACATTTAGAAAATGCTCATCTACTTGTTTTGTGGCAAACATTGGCAACGTCAACGACATCTCGAAAGCGTCTGGCAGCGTGTGTAAAATTCTCACGTGCAAAGTGATCTCAGGCGTGGATCCCGGATGATATGACAGCCATGTGATGTGCGCATGATTGTCGTTTCAACTGTCCCAGATAATAGTCTAATGCGCAGGCTTCGAGTCTTCCATCCGAAAATAAATTTTATTTTGCCCTTAGAATATTGAGTTTTAGCTAAAAGTGCAGAAAATAATAAGCAAATTTCTTTGGTTATGCATTACAACGATAACAACATCAACAACAACAAGAACACAAGCTTTATTACCAAATTAAAAAGTTAAACTTAATTTTCAGTATAATATATTAACACAAAAAAGGTAACATTTACTCGGAATAACTAAAAAGCTAATCGACCTGAGTAGAACTAAATACTGTTTAAATTAGTCAACCAAAAAAGACGAAATGAAAAAATAAAGTAAAATAAATAAATAATTAAACAAATAAATACCAGTTGAAAACTCATGAACAGACTGTAAATATGTTTAACTTGACTTTGTTTGTTTAAAGTGGTACTACCATGAAAAAGTATTGTTCTTGTTCTCTTTTGATCCCGATTTTGTTTGACAAGAATGCACCATGCCAATTATTGCGCCTAGATTTTCAAAATAAGTCCGTTTATTGAACGACGAATTCTTGTTTAAACTGTCCGCCATATTCGACTTCAGTCGAGTTGGATCTAGAGAGAAAATGACGTCAAATGTGTAACCCAGCTGATTAGTATAGAGCACGAGCTTTTAGAAGCAAGTTGCTGTTCTGCATACCAAATTAGCTGGGTTCACACAGTAAAAAATTAAACTTGTGAGTATATGACGTCATTTTTTCTCTCAATCCAGCTCACTCAATGCAACTCAACTGAAGTCAAATCTGTTAAAAAGACGGACTTACTTCGAAAATTGAGACGCAATAATTGGCATGGTGCATTCTTGCCAAATATGTTTATGTAATACAGTGTCACCCAAACCACAAAATTAAAGCTAACTGCAAGCAAATCCAAGTGGAACTAACCGCAAGCAAACCGGTGACGTTTTGTGTAACCATATGTAGTGTACTGTGATCATATTTGCGTGGCCTCGTTCACTGTTGCTTTATATAAAAGGTCACGAAGTGTCAAGGGCCTCCTCGACTATCCCTTCCAGTGACTTACCAGACAGGTAGGATTGTCTCTGCCGTTTGTGTTTGGCCAAAGTAATTACTTTGTTTTGGTTTTACGACACTCAATTGAAACTTGCTCTCGTCAGGGTCATAACGAGGTATACGGGATCAGGGATCAACGCCCCGGGATCTGGGATCACAACCCGTGGGATCGGGACCAGCAGTGTTGTGATGGAATTTTTGCGGGATCAGGGATCAAAATTTTCATCGCTTTTGGGATCAGGGATCCATATTTTGAGTAAAAATACGGGATCAGTCCTCCCAATATCACAGGATGACGGTAAGGATAACAGGGTCAAGAAATTAGTGTTTATTCAGCAAAACCATCTAAAGCTTGACAGTGTCTGAAGCACCAAGAATAATGTCAACAAGATTTAGTCTGTCTTTCTTCTCGGTTAACGCCATTTTTCCAACAAAATATTTGATAAAAATTTGAAGGCTTTGGCGAAGGGATGCAAACTCTTTCGCAGTAGAAATCCTTTCAAAAACATTTCTGTGAAGAAAGAAGACAAAAATCGATGAGAAAATGCAAAACCGTTGGCAACATATTGACTCCCCAAAAGAAAACATAATGCCTGCTCAGGCTTTCAGCAAGACATTGAAGAAAGGTTGTCAGACAGTGTGCTTTTCTGTTAAATTTTAAATGTTTAACTTTCCATCACAAAGAAGGCGTGAAACTTCACAAAATCTACTCTTACAAATTTATTTCATAGCCATGAGTTTTTTTATCACCAGTTCAACAGACAATATTCGTACTCCCCGACGGCCCTGGGGCAAGAGCTTTCTGAACATGAATGCGAGGCTAATGTGGGGAACTTTGCTCAAAAATACAAAGATACATAAGGAAAATTACAGAAGGGGTGGGAAAACCAAAACAGCATTAAATGCTGCAAGGCTCTGGAGCTTATAAGTGATCTGCAGGCTAATTTAACACTGGCAAAAAATGCCAAAAGTGAGACAGGAGTAACCGAGAAGGCTCGCGAGGCTACTCGAACTTCTTTACTCCACAAAATTAAAGCGAAGGGAATTTGGTCACGCACACAAGCTGTTTACTTTCTACTTATTTACAATTCTGTTAATTTATAGACATTTTTGCAGGGAGAAAATTAATTATCGTCAAATTATGGACACCACTATTGCTAAAGTAAAATGAAAAGCTGGTCTTTGGACCGAAGGTTTGATGTATTTGGCTCAAAAAGATTTGGAAGTTTTGGTCAGTTTGAGCAATCAAAGGACTGTCCCGGTGGGTGAGAATATTTACTTGTAGTTTCTCCGGTATCTTCCCCCTTTTGGTGGAAGCGAAATCAGAAGGACATCAAAGACTGAACAGATCAGTTCAGCAAAATGTTTTGACAAAATAGTTGAGAAGTGTTTCGCTGCAGATTGGGGATATTACCTTCAAACAAGCCTGACTCCCGACTGACTCGCACTCTCCTGTCAGTTCAATTTAACGCACAAGGAAGATGATGGTTCTGGAACAGGTCTCGCCTCGTTTCGAGTTAATTATCTAAAACGCCTGAACCAGAACCATCATCTTCCTTGTGTGTGATGTAAATGTGCGCAAAGCGAACCAGAAATCATCCTTGTGTCTCGTAAATGCGTGGAAAATATGTCATGAAAAAGTGTGCTCAATAAAAAAAAGGCAAGCACAGCTTACAACGAAAGTGTGACACGTTTTCAACCAATTCATTAACTTTTTTAAATTTTTTTCTGAATATACCTGTGACGAACGCAAGTGCGCCAGAAGGTAACCCTTGTTGCGACCGTAAGTGAGTCCGAAAGTAACCCGTGTTGAACAAACGCATTTGTAAGTGTACCAAAACAAACCACAAAATGCAAGCACAGAAGATGACAAACGAGGAAAAGGAGTGTATGAGGAGGCTCAGATAAATTAGGAGAAGAAAGGAGAAAGTAAGTGATGCAATGTACACTGAGGAAGTGCTCATAAACAAATAAACAAACAAACAGTAGAGGCATTTATAGACCTGACGAAAGTGTGCAACCTTCAACGCCACCACTGGAGGACAGACGAAAATAGTGTCCAGAGGCAACAAGGTTGAAGCTCCCATGACAGTGTATGACAGAGCGTTCTTTCCAAAGACAGACGTACCAAAGCAATCACTGGCTGGATAGGGAAGCAAAGAACCTATCTATCACGGAGTGTGTGGTCATGGAGGTGAGAGACTGATAGCAGATGCTCCAATAGATGGCTACCACCCTGAAAGCAGCTGTCGTTGGTACGGCTGCCCCAAGTGCTTTCCAAACAACCGAGACAAAACGTTTCAACACAGGATCGCAAAGAGTGGAAAAACCAGAGAGGTCACTCGAGTCCCTTTATAAGAACACAAAGAAACGAACAGACTCAATCAGAGAAGTGAGCTACAAAGTGGTCGAGGCGCAGGCGTGCAAAGCGTTCCCAAACAAAACAAACAAAAACCGAAAGTCTCACAATCGAAAGCACACACGTCCCATTTTCAGTAAGCACTGGAGACACACTCAAGCACGAGTCCACACACATCAGTCACAAAGACCCGAAAAGGCTGGTGGAGTTGTTCAAGGAAGAGCTAGAGAGGAGGGGAAAGAACGTCAGGGACCAAGTAAGGGCAGAGCTTAAGCCAAAGGACGCAGGCCTGCTTACCAGAAAACAATGCACCTTGATAGAGGAGTGGTGCGACCAGGTCCCTGTATTTGGATTCAACTCAGGAAGCTATGACTTGAATTTCATAAAGCAGTACTTTGCTGAGCAGCTGGCAGACACAACCAAAGGTCCGAGTGGCAAAGAAGGCCAACAAAACCATGTGTCTGCTGACAGACGGCTTCCGATTCCTTGACAAAATGAATTATTTGGCCCCAGGCGTGAGTTACGAAAAGTGGGCCAAAGCCTACGATTGTGAAACAACAAAGTCTCTGGCTCCCATACGAGTGGTTCGATTTGGCCGACAAGCTTGATTATTCAGGGCTGCCAGACTATCCGGCTTGGTACTCAAAGCTGAAAGAGTGTTTTGTGCTTTCGCTGTCTGAATGGAAGGAGTGCAAACGAGTGTTCCGAGAGAAGGGAATGCGAACCTTCACCGACTGGTTGCGGTACTACAACAATCTTGACGTAGCACCGGGCCTCGAAGCGTTGGAGACGATGAGAACCTTTTACACAGCGAGAGGCATAGACATGTTCAAAGACGCAGTCAGTATGCCGGGAGTAAGCTTGCACTATGTGCTGCGAGGCTCAATCGAACGGGGCGCGAAGCTTTTCAACCCAGGCGAAGATGCCGTCATTGGAGGCCCAAGCCTTGCATTCATGAGGTACCACGAGGCGGGAGTAACAAAGATAAGACCACACAGCGAGAGGCATAGACATGTTCAAAGACGCAGTCAGTATGCCGGGAGTAAGCTTGCACTATGTGCTGCGAGGCTCAATCGAACGGGGCGCGAAGCTTTTCAACCCAGGCGAAGATGCCGTCGTTGGAGGCCCAAGCCTTGCATTCATGAGGTACCACGAGGCGGGAGTAACAAAGATAAGACCACACAAATATGAAAATCCGAAGCAATGTCGACGCATACTCGGATAAGACGCAAATGCTCTCTATCCCTCAACAATGCTGCAAGCATGCCGGTAGAAAAGGAAAAGGTGGTAAACTACAAAGACGATCTGGAAGCAGTGAGTCGATTAATTCAGCGGTTGAAACAAAGGACCTGGTTCGGATTCACAGAAGTGGACATCGAAATGCCAAAGCAACTCTGGCCCAAGTTCCAGGGGATGTGTCCATTATTCTACAACAAAGAGGTCCCAGAGGAAGCAGTGCTGCAGCACATGAAGGAGTATTTCAGACAAACGGGAAGGACAAGAGGGACCAAAAAGAAGCTGGTTGGAGCAATCAAAACAAATCGTTAATGATGTTGAGCGCATGGTTGGTATCCTTTACGTAATTGTCAAGGTTCTGGTCGAGGGGGCACATGATGCGATCCAAATATGTGGCAATGTTCTCAGTGGGACAGTTGCAAGCAGAAACAATAGGTCTTCCTGGGTTCCCTGCTTTGTGTATCTTGGGAAGGACATAGAACCTCAAGGTTTTTGGAGTCGGCACAATTAAGTTCTTAGCAGAAGGTGGAAGCTTGTTTGCACCAATCATCGCGTTGATCACTGACTTAATCGTATGCTTGTTCTCTTCAATAGGATCGTGATCTACAAGTTAGAAGAATCTCTCATCAGACAGCTGACGGTTGGCTTCAGCGACGTATAAGGGGCATGACCACACCACGGCAGCACCACCTTTATCAGCTGGTTTGATGACAATGTCACTTCATTTTGAAAGTTTAAGTAAAGCTGCCTTCTCAGCTTGTGATAAGTTATTGTGCCGAGATTTGGCCTTAAAATCAAAAGCATTGACATCTCGGGGGCAACGGTCAATGTAGTGGTCGATAGCAGAGAATTCGCCGTCTGGAGGGGTCCAAGTAGACTCCTTTGGGTTGAACTTAGCGTAAGGGTCATGAGGGCAGTTGGTAGGCTGAGAGTCGCTGTCATCACTGTTCTGGTGGAAATGGGCTTTCAATTGAAGGCGGCAATGGAAGTTTTGCACAGTCGGCCCTGGTTTGATAGTCGTCAATTAAAGTAAAGGACTTAGTTTTGTCCCTGTTAGGCAGAGAATTGACGAGTATCAAATCAGGGCCAAATGTGAAAACTCTCTCTCCTGGAAATTAATTAATCGCATTGCCAATGATCAAATCAGCACTTCAGTCCACTACGAGGTCACTGACACGCACAGCTATCTTCACCATCAATCTTCGCATCCTCAGCAGTGCAAGAAAGGTCTCTCCCGCAGTCAATTCCCGAGGCCCCGGCGTCTGTGCTCTGATGACTCTGACTTTCTGGAGCGAGGCGAGGAAATGATCTCCTTTTTTGTCCAGCGTGGGTAATGCGCCGCCTCCTTACAGCGTGACTTTGACACGATCCGGCATGTCAACCGTGATGACGTCATCAATAATCAAGGTTTTGAAAGTGGTGAGCCAAGCCGAATTCCCTTGGTTCTCACCTACCACCCTGTAAACAAACGAATCAAGGGAATTCTACGGCATAATTTCAGCATAATATCTGACGACCCACAAACAAAGGAAATATTTCCTTGTAGCGTATTGCCGTGATCGTAACATCCAACACCGCTGACAGTAGCCAACAGGGTCTTCACGTGGGATCCTCTCCTTGTATGCACGGTCGCTGTTGCACCTGTGATTACATTTCTCCTGACACCACTCTGAAAGGTCCCAAATGCTTCTTCGTCATCAAGAATGCGTTCACATGTCAGTCAACCAGCCTAGTGTACGACATATCTTGTCGCTGCTGTTCTGCCATCTACATCGGCGAAACTGGATGTACACTAAGGCAACGCGTTAGCGAGCATCTGCACAGCATTGAAAGGAAACTGCCGGGTTTTCCTGTCGCAGAGCATTTCAGCACTAATTGTCATACCCTCCAAGACATACAAGTACGGAGAATCATGCTCTGCGACGGTAACAAACAACGCAAACACCAGGAGATGCGTCTGATCTTCAAACTGGGTACCAGTCAGCCATGCCGAATGAACTCTGACTTCAGATTTATTTAGGTCGTTGCACGTTGATCTCAAGCGCACGCTACTTATACTTAAATCTAGCTTCGTGGCGCAAGCTAGTTTTCCAACTGAAATCAACGGACATATGAAGGGCTATGCCCAAAACGTCTGGCCTCTAATGTTAAATATGGCACTTTTTACTCCTTAGAGAGAACGTTGACTAACAATTTTTTGTGAATTAGCACAAGTGCCACGCAGCTCACGGATTTTTCTCCGCCAGTTTCTTTAAACTGCTGCTATACAATGAATGGGCATAGCCATTAGCTGGGTGATGCTCCATTTACCAAGTCAATATATGCACTATTGTGTCATTCTATTGGGTGAAGTACATTGTTCTATTGTTTCAGCACTAGGCCCTATTGTTATGTTCTTTGGTGACCTTATCCTCAGTGTTAAAAATTCCCATTTCCTTATTAGACTTTAGCTCAAGAAGATCTCAAGGTTTGGTAAAACACTTGTGCTTTCAAAACTATTGATTACACCACTTGAAAATATAATTCATATCTTCAAGTCGCTGAGTAATATCCTCTATTCATTGTAAATCGTTAAACTATCATACCTTGTAATTTCTGTTGAATAGTCTGACAAAAGGTGACGAAACAGATGGGCAAAAAATTTGACAGAGGGCTTGTCAAGCTCCACAAAGTTTACAACCTATGAAACAAAAAAAACATTACTCAAGGTGTTCTCAACAAAGGGCAGGCATGTAATCATCTCTTAATAGGCCTTATGCACATTTCCAGACAGCCCTGGGGTGATGGTCTTCAGAACATAACTATAGGGCTAATGCAGGGAGGTTCCACTTGGAAATAGAAATAATACACCAGGTCTTAGGTCATGCTCTGTGAATGGAACGCAGCCAACAGCCACATGTGGCATTGAAATGGACACCAAATGGAAGAATGGGCGGCCAAAGGAAACGTGGAGGAGAACGGTAGAAAAAGGGTACAACAAGTTAAATTTGACATCATGGGCTAAAGCTGTACCCATCGCCAAGGACAATGCGATGGAGGTAACTAATCTCTGGCCTTATCCCCCACCTGGGGGCAAGGAAAAAATGATTCAATCTCAGTATATCTCGAGATTATAATAGACATCACCCCACTTGTGCTCTGCATCGTATTTTAGGCGTTCGATTTCTGACACTTTACCAACTTGTGTGTAAACACCATACAGAGACATTTTGCATTTAATTCACTTATGTCCAAAAAAATGCATGCAACAACGAAAATGGCGAATTTTGCCATGAGTTTTTGTGAAAGCCCATTCATGCTCGCCATGTTGATGCACGCAATGGTTTTGACCAAATCTGACCAATAGGTCAAGGTCGACATCCAAGGGAATGAGCTCGAGAGGTAAGAAAGTAATGGGAAATCTGGAATTGCTGACTTGAAAAATAACATGCAATATATAGAATTACTAAGTTGTAAATAACAAACAATTGATCTGAATTTAATAATGTGCAATATCCAATTATCAACTTGAACAATACTGTGCAATGTGGAATTGCTCTGAAAAACAATAACATGCAATATGCCCTTTGCAGGATCCGGTCACATGGTACAAAATCAGCCATGCTGGGATGCAAAAGAATGCAAGCTATCAGTGGGAGATCCAGAACAAAGTGACTTTATGCAATCAGGCTTTAGTTTTTTTTTGGATGTCCCTGCGCAGGAATAGTAATAAGCTTGCCCTCCAGCATGGTGGATTTTGTACCATATGACCGGATCCTGCAAAGAGCCTATTGCTCTAACGTAAAGAAAAACATACCATACGGGATTGCTCCGTATCTAACAATGTGCAGTTTAAGTGTCATTTTCAACCTAGAATATATTCTTCACATAGTTCATTGTCTCCTATGCTTTGACTGGCTGACAACTGACTTACTGCCGACTGACTGGCTGATTGATTGATTGAATGAATGACTGATGACTGACTGACTGGCTGATTGATTGATCGATTGAATGAATGATGACCGACTGGCTGATTGATTAATTGATTGACTGACTGACTGATGACTGATTGACTGATTTCACCTTAATTCATCCGCAGTTCACATGAATTATTTCATATACTTAATATTATTTCACTCCTCAAGGGAAGACATGAACTCAATAAATTGACCTCGCTCCCCAATGTTTGGCTTCATCGCTCTAGGTAGAACATCGCACCGCAATTGTGGAGGTCCTGGATTTTTTAAGCTTCTTTATTCCAACTGCGATTTACACTTTTGCAGATTAATGAGCCATTACATTTGGAATCTGGAAATCGATCTGTTGTTTGTCATTACTTGTCAATCTTGCCCAGTTCATTCTTTCTTCTTCTCCTCAAAGCACGCTTTTAGAGGTTGGCACCCGTTGTTAAAACAGACCAATTAGAAGTTGGCATCCATTGTAAAACACACCAATTAGAAGTTGGCACCCATTGTAAAATTACTAATTAGAAATTTCTGGCAATTATATAAGATGGATTTTGCCGATATCACCAAGCAAGAACTTGAAGATTATCTTTCACTTTTTGAGGAAACGGAAACCGCAAGATAGTTGGCGGCAGAATTTCTGACCAAGAGTTTGATGATGTTTTGCAACAACTGCTCGAGGACCCGGGAACCGCGGAGTATCTGGAGCAATTGGTTGCAGAAAACGCCCCACTTGAAGAACCAATTCGCAAGGCAGTTCAAAATATACTAGATGAGCGCATCCCGGAGGAAGAGCGTTTGCAAAAACCTCTGCTCCCACAGCGCCACCAATTAAGAGCCCCTCCTCACCAAAATGGGAGAAGGAGGCAAGAGCTTTTGAGGTTGTTCGACCCAATCCCGCTGCAGAACATCAGACCGGAGACTAACTACCAGAATTAGATTCTGAACCTGTACGAAGATTCCATGTATGAGGGGGAAGGGAAAACCGGTCGAAGTTTCATCCAATGGCGCATCAATAAGGATCTGAACAACGACCTCACACCCAATTTCATGGGAAAAATACGAGAGAACATTAAAACATCCTTTTACGTTGGGCACGTCTACTCGTATAAGCTGCACAACATTGACGACGGCATGAACATTATATACTACACAAAGCATGGCTCCCCTTGGTTTGAAGATCTGGCCTCTGCTGAGACCTGGTTAAGGGCGCAGGAGAATAATCGCCTAGATCCTGACAAAAACAACGTGAAGGTTGTGCTAACCAGGGAGCCATTGATTAGAACAAGGCCCTTGCCAGATTGGTTGCCAAACCTTGCCCAGTAAAGGTCGATGATGGCACTGGACACCTATCAAGACAACCTGTGTCTCTGGCGATGTATCGCAGTGCATCGGGACGGGGCACAAGGACAGATAGAAGCACAAAACTTGCACAAGGTTTTTACAAACTTCAGGTGGAACCCAACAACGTACCAAAAACGTCACTCGATCAGCTTGATGCAGTAGAAAGACATCTGAACAACAACAACATTTTCACAGTGGACTGGGATCCGAGTATACGAGTCAGAGAGGAAAGAGGATGGATATGGCATCTTTGGAGAAAAGGGTGAAAACAAGGGTGAAAAGGTTGAAGCCCCGCAGACTGCATAGGAAAAGTGTTTCTACCCCAAGGGCAATGCATCCAAAGAATCTATTCTCTGGCTCGAGCGAGTTGCCGCGAACCACAAGACACACATACATCACGCATTATGCAGACACGGCGGTGAGCAGTGGATTGAAGGGACCCAGTTGACAGGTACCACCCAGCGGCAAAGACAGTGTTCCAAATCCAAGGATGTCACTATCATGGCTGTCCGCGATGTTTCTTGCAAGAGCAAGACAAACTTGTCGGGCACAACGGAATAGGGGTTGGAAGGCGACCCAAAACCGGAAAAGACTGTTATGTCGAAATGCTGGCTTCCGCATAGTCGAGGTATGGGAATGGTTGGGCAAATAAAAGGGAAACTGCCCAGCGTCCAAACAAGAAGCTGCCCGCATGCGATCTTGTTCGATTTTGAGGCATACGGGGAATCAGTGTAAGGACCTGACGGAAATGCTTGCAATCGAGAATGTGCATGTTCCAATTTAGGTAAGCTTGGGGGATACAAACAAGCGGGAACCAACTCACATATGTGAAAAGGATCAAAAGGAGTTGTTTGAAAGTTTTGGGAAGAGTTGGAGTGGCAAGGAAAAAACATTCGAGAAAAAGTAAAAACAGAGTACATGCCAGAAGACACAGACAAGCTAACAAAAGCTCACCAGAAAAAAAATAGAGGAATGGTGCAATCAGGTGCCAGTACTTGGCTTCAACTCTTGAAACTACGACCCAAATCTGATCAAAGAGCACTTTGTGAACTACCTTGCTGACACAACCAACAAAGTCCGAGCGGGAAAAAAAGGAAGCAAGACCATGTTCATGGTCGCCAAAGGATTCCGATTTCTCGACATAATGAAGTGCAGAGAGTGAGCTATGAAAAGTGGGTGAAGGCATACGACTGCTTGACAACAAAAGTCATGGTTGCCCTGCAAGTGGTTTGATTCGCCTAACAAGCTTGACTACCCAGGGTTGCTAGACTACCCAGCGAGGTACTCAACCCTGAAGGGAGGTTATGTACTCAGCTAGACAGAATGGCAGGAATGTAAACGAGTGTTTGAAGAAAAGGGCATGAGCACATTTGCTGACTGGTTGAGATATTACAACAACCTCGACGTGGAGCCAGGACTTCAGGGGTTAGAAAAGCTGAGATCCTTTTATACCGAGAGGGAAATCAACATGAAAGACGCAGTCAGTATTCAGGGAGTATATATGCATTACGTTCTCTGAGGGTCGTTCGAATGGGAGCGGACCTGTAAGCGCCCGGTGAAGAAGCCTACAAGATGTTGAAAGGAGCTGTTGTTGGAGGCCCTAGCTTGGGGTTCACGAGGTACCACGAAACCGGAGTAACAAAGATAAGGTCTCATCAGGCAGCAGACCCGTGCCCCTGCAAGAGAGTGCTGGGATATGATGCCAACGCGCTATATCGATCAACAATACAATACAATACAAACTTTATTGACACTCCCTAAGAGGGTTTTTCAGTGACAATTAATAATTACAATAATAAAAATGTTTAATATATAAAGCCATACGGAAAGGAAAAAGTGGTAAATTATCAGCAGAACCCACCAGGAGCCGTGCATTGGCTCACAAAGCGGATTGAAGAAGGAACCTGGTTTGGATTCGCAGACGTAGATATAGAGATTCCCAAACACCTCTGGCCGAAGTTCGAGGAAATGCCACCTTTCTCTTACAACAAGGAGGTGCCAGAGGAGGTCATGCCCCAGCACATGAAAGAATACAAGAAGAAAACCGGCAGGACTCGGGGGAGCGGGAGAAAGTTGGTTGGGGCAATGTCTACGAAAAAGTTGTTGTTGTATGAGCCATTGCTTTGCTGGTACTTAGACCAAGGGGCAGTAATCACAAATCTGTACAGAACAATTGAGTACAGCGGAAAAAGATCTTTGGCTGGTTTTAAAATGCAGTGACTGAGGCACGGTGCACCAGAGATGCTGATAAGAGCAAGGCACTGCTTGCCGATGCATTCAAGCTGCTGGGAAACAGTGCCTATGGAAAGCTCATGGAGGCTGTAGAGTGGCAAACAAACATGATCTACACCAAAGACGAAAAGGTAGTAGACAGAGCGTCGCTTACTGCCTATTTCAGTGACCTCGAGGAAATTGGGCAAGCTTATGAGCTGGAGAGTTGACAGGTTGGGATTGTGGTGTACCAGCTGGCAAAGCTGCGGGTACTGCAGTTTTACTATGACTTTCTCGACAAGTACATTGAAAGGCACGATTTCGAGCTGATCCAGATGGATGCATACAGTCTTTACATGGGAATTTCAGCAGAAAGGCTCGAACACCTTGTGCGACCAGGGCTGCGGGAGGAGTTTGAGGCAGAAAACGAACTGGCTGTCTTGAAACAAGTGGAGTGGGCGGACGCCGGGTCTGTTCAAGAAGGAATTTGAAGGTAGCGGAATGATCACACTCTGCTCTAAGGGCTACTATGGAAAACCGCTTGAGGGAAAAGAAAAGAACAATGTTAGTGCAAAAGGAATTATAAAAAACAATCTAAGGTGGGAGCATTTTAAAGAAGCGTTAGAAGGTAGCAAGGATATGGTGACAAACAGAGGCTTTCAGATACTGGATGGCCAATAGCCAAAGTGAGGAACAAAGCTAATGAAAGGTTTAGGATTTGGTGGAAGTATGGAACGTAACAAAATAATTAATGGTTCTTCTTGCCGTCAGGCAAAATCGTTGCCTCTTGAGTGGTTGGAACACCGAAGTTTTTTCTGCTAGGCTGTGTACGCATCATACTTTTGCATGATCTCTCAGTACTCCTCGTCAGAGATTTTGCCGTCGACCAGGGCGGCCGAGGTGAGAGAGTTGATCGTGCTGAGCATCTCCTCAGCCAGGGTCTGAATTTTTTGGTGTTTTGTGGCTTTCCGCGAGAAGAATTTGAGGGTCACGCTGCACGAGGCTGACATCAGTGAGAGAACAGCTCCAGTGGCGATCAAAGGTCCGCCAACAGCGATGCCAACTGCAGACAGCACAGCAGTGAGGCTAGAGCCAGAAAGAATGGTGACTACGCCTCCGTGAAGGCAGCGGCTTTTTGGAAACGTGTGTGCCAGCGCTTGAACTTGGTGGAAGTTTCACTGTAGTGGTCCAGGTGCTCCTCCAGAGAGGACTTGATAATTTTAATATCGCCCCGACAGTATTCGGTCCCAGGATCCATGCGTATATATAACAACAAAAAAGGAACCCCTTTTGAATGTTGGTGCTCACTTATAATAAGAACACATCAAACTATGTACAAGAAAAACGTCATCTTCAACCCAGAAAAGATCATTGAAGCATGTGAAAATGCCCTCGCAGAGGGAGGTGAAAACCTGTTGTCAAAATTATTTTCAATCGACGCACAAGCAAGGAGGTTTGAAAACGCCTCTTACACCACATTACGCTTCACAGTAGGAGAAATAAATGGATTCTTAAAAATGCGCTTCAGGAAAGAGGTAGCAACACAATGCACATGACAGAAATGCAAATCAAAAAGCTTAATTGGGTCGCTTCTGAAAAGAAAGGCGTCAAAATGAGCGAGACCCAGCTCCGGAATACGCCTTGTTTAATCACTGGCAAGGGGATGCATGTAAACCCCGCGTGGTATCGCTGCCGACCAACGTCCATTGGAACACAAGGCAAAAAAAATGAGGTTCGTTGACATGCCGATGACTGATTTCGACCTGCGACAGTGGTGCCAGCAGCTGGACATTCCTCCCAAAGGCGTTTTTTCGAGAGATGAGGCCCAGCCCGAAAATCACTCGCCGTGCATCATAAACGTAGATGATTTTGGGGGCACAGCGACCCACTGGGTTTGTTGCAGGCAAGGAGCAAACGGTTACGAGTACTTTGACTCTTTCGGCCTACCCCCACCTTTGGAGTAGGAAAACAACCTGTTTCTCGCAGGTGAGAAAACGTTTCTCCGAAACGAAAACCAGCTCCAGTGGGAAGGCAGCATGCACTGCGGGTACTACTGCCTGCTTCTTTTGAAGGAGCGACAAATGGAAAGCACATTTCAAGAAGTGCTGAACATTTTTTCTGACGACATGATGTCAAACAAGGCCATTGTCAAACAATATTTTTCGTGTTGAGCATAGAATGGAAGTTTTCTGCGTGAAGGAAAAGCGGTTACACCCAACGTTCCTGGGAGCTCGAGAACTGTGACTGCAAGGAAGAGTAGAAAAATGCTAAAAGTAAGGTGCATGAGCTGCAGCATCAACAAAACTAGATTCGTCACATCAGGCGACTGGTAGACAAGATTGCCGAGGGCGCAAGCATGTTCTTGTCAGGTCCCGCACCCATGTTCGCCATGATGGGGTCAAAGTTAGCATCGCCAGCGTTCAAAGGCATCTCGGACAATGTGAAATACTATCATCACCAAAGATGAACAATCTTTTTACGTTAAGAATAGAATGGAAGTTTTCTCCGTGAAAGAAAAGTGGTTCACACCCAATGTGCCGGGAACAGGCAAGGTCGTTACCACAAGCAACGGCAGGAGAATGCTGAAGGTGAAGTGCACCAGCTGTGGTATCACAAAAGCACGGTTCCTCCTGTCAACGAAAGGAGAAGGCATTGATATCCACAAAGTCATTTGCATGTTACCCAAGCCCAACTACTGGCCACAACTACACAGGTCCGTACAATCCACTCGATAAGCAGCTGAAGTACGGCTCCCAAACTGGAAAGATTATTAAGATTTACCAACAGCCAACAGGACCCACGGCTGCTGTCTCAATGCAACATGACGTCGATTATGCTGTGTGTGCCGGAAAAAATAACGAGGCCTGTAAGCATGCTGCGGACAAAAAGATGGTGAAGGTGCTTGACGCAATCCCGAAAAAGTGTCAGCGGGGTCATGCCGTGGCTAGAAATATGACTGCCTCAAACAGAAACTTGGATTGGGAGTTGGCAAAACTGGCAAATGGGCGAATCATTACAAAGATACCAGCCCGCACAGTAAGCGTTGTCATAATCATCATTCGCAAACTCCTCCATGTCCTCTTGCAGCTCTTCTTTACGTATCTACATTGCACGGATTATCTCGCCCCACCCCATTTTTTCTCTCTCACAAATCTGGGTTTTGTAAAATTCTTGCCGGATTTTTTCGACAAGCTCTGGTGGAAGAGATTTTATTCTTTCAGTTAATGAATAGTTTGACATTTTGTGTTTTAAAAACAGGTGCCAACCTCTAAAAGCATGAAAGCGTGCCTGTTTGCTAAGTAGTAAAGGAGTTCAACAAATACTGGCCCGTGGGTGCGATTACGAGGGCCGAAGGCCTGAAGTATGAGCACCCGCGACATTGCCGGTATTTGTCGACCTCCCCCTTTACTACTCAACGTGTGTTTTGTTCAGGGTTTGAGCTGGGATTTGATTACTAAGGGTCAACTTTCCATTTTCAGAGGGTCGCTAAAAGCATAGAAAACATTTCAAAGTGAACTGCAATTTTAAACGTATCTCGCATAACCTCTTCATGAAGAGCATCTTCATGATCCTTGCAATCTTTATGCCTCTGAAGAGTTGATGTTCGGAAATTTGTACAGCCTGCTGATCCAAATGGATTTGTCTTCTTCGATTTGCGACAAAAATGGCAAAACATCACTCCATTTTCAAAGCGCAACAATGTGTGGTTGAGCAACCAACGTGTCTGGAATGAACGCACATTTGTAGTTTTTCTTTCACTGATTTCATCCACCACTTCCTTTCCTTTGATTTTTTCTCCATCGGTTGAACTATCTTCAGTATCGTTTTGTAAAGCCTCTGCCTGAGAGGGGCTTCGTGTGGAAATGAAAAAACTATCTAGTGTTCGAACATGCTTTTGTGAAAAAGCAAATCTCCACAACGTGCTTCGCGGCATCATGCTAGAGTGAGTATGTTAGGTGTTCAACAGAGCGATGAGAGAGCATGAAATGCTTTAGGGACAATTTCGGGGAAAAAAGTCGCAATTTCGAACATTTTGTTGAAGTATCTAGAATTGGATGAAACGCTACTAAAGTGGTTTTGGGAGAAGAAGAGTCAGTAATTTAAAACAAAACGCTTTACTCAGCCGATTTCTGTCAGATTGTGCCGTTTATAGTCAAATTTACATCAAATTTCAACTCTTGCATTATTTTTGGGCACAAATACTTCAGTAAAATTTGTTGCAAAAATCACTCGAATTTTTAGGGACAAATTGACCTCTTAATCATTTTTTTGATGGGACATCTTAAATTTCATTACGGGATTGGCACAATGGTGCGGCCTGGCTCAAACCCTGTTTTGTTTTGTAGTTTTTATGCCCTTGCATTGCTAGAAATCTTACAGTAAAACATGTACAGGGGTTTCATTAAGTTTTTGTGCCAGAGGTCAGAAGGGTTTTTCGGCCGGACATTTTTAGTTTTTCTTATAACAGAAAGTAGGTAGAAAAGACAAAAGCCGAGCAAAATCATAGCCAAGTCTCGTTCACAGCCGGTCAATTTGAATCTAGCACATAAAAGATCAACCAAAATAATGTAAAAATACCAAATTTCAGCGTTATTGGCTTAAACACAAATATATAGTACACTTTTGAAAAGTTTAAATTTGAGAGAGCTTTGCATGGTTTGAAGGGACGCCTATCCCTCCAAACCATACAAAGCTCTCTTAAAGTTCAACTTTTCAAACGTATACTGCATTTGTGCATTTCAGCCAATAACACTGAAATTTAGTAAACTTACCTTTCACATGGCAGGCTCAATTTTTCGTTTCAATGGATTTTAAATATTTGTACCCAGTCCCCTGCTCATTTAGAAAATAAATAACGACCAATGAAAACATGCATAATGATAATATCAAAGTCACTTCTTATAACCCACCATAGTTACCTTAAGAATAGCTAGAGATAATGCTCTGGTAGCGATGAGGTGAGACATGAGGAGTGAAAGGTTAGCAATGCTGTGAGAAGGCAAGCTGCCAACAACTTTAAACCTGTCCCAGAATGAGTACTGGAAAGTAACCTGAAAAGAGGCAAAATAACTTCATTGACTCAGTCCCAGGAAAGCTTTGTTTGTGGTTTCTTTATATAAATTTTCAGTAGTGGTATGGGCCCCTTTCAACCATTTTTGACACCCACTCATCAAATGACATCATCAATCAAAAGCACCTCCCTTTTGTCTTTTGTCTGCAGTCAGAGTGACCAGTGCCCACGCAATATTTAGAAAAGAATGGGCGTGTGCCGACGAACGAGGAGAGAATGTGTCTTGGAGTCCGAATCAAAATGGTGAGGGAGACCGCTAGATATGGAGGGCACGTGCCAGCTTGAAAATCAAAATGGCAGCGTGGAACAAGCGACTTGTCTTGCGACTTGTGATGTCACCAGTGGATTTTTCCACCGGTGATGCCACATTTGGCTGTCAATCAAAATAGTGCTGATTTCCAAGCAATTTGCTTATGCGCACGAGATTTCAAAACGATCTTCGTCAAATAACTATACTGCATCTTTTGATATAAAGAAAAAACGAGCAACTTGGGGCAAGTCTATGGGGGGACGTGAGTTTCCTGAGGGAACTACTTACAAATTGCATAAGAGTTTGGCATTGGCATCATCCTGCTCGTCCCACATGGGGTGCAGATCTGTAAGGGTGCGAGAAGCGCTTTGTCCCATAAAAACTTTATAAGCGCAGCTGTATGTAGAGTTTTTATTCATAAAGCAATCATGCATTTGCTTTTTTTTTTAAAGAAATTCTTTAGTCCACTGGACAATATTTGATTATATTTTAGAAATTCTAAAATCCAAAATTGAAGAGCCACCAAAGTTTTTATCCTCATCAGGCAGAATAGGTACCAATTTTATATCTTACGGCACATTTTGAATGTGGCATAAACTTATGATCATATTTGTCAAAAAATATATAATTATCTCGGGATTTTTAGCCATTTGAGAAGTAAAAGCATTAGTAAAAGTATTCATGTATGTTCTTAATCAGTCGCTTAGATAACCAAAGTAAGTTCCAGATGTTTACTGCGGCAGACTGAGAAGACACCTTACAGACTCCATTACAACGATAAAAAGCGAAAGGATCACTCACCTAGCAAGCAATAAGAGACTAAGGAACTACCAGAGGGAACCTGAGAGAACTACCAGCAGGATGATCCGACATGACACTTTGGAACTCAGGCTGAGAGAAAGGGAATGGAGATCTTTCGATACAACACTTTGGAACTCAGCCTGAGATAGCGAGAAGTGAGAAGATCCGACACAACACATAGGAACTCTGGCTGAGAGAAGAAGAGCGGGACGATCCAACGCAACACATACGTTTTTCGAAAGCACACAGTTCGACGGATTTCACGTTGTCCTTTTCTCAGATTTGATTGGTTCCGAATCTCCCCGGAAATTGGTAGTTACCCATGACCTCTTTCCTTTGTCCTTTTCTCGTATCCGATTGGATAGATAATTCCCCTCAGGAATGAAGTTTGCAACCAAAAGTATTACAGGTCAAGCACAATTCATGTATCGAGTCACCAATTGAAATCGGCAGTGAAACGTCAAAAGTAAATCCGAGATCTTTTTGTTTATGAAGTAGTTGGTGGCACGTTTTACAGCTTATCTAAGTGTCTGCATGTATTATAAATGCAACAAACACAATAAAAACTCTACATACACCTGCAGCTAAAAAGTGTTTATCAGACAAAGCGTTTCTCGCACCCTTACAGATCTGCACCCCGACAAAGAAGCAGAGGAAATGGAACGAGAACTAAGTGCCATGTGGGACGAGCAGGATGATGTCAATGCCAAACTCTTATGCAATTTGTAAATAGTTCCCTCACAAAACTCACGGCCCTGCACTACGTTCAGTTTGACAAGACACACACTCTCCCTCTTCGTCAGCACGCACACCCATTTTTTGAAATATTGTATGGGCACTGCTCACTCGGACTGCAGCAAATGACCCAGCTTGTAAAAGCTAGGATTTGCTTGAGAAAAATTATTATAATCTTTGTTTTTTAAAATGAATTTGCGTGATAAATATGAATTTTTATGAGTCACAGCTCAATGTATCTCATTACAAAAGTTGACAAGACAAGAGGGGAGGAGCTTTTGATTGATGACGTCATTTAACGAGGTGTCACGAATGGTCAAAGGTGGCCCATATCACCACTATTTTTGTGTGTTAACTGTAATGCTGGCTAAATTGGCAAAATCCCTCACCATTTCTCCATACCTGTATGCAAACATTATTTTTGTTTACTGATAAAATCTCTCATGTTTACAAACATCTACATGCTTCAGAGTAATGTTGGAATTTATGTTCTTCAGAGCCTTTCACCATCTTTTAGACTCTGCTGACACCAAGTTTCAAGTAAAAATTAAAGAATCTGCGTACATTTATGAGAAGAAGCCCCCTGTTTTAAATCAGCAACTGCAACAGTTAATTTGCACCTTTCACTATAATTTTCAACTTGTGTTTTGGCATTAGCCAACTGTTCTTTTGTTGTCAATTCTAAGCTTTTTATCCCTGTTATGTACGCTATTCAAAGTAACACTTATTGTCTATAATTCAAAGGGGACAGACCACAATCTCAATGTATCTGTAAAAATATATCTGTCTGGATTTCCAAAACGTGGCTACAGAAATTTCACCTGTCACTGGTAGTTTTGAAACTCTCTTTCAAAATATAGGGCCGACAAGGATCAATACCAGTGCAAATGAAAGGAAATGACTATTTTTATGCCTTTCGACGTCAGAGAGACTAAATTCAGGATGTTTTAATGGACTCACGAATGACATAATTCAACTCAGAGTGTTTACAACACGAGATACTATTGTAATCAACACCAGGGTAAACAAACGAAAACACCCCGGTTGTAAGCTGATCTGTAGCTTTCTAAAATCAAGTACGTCTCAAATAATCTGACCTAACTAGTCCTAGGTCGATATTCGATTCATTTTCACACAATCCAGGCAATGAATCTGAGTAAGCGAAATGCTGGTACATCTTGTTTACATCAATTATCAACTCAATTGTCCACCAGAAACCACGCAAAAGCAATAGCGAATCACAGAAAACTCTGACTGTTAGCTAAGCGGGGAAGGCCTAAAATCGAGAAAAAAAGAAAACTGTCTACTCAACTGGCTAAAATTTTGCTGTCTAAAGAAGGCACACTGCATTATCGTTACATCCAACCATTGCATTTCTCTTTCCGAGCCCGCCTAGGTTAGATATAGGATAATAGACGACGCAATCGTGCAAATCGTGAGAATTTTACCCTCATCAGACTTCATGATGTCTTCAGGCAGACCTACTTTAGACAGCAATTAGAGAAAGCCACAGAAAAGTTCAAGCCAAATTTCCTTACCGCCGAGTAGAAATGTCCCTAAACATCTAGTTCCGTGCCCTAATTCATGTGGCTAAAGATTTTGCTGTCTAAAGAAGGCACACTGCATTATCGTTACATCCAACCATTGCATTTCTCTTTCCGAGCCCGCCTAGGTTAGATATAGGATAATAAACGACGCAATCGTGCAAATCGTGAGAATTTTACCCTCATCAGACTTCATGATGTCTTCAGGCAGACCTACTTTAGACAGCAATTAGAGAAAGCTAAACCGATCAGCTCAATTCTCCTTGCCCGCCCGTTAGATATTCTGCGCTATGCATTGTGAATTGGGGCTTAACTAAAGATCCCAGTGTAGGGAGGGGGGACTGATAAAAAAGAAACAAACAAACAAGAACATAGGAAAATAAGTTCATTACCATCTGTTCAAGGCTAAACAAGCAAGTTCCAGACCTTGGAAATTGAAAATAATAATAATAATAATAATGACAGAGAGCTGAGTTGCTCGAATAAAGCAAAATTTCCTACGACCACGTTCTTGCAAATCCGGTCAGATATATATAGATATATATATAGATATATATATATATATAGATATATATATAGATATATATATATATATAGATATATATATATATATAGATATATATATATAATATGATAAGGCAATGAATTGAAGACTTCATCAGCTACAAGAGTGCTCAATAGATGAACTAGAGCAATATATAGATTTGTAGAGTTGGATTATTTGGTCGAAGACATTTATTGCTACTCAGAGTTTCATGCTTCTTGCGAAGCAATCATCAGGCAACTGCCATAAATAACGGATACATGAGAATACATTCAAAATTTGAAAATACAGGACAATGCCTTGTTGCGTGACATGTAGAGCTATGATTGGTTAAACTAAACTAGACGAATACGGTTTTTAACAGGAATTTCTTGGAGTGTCTACAAGTAGATACGAGTTCACTTCTATTGTTCAGTGTAGACATTTCAGGTTTACATATGATAAAATATTTTTCCCATAAACACAAATTACATCTCTTACTTGCATTAGAGTATGATCGGGCTTGCTTTACCTTACGCCATTTGATGTTGTACATAATTTTTCTTTCCTTAAGGCTCCAAATATATTTGCTTAATTCGGTTGCATGTTTGTACCGCTCGTTCCTAAATGAGCATACATGGTTGTTATACCTTAACTTGAAACTAGTGTCACAGAGTCCGATGTATGTCTCTTTGGAGGTTGATGTCGTGACCTCGGCTTGATAAATGATATTTTGGTCATTGCATTTTCCGTCCATGGGGCACGTGCTTGAATTCCGGCAGTTACAATTGCTATTATCAATTGGATTAGATTTATTAATTTGAGCTTTGTTGTGGTTGGATATTATGGTTTTGATGTTACTCGTGCAGCTATAGCTCAATTTAAGCATGTTCCTGTTTAAAATTTTGTGAAGTGGGTTTGATTTGGGAAAATGTCGATCAATGAGAGCAAGGAAGCACCTTCCCACATTCGTTTTGACGTTCCTGCTGTAAGGTGGGTTATACCAAAGAATTTTCCTTGGGCGGTTCTTACGTGATCGCTGCGTCTCGTTGTGTGATTCTTTGAAAGACAAGTTGTAATTGTAACCACTTTTATAGAGTGCTTCTTGGTACACTGTTTTGGCGTTATCAAAGCAATTTTGGTCTGAAGATATTTCAGAAAGCCGCTTATTGATGGAATCTGGTATGTTATTTAGAATAGATGGTGGATGATTGGATTTCTTATGCACGTACAGGGGGATGTTGCCTTCCTTTGTGTATGGATAGTGTTTGCCACTCTGCAGGTTAAGCGTGACGTCTAAAAAATTTACGATGTTCTTGTTTGCTTCTATTGTTATCTTTAAGTCATTTTCGCGGAAAATTTTGCACAGTTCCTTTTTGATCTTTTCAATTTCTTGTGGCGTTTTGTTAAAGGCCGCTAAACCGTCGTCACGATAGAGACCGATGTTTTGGCCATACTTTTCAGTGAGAAGGAATAACAGGTAGCAGCCGACCAGTTCGCACGTTTCAGCACCGTCAAAAGAACCCATGGTCACATCGAAAAGATCATTTGAAGATTTTTTCTCCCACGTGGAGTTGTTGCTGAACAACAGCGAGCGTTTTGCGTGTAATATGATGTCACGCTCATGCCTACTGATGGGTCGGTATGTGCTGGCAAAGTCGAGAGCCTTT
>OX393566.1:13083709-13145315 GCA_947652115.1 Blastomussa wellsi | reverse complement strand
CGATTCTGCAGAACACCAACAGTGTGGGGAAGCACCTGTGCACATGGATCTCGAAAAGAGAAGACCGCACGGTCCGAACAAAAGTATAAAACAAGATCACTTCCAACTTCGAAGCAGGTGAGATTCGAGAACCAGTGGGCGGCCAGAAAAATGTGGATTTCTTGTTGGAGACCCAAGAAAGCCACTTCGAAGATGTGGAGGAGATTGGGGAAGGTTTGCAGGGGTTGGAAGAGGAATTGGAAGAAAATAGAGAAGGAATCCTGGAGAGCATAGAAAAGAACGGCAATGCTGTTCGAGAGCAAACAGACAGGGTGGTGCGTGCCGCCAATGCCGCAACGTCTGCTGCTTGGGGTGTCGTGCAGGTTGTTGCGATTGTTGGCGGGATTGGTTCTGCCCTCCTTTTTCTGCATGCAACACTGCGACCGAAATACGAAGAGTGGAAACAACGGAATGCCGCAAAGGAGGAGTTGCCCAACCCACCACAGAATCCTGCGAACAAAGGAATTCGTCCAATGGACTAGAGTGCCCGCAATTAGATAGATGCAATGCAATGCAATATACAATGGAATTGGTCTACGGCAGAGGTGTTCTACCACACTTTCGACGCGACCAGTTCGAAGAAACAAGAAAAAAGTATGAGAAACAAGAAGACACGGAATGTTGGGAAGATTGGGATTCTCTCTGCAAATATGCAGAAACAAAGGAGAACCAAAATGTTGCCACAATTGTGGGCAAAATAGCCCCCGAACACGCGAAAAAATGGAAATCCTGGGATCTTGGAGAACTTTTCGTTGTTGCTTTTTGGGGGGATTTTGTTTTCTGTCTTCCTGGCGGCCAAATTGTTGCATAGTTTCTACGCCAGAACAACAAGTCTGTCCTTCTTTTTTTGTGGTGTGGTTCTCTCTTGCCCGATTCTGCAAAGCAATGGTGTTGTTCTTTTTTGGAGGAAATCGAAGCGTCCAAGATTCTCCACCTCTTTTTCCAGAAAATAGCCCAAGACTGGGGTTTCGTCGTCTGTTTTCGGTTCCCTGTCCTCTCCAACCGGAAACACAAACAATATGGTTTGCGGAGAGTTTCGAAAAGTTGTTCAGGGAAACTTCTTGCACTTGTATTCGCCGGGCTGCAAGTCTGTTGTTTTTTTGTGTCCTTGTTTTTCGGCGCCGCAACTTTTTCGAACTCCGTTTCTTTTTCTTTTTCGTTTTCTAGCTCTTCTCAAAGAATATCGTATTTTTCGCTCTCCTTTGCCAACGCTTGCAAAATTGCAGCTCTTTGCGGGTCTGGGGCGGAAACAACACGTATTGGGTTCCATACAATATTTGTCCCTTCGTTGTTGCAGAAACTTTGCGACTTCCCTATCTGTATTTCCAAACCTCCAAGCTTTTCCACGTTGGAGAAAGAAGGAAGCCAGAAAGTTGTTCTACCGAACCAGTCCGTTTTGGTCTTTTCGAAAATGTCCAGGCATTCCGAAACAATTTTTTGCAGAGCTTTTGTTGCAAACACGTTGGCGATTTTCCCTTTGTTTGCCAATACAACCTGAAATTTGCCTTTGTTTGTTTGCCTGCCGCCGACAACTTTCCACTTTGCGCGTGCAAGCACCGCAACCTTGGTTGCAGATTCTCGCAAACATTTTTCCACCTTCCCCCGCACCTCTTGGCTTTTTCGTTCCCAGACCTTTTTCGATCGCACAATTTTTCCCACCCTTTCCAGCTCTGCTTTGCGGCGAGCCAATTCTTCTTCGTCTTTTTTTCGCTTCTTGCGTCGAGCATCTTGCTCGGCCGTTTGCTTGTCCCAAGAACGTCTTCGCCATTCTTCTGCGCTTGCCGCGTCCCGCAACTCTTGCAACGCTTTTTCGTGAGATCTCGTGGAAAGTGTTGAAATTTGCCGCTCTTCTGCGATTTCTGGCACTTCTTGCAGCTGGAATTTGGAGACATTTCGCCCAATAGCGCTGCATTTGGTTTGCCGCCATTCCCAAGAAACGGTTTTTGACGATGGAAGAAGAAGACTGGGGTCTGGGGCGCCTGGGTCCAGCTGGGAGGGCCTTTTGCTTGCCGCCAATATTGTTTTCGCTTCCTCGTCTTTCGTGTAGCAACGCAGAGGCACTATTTCCACACCTTCTTCCTGTGCAGAAAGGATATCTACCCGAAAAATCGGGCATGCGCGGAAACCGAAGTCGGCTGCCGCCCACACCACCGAATTTTCCCATTTCGCGTCGTCCTCCACGTTCGCTTTGGTTGGTTGCACGTGCACCCCCGATATTCTTCCTGTTTGTGTGTGCGCGAACCAGCCGACAAATATGTGCCTTGCGGGCGATCCGCCAAAACGAGGCAGCGGTCCAGGCAAGAAGCCAGGTTTTCCCATTGTTTGTTTGGTGGCTGGACCACGAAAAGGCCTTCTCCTTCCGGCGAAATCTTTGCCAAAGTTTCCTGCAGCACCTGGTCGGCTGTTTCTTCCGAGAGCTTGTTTCTGCGGCACCCGTACATCGAAACTTCTATTCTGGTGCATCCGCGCTCTTGGACATCTGGGTGTTGGAAAGTTCAGCGCAAGTGCTTGTTTGGACAGTCTGCATAGTCGGCAAGATGGCCGCCCACTGGTTCTCGAATCTCGCCCGCTTCGAAGTTGGAAGTGATCTTGTTTTATACTTTTGTCCGGACCGTGCGGGCTTCTTTTTTCGAGATCCATGTGCACACGTGCTTCCCCACACTGTCAGTGTTCTGCAGAATCGTTGGCGCATCCGAACCCATTGCAGAACAAAAGTCGCCCATCTGGCGAAAACCTTCGAATTCTAGGTGCGAAACAAGGGCTGCATGTGTTTTCTTTTGCTGGCGTCCGGTCTTGTGCACAGGCTCTGCTGCACAGTGAGACCTGCACACCGATTTTTGCGACAACGAGTTTTGCAGAATCTTTCTCGCCTGTTGTGCAAGAAAAGCGGCCTTTTTGGAAAACGCACTCTTCGCGGCGGAGATAGCCGAACGCGTAGATGTCGTCGACAAACGCGGGAAGTCCTCGCAGTGGTTGCAGGTGTGTCTTGCCGAGGTTTCCTGCTAGATAGTCGACTTTCGAGATGTCCTGCAAGAGGTTGCTATCCCAGGCATTCTTGAGAAGAAGATGGGAGGCCACGTTTTTCTTGCAATGGAGACCCATGCTTTCGAATGTTTTTTGCACTGCCATTTTGGATTTTTTGTTGTCAAAATATGCATATATTTTTTCGGCTGCATATGTTCAATTGGGAGAAAAAATTTTGTTGTCCGCTGCTTGTGCAAAATTTGTTTGCCACAGATTTTTTCCCGCACTCGAAATTGTTTGGGAGAAAAAATTGGCGAAAAAAAAATATTGTGTGGCTGCTTGTGCAAAATTTGGTAGCTAAAATTTGGTTGCCTTAATTTTTTTTCCGCTCCTATAAGCTTCTGGTTCATGCAAGAACCATGCAAGAGATTCGCGGTATTTCTCTTTCGATTTGACCGTCTGGGGAAGGACTGGGTCAAACCTTTTTAGAACACTGTCTGGTGTCCCTCTTTTTCGCCTTGGGGGTGCGATAGGGTGGTAGGGTTTTGGAAGCAGAGGTTTGGGCAGCTGCTCCAGGGCTTCCGGGGGTATGCGTTCTTCAAACACATTCCGAATTTCGGGTTTTATTTGTTCTAACAGTTTTTCAAAGTCAATTTCCGCAAGGGGTTGTTCCATATCCTGCAACGTCACTTGCTCAACCATTTTTGATGCAAATTTGTGGTTGTTTTTCTTTTGGTGCATATCTCTAATTGGGGGCATCCCTCTAAATGCCTGCTCTTTTTGGACACCGCCGCTTCTGTCTAATTGGAAGAACGTGACAGTGGGTGTTATTCAAATACAACCTAGGAGTGCAACATCTTCGCCCAAGTGGAAGAAGCGAGCAAAAGGCGAGCTTGTTCCACTTGGGCGAAATGTTGCACGACGAGGTGGTATTTGATTGACTCCTTAATTACTACTAAGGGCTAACGCTCGAAACGTCAGCTCTTGAATCTCTTTATGGTGGCCAATTGACATTATCAACCCAGTTGATAAAACCAAATTATATTGTTATACTTCCCACCGACGCAGCACCACAGTTTCTTTAGAAACTTACCCCCTCTATATATTATTTTTAATGAACCCACTGACACCTGGAGATTTTTGAAGAAAAAAAAACATCCTGTTTTTTTAGACATTTTTTGAACATTTCTGTTCAGTTATGAAATATCTGCACCAAATCACTTCAAACTGCATGCCACATTTTCTCTATTTCTTCTTTGCTTGTTCATTTTTTCTTACCTTTTTGATGCAGTCGTTAGCCCTTTACTGGGCTTGATTTTGGTTTAAGAATTGCAGAGAAAGCTTCGGCGATTAACATGCAGCGGCCAAGGATAGGTGAGGGAAATTTTCCTGTGAGTGTTTGATGGACATTTTCTCAGCATTTTTGTGCATATTTCAAGCTCTGTTAAACAAATCACTATCATTTGGGTATCACTGGAAAGCTCCTTCTCTCCTGTAGAACTTGAGTAAAAGGGATACCTTTGTTGGTGAAACGTAAGTGAAATGAAGGCCAACATCGGTCACAGCTAGTTAGGGCCGGCACAGGCATCAAATGGGTTAAATTCATGTTATGAATTACTCCATCTATAATCTTTGCTCTAATACTGACAAAAAAATGTGACAAGCCTTTTACTGCTGTTGGGTCATCACTCTGGAGCAAATTGCCGAGTGCAATAAGAGACCAGGACAATTTTCGAGTGATTTGAAATTGATGACATTTTTATTTAGAAAAGTGTATGAACAGCTAATAGCTTTTTTGAACTTTTCATCAGAAACAAGTGCTACTCAGTAATTTTTGCACATACACAGTTGTAAATACCTAGTTTTAAAACGTTTACATTAAGGTTATCGTTCACCTTCGAGGGTGCCCTTTGAAAATATTCTCAGCAAGTTACTTTTTACTCAACCACAGAAAAATATATATCACTACACGTAAAAAACTTATAAAATTCACTATCCGATAAAATTTTTTTTCGCCTCATTCCTATTAAACACTAAAATAAAAATGGCCCGGAAATTTACCGGGTATTGAATTAAGCCACATGATCCAAACTACTCCATAATATCAATCACAAGGTATTGATCTTCAAAACTGTGCGAGGCTTTTTTGATATTCTGATTGGCTGCTTTGCAATTTCCCTGTCAATATTGGGCATTAAAAATTTACTGATTTGTTTTACGAAAGGGGTCACAGCAGAAAACTTTTTTGGAAAAACAGAAATCCCTCACATGGTTTTTTGGGAAGTTGTCTTCGGAATATGATTCCAAAAATTTAACGCTAACAAACAAACCGTTCCATCAGGCCAAGAAAGTTAATCTGTAAATACCTAACCTGTGATCAGGCGTCCTTCCCGAGAAGATAAGTAGGGAGGGACGGCATGATCCCAGGTTAGTAAATACCCTGAACTGTCAACAGCAGACTGGAAACAAATGTATAGTCACACATTTAATGTTGCCCAAGACATGAAAACAAGAGAATTCCAATAAAAAAATATTGAACCATACAGTAAAAACCCGTGTGTAAGAACCCACATTTTTCCAGTGTGGCAAAATAGGTTCTTTTATTTTGGGGTTGTTATTGATAATTTAGGCTGAGTAGGTTCTTAATTAGGTTCTTAATTTATATGGGGGAGACAAAGTTGTTGATTACCAGAAAAATAATAAAATTGTGGTTTGTTCCTTCACTATACAGCATTTATTCATAACTGAATTGCCATAAGTCTAACAAAACTGACTATAGAATGCATATGTAGTACAGTATTAACGGTAAAAGCAAGAGCTGTATATGAAAATGTACTAGAACCCTCATATAAGAACCTGCTTATATTTGCTTGGCTAAAAAGGTTCTTATATTTTGGGGTATCAAAGTGGCAAATTTCTGCCAGCAGGTTCAATAAACCACTAGGTTCTTACACACAGGTTTTTACTGTATAGTGTTTATGAACGAAAAACTTTTCAAATTCAACATAATAGACTCTCCACTCTGTCCCTTTTGTAAAGAGGAAGTCGAATCCCTTGAACATTTAGTACTCTGTTTTTGTAAGGTGACAAAAATGTTTTGGAATTCCTTCTTATCTTGGCTCACTGAACACAGATTTGAAGAAAATGAAAGTGAAATGAAAAAACAAGCTATTGAAAAATAAGCTTATTTGAAAGGCCTTTAAAAATGAAGGGATATCTCTTCTCATTCCAGAGATATTCAAGATTTTCGAATTGTGCAAATTAGGAACTGATGATGTCATAAGGTGTGATCTTATGGGGGTCACAACACAAAATATAGCATATCTTTGCAAGCACTGATGCAATGAAATTGAAACTTGGTGAGCATGTTATAGCCTAAGAAATACATCAGATGGTGTATATTTTGGTGTTGCTATCGCAACACATCCGGTTCCAAATCTCTCATATACAGGAATGATTATTCCTGTATTTGATGTTGAGCAAACATTGTCCACTTCCCAAAGGTTAATTAAGAGAACTAGTGCAATATGGGCATTGTGCACGCTTTAAATTAGATCAGTCATTTACCCTATACAGTCACAAACGAGTAATATTTGATTTAAAGAGGAAAGACACTGGAACCAAGATTGTTACCATAGCAACTTCAAAATATGTATCAAGAGGTGTATTTCTTATGGTGCAATGTGCTTGCAAAGTTCCAATTTCATTGCATCATTACTTGCAGAGATATGCCATATTTTGTGTTTTTAAACCCATACCATCACACCTTATGACCTCATCAGTACCTAATTTGCATAATACAAAAATCTTGAATATCTCTGGAATGAGAGGAGATATTACAAAAAGGAAAACACCATTTTTCTTCATATTTTAAGGCCTTTCAAATAAGCTTATTTTTCAATAGCTCATTTTTTCATTTCATAGGCACTTTAAGAGTCATTAACACACTCTCCGACTTTTTAGATCGATTTACATTTTCTCTTTAAGTTTCAATGAAATAAATAAACAAACATAACAAGGCTAAGAATCCCAACTGGCAGGAGGCAGGCCGGTAGGATATTTACAAGTGTAGCTGAGGAGTTGAACTCAGGGCTACCAAGAGTGAGACCAGCGAGTTGTCTGAACAAGACTTGAACCAGCAATTTCAAGTTCAACTCTCCAACCACTCAGCCACGCTACAATAATTGTAGCTTTTGTCACTTTTGGTTACCATGTAGAATGAAATTTTTGAGGGAGTTCTATTTTGTGATTTTTGTGTTTTGTGAAACGGTTATAGATCACTAAAGTTTCTGCTAGAAACTAATTTTCGTGATTTTCTGTTTTAACTTTTTTAATGCCACAAATGTAACAACCAGAAGAGGATGTGTTTGATATTCCCATAACAGCTTTGTTTGCGATAAAAGCTATTTGTATCGTTGTTGATTACATTCGATATAGCCCCAATAATGCAACATTTACTTGTTATGAGCAGAATTCTTTATTGGACTGAAGGGTCAATTTTTTGCAGCATTTTATTTTGTGGGTTTTTTTCTCTACCGGATTTTCTTTTTGTGGCTTGGAGACAATCCACAAAATCCACAAAAATTAAGGGGCAGTATCATACTATTTTTAGTAACACATTGAAAATCCAAGGGATGTTTTCGGCCAGTAGAAGCTGCAATAGACTATTCTGCAGACTATTCCACGTTTTAGCCGCACTGTATTGAACTGATTTCATAAGAAAGTTTGTCTTGGCGTTAGGTAAAGAAAAACAGTTTTCCCATCTTGGGTCATATTTACAATGATATTTCATGAAAATATTTTGTACATCTAGCAGAGCATTTCGGTAAAAAACTGAGGGTGCCAGAGGTAGAATTCTTGTGTTGTAGAAAGTTTCTAAAGATCGCCATTTTACCCTTCTGAGAACTTCTTTGGAGGTCTTACAGGGCTTGACTTTAGAAAAAAAACCTTGGGGCCAGCTGGCTCCCAAGTTTTAAGATTTTGTCGCCAGCACAAATGTTTTGGCCGCCAAAACTTGTCTTTTTTCTTGAAGGTTTCCGCAGGTTTCCATGTTCATTAATGCGTGGGGACTGCACGCGGCAATTCCATGTGCGTGTGTGTGAAACTATAATTTCAATTTGCAAACCGGTGGGAATTGGAAGAGTTCGAAATGGCATGCAAGCTTGTATTCAATCGTTTTTGGAACCCTTGAGTCTCTTCCTTGTATTTTCTGTACAAACCAAACCAAACAAAACGTTACATTTGAATGTAGGTCGTAGTGAACATAAAAATAATCTCAACTCTGAAATACGCCTTCCTTATTCAAATTGGTTTGATCATTTTTCTTTTTTTTTTTTTGCCGTTTAAGCAGTTTATTTCAAGTCAACCTTTTTTCAAGTCAAAGTCTTTGAAGCATCCATCTTGACGAGTTGCGCCGGGCGGAAAATTCGATAGCGTGCCGACGTGCTAAATAAAGTGGGGAAAAATACAAATGTTGAAAGTCAAAAGCGGGCTATTTTTGTTAAAACTTGAGATACATTGCATGATTGGAAGAAAAGTTAAATTGACATATGACCAAAATACTAACAGCTTTTTGGGAAACCTAAAAATAGCTTAACTGGAGAGAATGGGAAAGTTTTCCTATTACAGCAAGACAAGATCTCCAACAAAACAAACAACAAAATGCTAATGCATGTGTCTGAGCTTTGCGTTTCGGCCGTTTACGATTTACTATCAATGTATTTCATTCTTTCACATGTTCTTTAGGAACTACAAAATATTGGCAATGAAAAAGAAAACTATACATGTAGTTTTATTCATGAGAAAGCTACGACAAATATACAGTCACTACATGCATTCAGTTTCTCGTCAATCATAATGCAAGCTTTCGTAAATTAAATTAACTCCCTATTCTTTTCCTACAACATACTGCTAATTGTATTGTGAAAACGAATGTTATTTCTTTTGAAATGGATAGACCATAGTTTATAATCAAATGGTAAAGAATTTTTGTACAGTGTAGTCAATGAACATGATTTTTCCAATTTATTCATACAAATACAATGTTTGGAGTTTTTTACATTGCGTGACACCGCTGTTCACGAATAACAAAGTTGCAGTGTTTAGAAAACCGTAGACACTGCACTGATTAATTGTCAGCCAAAACATTAAAACATCGGCAAGTAGTAGCAGTAGCCAAATAATCACAAACCCAATGACAAATATCATTTCTTTGTCGACCAACAAATGTATAAAAAAAGGAACGCAGCAAACGCACATGCAGGCTAAAATGCAAACATAAAATTCACGACTGTCACGGCACCGATTGAGATCTGCTGTTATACTACCATTTTCAGTTGAGCGCGACACCGAGCAAGTTTCCACACAAAGTTTTGACGTCAAAAGTTTGACGTTTCCGATGGCAACGAGAATGTATCCAATGGAAACAAACGTGAGGAAAACCATTGTGTTAATTAGCTGTCAAACGTTGAATGATTGTTTGTTAAAGCAACGTCAGGCAACATCGCGTCCTGCACGAGCGATCACGGAAGTGTACTGATTGGCAATAAATAAATTTTATACCTGCACAAATTTGGTCAAATTTAACTTTTTTTTATACAGCAAAGGGCTTTTATAAAAATTTCGGGGTACTTAAACTTCAATTTCAAGCCTTCTCTGTTTGTTAAGGGGATAAAATTTAATGATTTTCAGCAAATTAATTTCACACAAAAGCCAGCCAGACAAAAGTTGTGCCAGTGTTGGCGGCTCACTGAACATAAAATTATCGTAACATCCGCTTTTTTGGCATTTTATTCTGACGGTTTAACAAAGCAAAGCCATTTTTGACAACTTAAGGGTTTAACCTGCACCAGTTAAAAATACTGTAAAGAGTTGTGGCAGCAAAAAAAAAAATATTTATCAGCAGTTCACTTCCATGATCACTCTTCTAGAACGTTGCCTGACGTTGCTTCAAATTTTGAAATTTGACAAACAATCATTCAACATTTGACAGCCAATTAGCACATGTTTTTTCCTTACATGTTCACACTTGTTTCCATTGGATACATTCTTGTTGCCATCAGAAACATCAAAACTTTGTGTGGAAACTTGTGTAGTGTCGCGCTCAACTGAAAATAGTAGTATATTCGCAGCAGGAGTTGTACAATCTTCGCTACATGGTTCTTCTTGGATAACAATAAGGCTGATTTGAACATTACAGCATCACACCTCTGTACACGGACAGAAGTACAGAACAGAGCAGCTGAGTTTTATAATGAGATGTGTTGCTTGGACGAATTGCAGCATGTTTAAAAGAAAACACACCAGCAGTAGGCAGGCTTCTGATGTTCTGATAAGTAGCTTCAATGATCTTTGCCAGTGATAGCCCAAATAAACCAATACAACTGCGAAAAAATCTAGAGGAACTCGAAGGGACTTGAAAACAAAAAGAAAGCGACACGACAAGCATGGGCATGACGTCATTCCCCCCTGATAAATTTTGTTGGGGAGGCCAAATTGGTGTCCACAGATTCACAGGAAAACTCGATTTCCTTCCAACACAGGATTAGAAAATTTAATGCGTTCTATCGAATGCAATAAATACATGATATTAAATTATCTACAGTAGAGAAAATTTAAACATCAATAGATAGTCCTAAAATAATAATTAGAAAGATAATAAAATACTTGTAGTCAATATTATGTAAAATAGATAAAACAGACTTCAAATATCAAGGGAATATCATACTTGCCGATTCTTGCACCCCCTTACCTCTGGCTTTCACTCACCCCCCTCCCTTAACACCTCTCCTTGTCAAACTTACTCTCCTTATTTGAAATTATTACTAGATATTATCATTATTATGATTCTCATTATCACAGTTTTATGTATCTCTATTGAGATTTACCTTTCAACTCTGTTGTTAGTAACTCATCTAAGCTGATTTTCAGCTGATTGCCAGCTTTGTGACCTAACACAAACCAAGAGAAATAAAAAGAAATTAAAATTAACTTGCAAAGATATAAGCATTTGACAAATTACATGAAGCACAGTGAGGGTAACAACACAGACCCTGGTAAGAGATTGAATAATTGAGTCACTGTACCAATTGGCCAGGGTATTGAAGGTATGAATCATGAGCTTCAGCTGGCTCCATTTTTTTTTTTCATTTTCATTTTCTTGGTGAGCTCAGAAGGAATCCCGTCTATATTTGAAATTAACACTAGAAAACAGACCCAAAATGGATATTTTTCTATAAAAATCCCAGCTTTTGGCCTTCTAATGCTTTGCTTGACATATCCTTTTTAACCGCCGCCCATCTTGCTATATGAAACATTTACAACCATTTAAAATACATGTGGGTGGCCACAGATTTTTCAGGCCATAGACCCTTCGGGTGCTTCACGCGCGTGAGCAGCATTGATGGGGCGATGCTTGAAAAAAGATGGCTGGTGCGCTTTACCAAATGTTTCAGCATGTCTACAAATGTCATTCCACCAAAGGGTATTTTTTTGTGACTGGATAGCTTTTTTTGCTGGCGGGCATTGATGGGACAATGCTTGAAAAAAGATGATGCTGGGGCGAACGAATCACTCAATATAAATACAGGTCCCAGAAAAAAAGGGGAACTGGTGAACTCCACTGTTACTGCAACTGCCAAGATCATTAACTCAGTAAACAAGTAAGTGAAACTCATTGAGTCAGCTGACTTGCATTTAAAAAAAGTAAAAATTATAGTGATTTTACCCGTAACAAATATCTACTGGCAATGTATTTTCAAAGTGCATTGTAAGTACTAAAGAAGTTGCTTTGAAAAGAGTAACTGGCTGCTTTTACGTTACAGTGGAACCCTGTTAATTCAGTCAGCAATGTATCTGGAGGCATTGTTTTCTTGGCATAACTGGCTACCATAGCAACATTAAAACCTGTTAAAAACAACCTTGATTTTAGCCTTGAGTGCTTATAACTCAAAAGCGAGCTCGATGACCCCAATTTTTTATCAGTGCATTTTGATTAGTATACCAAGGTAAAAACTTTTGCAAAGATAAAAATATTCGTAGCAGTGCTTTGAGAGCCCGTTTGTATGATTTTTTTTCACTTTTCAAGAAGTTGTAGCTTGACATGCAAATCACAATTCAGTAATAAAAAATAGGGGTCACCAAGCTTGGTTTTGAGTTCTAAACACTTAAAGGGACACTGTCACACCTGATTATAGAAATCTGTATGTTCCAATTTCTATACTATTGTGACAAATGCCACCAAATACCTGAATAAATTTGTTAAAAAGATTCCACAGAACAAGACAGAACAGGTATTTTGGCAAGTAGAACAGGATTACAAGGTGGAAGTGGATTGCAGTTCATAAAAATTGATTTGATTGATCAAAGCTGAAATTCTGGTGAAATTTTGGTTCTTTTAATAGTTATTTTTTCTTCTTAGTTGATATGTCTTGGCTTACATGATTACAGTAAGCTACAGGTCATAGTTATTAAATATGATGATCAGGCATGACAGTGTTCCTTTAAAGCTAAAATTAAGGGTGTTTTAACAGCTAATAATGTTGCTATGGTAACCAGTAATGTTGAGGAAGTAATCAAAACTCGTTCACCAAAAACTGGTCATTTGATCTATAACATCAACTTATAAAGGTTGGTAGTACTGACCCAACAAAGTATAAGAGCTGAAATATGCTGCAACCATTGTGAGCCACCTTAAGTTACGAGTACACCTACATATACCCTACATAACTACATACACAACATTCCTTGCAAATGGGCCAAGGGGTCTATTCAGTGACAACATGACCTTTTCATACATGTTATAACTAAGAACAAATTAAAAAGATTAGGCTCCAAAACAAATATTATTTCAAGCTCTGGGTCTCTTTATAGTTGGTTTAAATTTATTATTTCAATTGCAACTTTTCTCAATGTCAGCCTCTTTGTTTTCGTAAAAAGCTGAACGGAGTGATTGTTCAGTTGTTGATAATAATTGCATGACAAAGGGGACTGGACCTTGTACATGTATGTAGGTCTGACATTTCAATTGTATCAATTGACCAGGGTTCCAAATTGCACCTTCCTAGTCACCAATGCAACTAAAAAATGCACTGGTCGCCAATGGGTGATAAACTATTTTTGGGACGACTTCACTGTGCTATGCGTGATGCTCAAATATGTCATAGTCAAATTTCTGTTAACTTCGAATTTCGGCCAAGGTGATTGCAATGACATAAAATTTAGATCCCCTTGTCAGCAACTGACTATTTGTCTTGCCGCTAATTCTAAAATAGAATTGAAAGATATTTTCCTGTTAACCCATCGACTCTTGAAGCACCCTGAAGCACCCGTAAAGGATTTGGGCATTTGTCATCACCTCTAATTGAGAAAGGCAACATTTATGCTCAAGTTGTGGAGAAGGACAAGACCTTTCCAGCAATACCTAAACCAACATGATTGGGTTAATGGAGCTTGAAATGTGCACCAAAACGCTTCAAAATTTTAGTGAAAAACTCAGAAGAAAATTTCCCCTTTCCACATTTTGCTTGTCCATGGTATTTCTTGCCTCGTTAACGCTTTCTCTGTAATTCTTGAACTCAAACGAGGCCTGGTAGAAGGCCAACAACTGCAGTGAAAAGATAGGAAGAATAGAAAAAGAAAACGCGAAAAACCAAATGGAAAGCCTAAAGTGGTGGGATGGTTTATCTCAAAATTTTGATTTGTGCACATGCCTGAGTAAAACAGTCGTTAATCATGATTCTCGTGAACTGCAAGGGCACATTTTACGTTTTGGAGGCCATTTTGAGTGATTTAAAGCTATTTTAGCTAATAATAGACCTCAAAATGTCAAAAACGTCTTAAAAATGCATTTTTTTGGAACAACTCTGGGTGTCAATGGATTAATCTATGATTGTAGCAAGTTCTGCCATGAGAAGGAGGAAAAATTTTGGTGGTCACGAATTGCAACATAAACCTAGCAAGCTAAACCAGCCAAACACATCAAGATGGATTGCTGCAATTGCACAAGGGTCAAAGAGGTAATGAAGTGATTCAGAACAAATTTTAATATGATTGTCTTTTCACTCCAAGTCTAAATTCTACTTATATACTCTTATCCTCATTATCCTTTTATGAACAGTTTGCAGATAGAACCTGTAAGTATACGCACTTCTTAAAAAATTCATATTATATTTGTGAGCAGAGATCGTGAACTCATTGTTTTGGTCCTCCACTTACAGAGGTATCACTCAAATAGGATTTGTAATAAGTTAATTTGAAACTAATTCTGATTATTTAACAATAATTGGTTAGCAACTCAAGTGCTCTCCAAACTTCCCAAATGCTTCACACCTCGATGAATGCACAGCTCATGCATGAACCAATTGTTTTATAACATTTTCAATGCAGTAGCTTGTATACAAAAAGAACGCTTCAGTACTTTGTGTTCTTTGTTTCAGAAAAACATTTTGCTACGCTTCATCTCGTCTCAGATTGGTCAAAAAACTGACAGGTGAATTCATGCGTGTAAATGAACTTTATTTTCTGATTAAATACAAAATTCTCTTATCTGAAAGAAAAACAAAGGTGCTGTGTGAATGGCCACATTTAAGCTTTGTATGAATGACAAAATTCAACTTCCAAACATTTCAAGGAAGGAACCACAATCTTCCAAAATATTTCCTTGTTTATGGCAGAAAAGAATGTTTAAGCACGCTTCATGATACAAATAAATCATGTTGAAAATTTAAGCAGGAAGACACAAAGTTTAAGTTAACGTCCCTGGCTGGAATATGAACCAAAGGTGACGTGCACATGTGCTTGTTGTACTGTGTACTTGTTGAACAGTGAGCCAAGATAGCTGCTTGATGTCATTCCCACTGTCATCGTGGTCTGCTCTTGAATTTGGGTGCAGGTGTTTGTAACTGTGGCAGACAAAAAGGATCTTCCGACGGCAAACCTCTTGACAGAACTTCAATGCACTGATGCAGTTGAGAAAGGGAAGGCCGCGGGTTGCAATGCACCTAGCTCTGCTCACTATGATGACCAGATATCGCCATAATATGGCGATTTTGGATTCTAGTGTCACAGTGATATGTGTATCCCCATACACATATCAATAGTGCTATGTGTATGCCTTTTAGGAATACACAAAACACTGACGTTTTGTATCCAGGCCTCCATTTGACCATTTAAAATCAGCGATTTGCGCCAAATAGAGCCAGAGATAACATTTTCTCTGCCGTGACGTTTCAATAAGCAAGCGAATCGTGCCGTCGCATGCCGGTTCAAACTTTATCTTTCATGTTAAATAATTGTGAATGTTGTATGTTTTGATAAGCTTGAATGAAAACTCTCCTCAGTTTGACTCAAAATATTGAACAATATTTGTTTCGTTTTAAAGCTAAGAACTTAACAGCAAGACAAACAAGTTCAACTCATTCGAAGAATCATAACAAGACGACGCATTCAATAAAAGCAAGTGACATGTTGTTTACATTTACAAACTCTCGAGAATACGGCAGGGATAGTCGCCGGCGAAAAAACATGGTTTCTACCTATAAAGATCATTCACTGTTAAATCACTGCTTTACGATGAATAGAACCAGAGATATCATTTTCGGTACTTGCCATGTGACGCTAAAGAAGACAATCAATTAGCAAAGGAAATATCTTGTCTCCAGGATTCGTTACTACGCTAACTCGGACAGTACTTTCCACCAAGCTCGTCTCATTACAAGTGGTGATGTTTCACTTAATCCCGGACCAATAATAAACTTCTCAAAGTGCTCTGTTTGCACAAAAACCATCGCTAGGAATCACAGAGCCTTGAGTTGCGATCAGTGTGAACTTTGGTGTCACATGAAATGTGGTCAAGTTAAACTGTGCCAGTATAAACACTTTCAGCAAAAGGATCAATTTAACTGGATCTGCCTGGTATGTCTTTTATCTGTACTGCCTTTCGCTGATGCTTCCTTTCCTATGGATGATAATGCTCATGTGGAGTTGGATAATCCAGCAAATATCACCACTCAGGGAACAGATCGAAATATTCCAACCCTCTATGGGGACCTTTATACCAAACTCAAAGGACATGGTCTAAAGATTGCTCATCTCAACGTCAGAAGCCTGCTTAGGAAAATCAGCGAGATCAAACTTTTGTTATCAGAAAGCAATCTTGACATCCTTGCAATTACAGAAACACATCTGGATGATGACACACCTATTGAGAATGTTCTGATAACTGGATATCAAGTTGCCAGGCTGGTCGGGAAGGATCAAGAAGGTGGTGGCTGTATTTTATATTACTCGGAAAGCTTGCACGTACACGAGAGAGACGATCTCAAAACAGATATTGAAGCAATATGGATTGATGTCACTATGAATTCCCAGAAGCTATTACTGGGCTGTGTATACAGACCTCCGGCTGATTATTCGTTCTACAATAAATTCTACAGTCTGCTTGAACATTCTGTGAGAAACAGAAAAAATGTAGTAATCCTTGGTGACCTGAACTCAGATTTAATTGCCAAGGGTTACGAGGGGAGAAGACTGCTTAGAATCCTTGGCAGCTTGGATCTTCACAATGTCATGAAAGACCCCACAAGGACAACTGTAACTACTTCTACTCTACTTGACGTCATGATCACCAATGATATGTCCAAGATAATAACATCGGGAATGTTTGACCCAGGCCTTTCTGACCATTGCCTCATTTATGGCATAATATGGCTCCAGCGCATGAGGATACCCCCGAAATACATCTCTGCGAAAATTACAAACAAGTCAACATTGAAACACTAAAACATGCATTTATTACTGCCCCATGGTCTGCAATTGAGGCATTTGACGACCCTGGTGACATCACATGGGCATGGGAAACTCTCTACAAGGACATAGTGAATGATCATATTCCCCAGAGGAGAGTTAAATATACACTCAGACAGCCTACCATGGATGAATTCCCATATTCGGAAAACCATGAACAAACGATATAATACATTCAAGCGAGCAAAGGAGACAGGTTGTAAAGAACTGTGGAAAGAATACAAGAAACTAAGAAATGAAGTTGCCAAGCTTCTTAGAGAAGCAGATGCTAATTACTGGAGACAAGAATTCTAAATCACAGATAGTAGCAAAGATTTCTGGAAGCTTGTAGCAAGGATCACCCACAAGAAGAAATTGAATAATATTGGGCCTATTGTTGATGATCAGGGCCACATGATTCTCTACGACAAAAACAAAGGTCCAAACTTGGCCTCGCAAATAAACCTGACACCGAATTTTCGGGACATAGAACACATCTACAGAATCATTCCCACCCTCTCCAGTTTTAGCCTGAACAAATCAGATCTCCTTAGACTTATTAAGACTTTCAAACCTAACAAAGCCTCCGGCCCAGACTCGATTGCTCCTCGAGACTTACATCTTATCGGAGAGGCCTCTGCTGAAGGCCTCTACACTGTTCTTAGACATAGCCTGCTTAATTCCACTGTTCCATCCCAATGGAAAGTGTCCAGAATGCTCACCACCCACAAGAAGGGAAATAAAACGGTCAGAGGAAATTACAGGCCTCTTCAAATGCTGAGTCTACCTAGCAAATTACTGGAGGGACTAGTGTGTGAGGGTCTAGACAGCTTCACCACAGATACCGGGCAACTGAATGACAACCAGTGGGGTTTTCGACAAGGCAGATCAACTGAAGAAATCCTGATATACTTGACCGAAACCTGGAAAACAGCTCTTGACAATGGAAATGTAGTTGGTGTTGTCTACATTGACTTCCAGAAAGCATTTGATACAGTATCCCATGAAATACTGATTTATAAACTACAAGCTATGGGATTCAGTGGTGATTTGCTAAAGTGGTTCGCCAGTTACTTAGAAGACAGAAAGCAATTTGCTGTTGTTAATGGCTGTTCTTCAAAAACTAAGCCTGTTACCTGTGGAGTCCCTCAGGGTTCGCTGTTAGGACCCAGGCTCTTCACATACTGCATTAATGATCTTAGCGACTCAATAACTGTAGGCAACTTGGATCTGTATGCTGATGACACGACACTACATTTTATCGGTAATAATGTTGATGAAGTAGTTGATGGTTTAAATCAAGCTCTCTCAGAGATCTCACTCTGGTGCAGAAACAACAAACTAACTATACATGCTGGGAAGTCTGAGGCTATGATTTTATCCCACAGAGCCTTCTGTGGCCCATTAAAACCCATCACACTAGGAAATAAGATCTTGAATGTTGTCTCCGAAACAAGATGTCTGGGGCCCATTATTGACTCCCAGCTCTCTTGGAACAGTCACTCAGAGCACCTCTGTAAATCCTTTGGAAAGAAAGCAAGGCAGCTGAAAAGATTTAAATATTTACCAACAAGTACACTAGAAACAATTTACTTCAGCAGCATTGTCCCTGCTATTACTTATTGTAGTTTAGTTTGGGGCACTAGCACACCATCTCTGATGTACGAGCTTGAACATATTCATGCAAGGGCAGCTAAAACCATCCATAGACTGCCACGAGACATATCCGATCAAGATTCCCTAGAGACAACTGGATGGGAGCCACTATCTAACCTATATAAAAAGAAGCTACTCACCTTAATGTATAAAGTAAATAGTAATATTATCCCAGATAAAATTACAAACTCTTTAGCATAACCAATCCACATTATAATCTTAGAAATAGCAATCACTTTGTACTACCGAGATTCAACTTGGACATTGGCAGAAATTCCTTAAGATATAGAGGTCCATTAGCATGGGAACTAACTCCAATCTCTCTAAAGAATTTTAAGAACCTCTAAAAACAAAGTCGTTAAAGGAATTTTATCAAAAACATTAGCTTCCTGAAAGAAGCTTGCATGGTGTCTTATAAGAATCAAGACTATACATATTTTTAATATAGTTGTTTTGGTCCAAATTGATAATTGTATATTTAGATAGGTTTTGCCTAATTTTTTTCACAATTTGTAACATCGTTTGACAGTAGGTCCACATCAGCCTCTGGCTGCCCTTAATTTAACCTACTATACCAAATAAAGTGTGTATGAATGTATGTATGTATGCCGAAGGACTGAAACTTTATCTGGCATATCTCTATATCATCGCAAGTTAATAACTGTTCACGGCGCATCATAAAAACTTCCAGAGAACATCGTTTCTACCTATAAAGATCGTTTCACCGTTTAAATCACCAATTTACGCCGAATAGAACCAGAGATATCATTATTTTCGCGACTTGCCGCGAAATGAAAGTGAGCATTTATTGTCAACATTCTAAATGAAAGTGAACATTTTTGTTTTTCGCAATCGAACTTAGGTTAAATAAAAGATTTTACTTTATAATGAAGCTTGCTTGTTTTCTTTTTTATTGGCCTAGCTCCCCAGAGAATTTAAAAGCCGATGCGTGTCGAAATTATAATGGAATGAAGTTCCAGCGAATTCAATGGACTCGCTGGCCTTATATAAGCTTAGCTAGCTAGCTACGATTGCAGTCACTAGTGATATCTGTTTTGCCAAGATTGTGTTTTTTTTCCGTCCCATTCGATAAAGTTAAGTCAAATAATACAGCAGAGTCAACCCAAATACAAAAGTGCCATTCCAGATTAACTCGTTTGTCGAACTTTACATGTGCCGAACTTTAGAATAGGTTTGGCACATGTAAAGTTCGATGTTTGAACCGGGCGGTGTAAAGGTATTGTTCTTTTGTTTAAAAAAGCCGAAATAGGTTTAAAAAGGGCGTGATGAGTACTGGAGGTGATAATTTTCCTTCTTTTGAACAAACGGCATTTTTATTATTAGCGCAAAACCTAACTTTTTTACCCGCAGTCTTTTAAAATTTTATAGTAGTCAATAGTTAAAATGCAAAGTTTCCATCTAGTTGGAGGTTCCATCGGTTGAAGGTTAACCAGCATTTAGCAGAAGCATACCCAAGTTTAACTTGCGCGTAAAAAATTGCTTTCTCGTTTCTTCAATTCCGTTGAAAACTAAGAGATGATGAATCGAATATATAATTAGCGTGTGTACCCGTTAGGCAAACGAAGGGAAGCGTGAGACGCGAGACACGCTTATTGTAATTATTTACATTTAATTCTTCATTTCTTCATTCCGCGGTTCTAGTTGATAGTTATGAATTTTTTTTTTTCGCCACGTAGAGAGTTTAAGCATGACGTTTACGCGGACGGCAAACGGCAAAAATTGCCTATGATTTTTTAATTGTTTTCTGTAATCCTTAACTAAGTCGCACAACTACAGAACAATGTCGCCTACTGTTCACCGCAAATACAAATATTTTTGATCTATGGTACAACTACGTGAAGACAGACGGCAAAAGTTTCATTTTTGCCCTTTTACCGTTTTATGTAACGTCATGCTTAATCTCTTATGTCTTTTACCGGGAGGCATTAATTTGCCAAGCGCAAAGTGGGGCCAGTGGGGAATAAAGTGTGAGAGATGATCGGGGATATTAACCCAAGACTTTTTTTTTTCAAAAAAAGGCGTGAATCTTGGTATTTTCTAACAACCTATAAGTCTTATCTTATCTCGATTTCAGGGTCTGCTACATTGTACCTTCGGAAATTTACGTTATTTTAACACAACAGTATTTCTCATTGTCAGTTATTTACATTTATTTACATTATTACATGCACAAAGAGCAAGCCTTCATTTTTACACATCGAAGCATGACAAAATATTACAGTCCTACGATTCTTGGGGAGCGACTAAATCTTCAGTTCCTTCGCGGCAAAATTCTCGGATTTCCTTGTAAAGATAGTCTGCCCGTTCTCGGCTGATACCCTGCGGATTTACAATGTCCGGGAGCTGACCAGGCTCTGGAAGAAAATTTCGATTTCTTAGAAGATTTACAGCGTTTTCCTCTGAGTCCCAGTACTGCTTGCAAAAGACTGTTCCGGGATGTTCTTTGTCGAATCTAAAGTGATAGAAACTCTTAAGTTGGGGCAGTTTCTTGAAATATTGTCCAAGGTAAGCAACCCAGTCGTAAGTTGCAATAAGAACACTTCCATTATGGAGTCCCACTAGCTCTGCTACATTTACTGCAGCAGAGTCTTCCACTGTTCTTGCGATGTCAAATAATGAAGAAATAAATGTGCGTCTTGTCTTTTGTTTCACTAGCCCAAAGCACCAATCAGGCGCAAATTTGGTATGTCCGGGCAGTAAAAAGTCATAATTAATAGAATCGTGGAGTCCGATCATCACTCGCCACAGGTAATACCATAGAAAGGCAGAGTTTTTGTTCTGAGCACCGCAATTATCTGCATGCAGCTGGGCTTTGGTTTCGCCAAGTCCGTGGCGACGAAAAAAGAAATGGACATACGAAATGGTGGCGTTTGCGCCTTTACCGGTTAGTACACTTTCATCGATGAGAAAGTTTACTTGTCGTGGAATAGCTTCGCAGCAAACACCAAAAAGAGCACATTTTCGCGGTGTTTTGAAATAAATTGGGCCAGGTTGATTTGGGTCGGCAGGAAAATGCAACTGCTGTGCATAGTCATATGAATAGTGAGCTATTCCATCGTATGAGCAGGGCTCGCGTTCGACTGTAAAATCAACAACTTTTAAATATTCCTGAATTCCGTCTTTTGATTCTCGACAAGAGTTCTTGTAAAAGTTCCTTTCTCCGGTTGCAAGAAGTAAGTGCTGTTCTTGTGCTCTCACTGCTTCGGCCTTGTCGCTTTCTGGTAGGTTCACACTGTTTCGAATACGATTATTATTTTTCTGGCAAGTCCAGCACAAATCGGTAGCAGGTCGCATAATGACAATGAAAGGGCACAGCTGATTCCAAAGATCACAGAATTTAGAATATCCCACTGACGGTTTGCCCGTGCTTACGCAGATATCCGTATATGTTCTCCAGAGTCCATGTTTTGTAAGATGCGATGGCAGGAGCTTTACGTCGATTCTTTTAAAGCCAGGTACACGTCCCGGCAAAAGGAGGGCTTGTTCTTCGGCTGTATTCAAAATAAACTTTACAACTTGCTCCACTGTATCAGCAGAACATGTACTACTTGGCAGTCGATTCTTGTTCCCATGCACTCGCAGACTTAAACTATTTTTACGATAATGTTTCACTAGGCTGTAGAAGCGATTTCTGTGGAGGCAGTGTAGAAAGAGAAATGTTCTCATGCAGATTCTTTGGCCGTGGTAGTAGTATCCCATTCTTGTATACTGTCGATTTGTTTCTGTTCTTCCAGAAGTGCTGGTTTCGTTACAGTTCAACGAACATTGGATAGCTCCCAATATAACCAAGTCAAGTTCGGTGGACGAGAGTTCACTGCAGTTATTTCTACAGTCCACAAAATCATCAATTTTCAGCGTTGTGCTACAGGGCTTCTCATCTGCGGCTAACTTGCATCGGCACGTTTCTTCGTAGAACTTCTCTACTCTCGTTTTCTCGGAAGCGTGTATTTCTAGGAAATCAAAATCGAAGTCTTGTGTGTCCTCGAGGTCATCACAGCTGTCCGAACTGCTGCTTTCAGAGTCCGAATCAACCGCTTCTTCTTCATTCTCTCGGGCTGTAAAGTAAACCTCTGATACGCTTTGTAAGAGTTGTAAATCGCCTGAGCTTAAGCTTAAACACCGATATTCATCGTGATCGCGCTCCATGATGGCTGTTTCTTTACTATGATAGTATGAACGAAGTACGACAGTTTGCTTATGTAGCTATAGCAACAACGCGCAACACCGAGGGGAGACTGGTGCTTAGCTTGAATAGCTTTCCGAGAATTGTTGCACTACGAAGCAGGACTACGTGACCGTTTATTCTCTATAAAAACTGACAAATAAATATAATTTCTACAAAAAATAGAAAATGAATATTATTCGGGTGTTAAATTTCGAAAAAAAGAGTTTTTGGGATTAGCCTTTTCGCTGGAGGAAGCAGTTTATTCGCCTCAATACATTTCACTCTGTGCGGGTATGTAACGCAACACGAGATGAAAGTTACTTCTCTTTGAAATCATTCGTTCGCATTCCTCCCTTTTTGAAGCTCTGCATGCGTACCACCTTTTAAAGGAATTGAAGAACAACTGGAGAAAGCAAGACTGTTTATAAAGTTTTTCGTTGGTTAAACTCCAGTCTGATCTTATGCCTCGCGTGCGCTGGCGTGTCATTCTCTTGTTGTGTATGAACATCGCACGCTTGTTGTGTCATAAGGCACGCGTGCCTTATGACACTAGTGCCGTGTCATATCACACGCTAGGCGTGACTTACAACACACTGCTCGAAACAAAAGCCTCAGCGTGCCAGACAAAGCCTACTGTGACAGTCTTTGTTTTACCTAATAAAATATGCGCATATCCGTGACATTGTGACACGAAAAGCGTGTCGTGCCACAACACGCGTGCCCGTGCATTCACCTTTTTACCCAAAATCGTGTGGAGGGTCACATTTTTTAATGACAATTTATTAGACATATTTTCCTTAACTATCTGGAAATGATGTTAAAAAAATTCAGTCGTGGCACACAGAGGCCTTTGATTCTCTGTAGCAACCGCAAGAACACTGTCACCTTTCACGTTCATTTTTGCATTCAGTAATAAAACTTCAGCTTGTGTTTCCAGACACCGCTGTATAACAATGAAAATGACACAACAAATGAAACACAAATAAATTTAAAAAGAAGTGAAAGTTTTAATTAAACCTGTTACTTTTTTCTGAGCTTTGGAACTAATGTGCACGGTGGAAAAAAATGAACAACTTTTTAACTTGAGTCTTTTGGTTCGCATAGTCTTTTTCCCTGCAAATCTACTTTCTTTTCAATTTAACAATACAGCTAGCAAGGTGCATTATTCTAGACTTGCACCAAGTCTACCTCTTTGGTGAGCGTAGCTAGTAAAGCATCGCAAAGCGACGACCGGGAGTGAGGAAGTTGTGAGAGGACGACCTTCGTAAGTGACATACCTCAACCACGCGTCAAAGGACTTCGTGAAAGTCTAGGTGCATTCTGATAGTAAACAACAACACAGAAACTTTATTCCCTCAATGTGATCGAATGTGACCAGTCAACATGACCGGCAATGCAAAAATTTGACCGGACAAAACCCCAATCAGGCCGGACATTGTCTGTTGACAAGCCGTTATTTTCAGCCCTGAGATGGTGGCAGTAATAAAGCCCTTGCTGTTGACAGCTTGTATTTTTCCAAAAAACTTGTTATTCTGCTAGCTGTGGTAATTTATTTAGCAAGAATTTCAACAAACAACTTACTTGATTCTCTAGTAATTGAGCGCAGTCTTTTTCTAAGATGTTCTACTTTTGCAGGATCATAGCCTGGTATCTTTCTCAGGTTGTTGCTGCGTAGATTGGTAATAATTTCCAGCATAAAGCCAACTCTGGAACTACAGAACACAATTAAACCAATACTGGTTCAGTTAGCAAACTAAACAAATAAACGGCATGCAATCCATGCTAAAGCGATGGCGTTCTCCCTGTCAGTATTGCTAACAGTGAACTGAGAATGGTTGCAATCAAAAAATTGAATAGTGTAATGTGCAAAACAATGAGCACCAGTGATGGTGAGAAAATGTACAGTAAGCTAAATGTTTAGATCTATTGTGCCCTTACTGCTTACTGTTCTGGTATGGTAAGGGTAACCACGCCTGATAACAGCCAGCCTTATCGGCAGGAATGAAACATTATGTGTGTAAATAAAAAAAAAGGGAAGAGGGGTGGTCAAGTAAATATAATTAGAAGGTTAGATTCAAACCAATATTAATATTAGTTCACAACTGACAAAATTAATAAGTTGCTTTGACAACTGTACAATGTATTTATTGTACTGAATACACAACATGGCATGGAACTGTACTTGACTGCAACAAAGGTGCAATAACTGTGGTTGTACTGTCTTGAAGTACAGAAATAATCTTGACTGCCTGTTTTTGTTTGAACTAACTGTAGAATGTCTGATGCAAGATATGCCCAAATAGTCCAAAGTTCAAAACCTTGATATCACTTTGTAATCAGGGTTTTCCTTTTCGGCTGGCGGCCGGTGATTTTCGCCGCATGTGAACGGCTCTGTTGCCAGCAACTAAACGAATCCTTGCTGTTATATAATTTAAAAGTTATATAATTTATACAAGCTGTCTCCGTCAGCTTCACTTTCATTGACTTCAACTTTATTTGAAAAGGAAAACCCTGTGCAATACACACAGAACTAGTAGAGTGTAGAAGTTAACAGAGTCCTTCAAAATGGTCAATTTTAGGGTATACTGGTACCTTAAGGTTACTATGCACCTTGGGACCGGCCATTTTCGCGAAATTTGGATTTTTATGCTAATCAATAGGTCTAAGCGTGATCTTTCATCTAAAAAAAAAAATCAAAAAAATATTTTTTTAGCGGCGGAGAAAATGCGATTTTTCGTTTGTTTACGAATTGAGGGTTTTGTCTTTTCGCTATTTTCTCGAGTTGAATTTTTCGCTAGATAGGGTGACTTTCAAAAGCTGCAACTCAAGTGCAATTTGTTCAATTGCCGCCAAATTTGGAGAAAAGTTAGTTTAATATATAAACAACAAAAACGTGTCTGCGTATTTTTAATTTCCCAAAACTTTTTTGTTGAGAGCCATTTTTGTACGATAACTTCGATTAATTTTTGCTCTGTTTTGAAAAGGCGCTGTAACGTTTTAATGCAAACGAATTTGACAAAACGCAGACACGGTTTTTTAGGTCTTGGGGTCCGAAAACCGGAAAACAAACCAATTAAGCAAAATATTAAATTCGCTTTGAGTTGAAGCTGTCAGAAGCCGAATCACGCGCTTGCGTTCAGACTTCGCGGAAAAATCGGCATTTCAGAATATTACAAAATGGATAGGATATTTAAAAAGCCAGCTCTATAAGCTTTAATTTGATATAGGGTTTTAGATATCTGCGATGTAACCCGCGCGCGCTACATCGCTTCGACGCGAAACACCCCTGAAGGTGCATAGTAACCTTAAGGCATGGAAAAAATAATACCGGTAATTATATGTAAAAAACATCATTCTGCACACTTACTTGTTAGACAGATTATGTGAAGCTGCTGCTTTTGCTTGAATTTGTAAAATTATGTCCTACATTCAAAACAAGTTTGGAAAATACCTCATATTATCATATTATTAGAATATGCACATCATACATGTACAAGTTGAAATATTATCAAACTTTAATCAGTGGAGAACAATCAAATCAGTTATATCTAACCACAACAAAGCTGTAATTAGCAAATCAGCAAATCCTGATGAAGATAAGAAAAATTGTAACTGCCGCCAACCAAAAGCGTGTCCAATGGATGGCAACTGCCAAGGAGAAAACATTCCGTATTTACCGTGTATAAGTTGACCTTTCACGACCTAAAAATCAGTCCAAAAAATCACCCTCGACTTATACATGGGTCAAAAACTGAGACCCAAGCACCAGTAAAATAAATTCAGCACAATTAGCATAGCAATTGTCTGGTAATCTACCAGCAGGCTGAAGTCACTACACAAGAAACTAAAGAAACATACATCAGACTTTGTGACACTCCGTTTAAATTAAGGTATGGGAATCATACATCCTCGTTTCGAAATGAACGGTACAGAAGCGCAACTGAGCTTAGTAAGCATATTTTGAACCTGAAAGACCGAAAAATTGAATACAACATCAAATGGCAAAAAATAAAACAAACTACCGGTAGGTCTTATTGGAACGTTACCAAGAAATGTAATTTGTGTTTGTGGGAGAAGTATTTCATTTTATGTAAACCTGAAATGTCAACTCTCAACAACAGAAACGAGCTAATATCGTGCTGTAGACATTCAAGGAAATTTTTGCTGAAAAATGTCATAACTTGATAAGCTATAGCAACCCGCTTGACGTTTCAAGCGTCACACCTAGTATGTATTGCATGTTCTGTTTTTTCAAATTTATTTGATTGTAACCGTTTTTTTCTGGCAGTTGCCTGATGATTGCTTCGCACAAAGCATGAAACTCTGAGTAGCAATTAAATGACTCAGTCCAAATAATCCAGCTCTTCGCTTAATTAGCATTATATATAAATATGTATACTAGCAAATTTATGGGCCTCTAAAGTTGATCCATATTTTACTTGTGCCAGAACCAAAGAAGCATTATTTTCGGCAGGTCATCACGGAGACTCAAACTTTGAAACAAGGCATAAATTTTACACTTTTAGAAAGATAAAGGATCATTATACGAGTTCTCGAAATTTCAAGCCTTGGATTCTTCAACATTGTCGTGTACGACCTTGCTGAAGTTGCTCAATTTTTCATTGTTTCTACCATAGGTTTAGCCGCTGACTAACCGTATTTTCAACTTTTCAATTTTTCAGAAAAACGAAAAAGCTATAGAACTTTCTGATATTATTTTTGAAAACAGTTCACCAAAGGGGGCCCTAAGGTAAAATTAAATGGAAATTTGAAATTTTCTTCCTGTCGTCAAATTCTTCAAATTTAGGGACATCAGCACTTAAGAGCTATTTTTCAGACTTCGCCAGGGCAGAGAAAATGGAGGATTCAATCAAATCCCAACATTTTTTCACTCAAGTGCATCAAATAACAAGAACATTTTGGGGGGTTGTGTGCACTTCCAACATGTACAGATTTCCGAGACAATTGTTGCTTGAATAACACTCTGAAGGAATTGTGATATGCAAACCTTTAAAGATGCTGGATCATCTCTTCTAATTTCTGCTCCAGTAGCTGAAAGTAAAAGAAAAACTGAACATACCGGTAGCTATGCGGGCTTAAAAAGCGTTCACTGGTAAAAACTATTAAGAGAATATACGCTTTCAACAGCCAGTCTGCTGTCTTCAATGGATAAAAATGACTGATAAAATGAAACATGAAAAAGGTTGAGGTGGCTCAAAACAGTTTCCAGCACTTTCAAAGACTTAGAATTTGATGGGTCATTATAACCACTCTTTATTAGTTGATGCTACAATCATGGTATCAAAAACCTGCCCAATCATTGGTGAACACATTGTTATCATTTTCATGACATAATAGGTTACCATAGAAACAATATGACCTCCTAAAAACACCCTTAATTTTAGCTTTAACTGCTAATAACTCAAAAACAAGCTCGGAGACCCCCATTTTTTATTATCGAATTTTGGAAGTATGAGACGATGCAACTTTTGCAAAGTTTAAAAAAATTCTGTGGAGGGAGTTCAGAGCCACCTTAACTTTTTGAAAATTTAAGTGTTTGAAAGTGCTGGAAACTGTTTTGAGCCACCTTAATTAAATAAAGTGAGAAATACGCATGAGTTCAGTTCAGTTAATTTCTTTATTTTCCTAATACGTATGGTTTACAAAAGTTTGCCATGCCCACAAGTAGCTGATGCTAATCTAGGCGGGTCACGTCCTAAACTAAAGCATGAATTAATTAATTAAAAAGAATGTTCGGAAGAATGTTAAAAGTGGCAAATAAACACTTGTTTGAAAGAATGTTATACTTTCTAAGCAGTAGCCATGAGTATTGCCGGTCAGCTTCAGTTATTTTCTCAATAGTTTTTACCAGTGAATGCTTTTTAATTCTATAATAATGAATCCTAGTATCAAATCTTCAACATTTAAACATAGTTAGTGGTAATTATAAAATAAGTAGCAATTTTATTACACTTCAAGAATAATTTTCACTTGAGTTTTCTAGGGTTGGCGATTGTCCAGAGTGGTTTTGGTTTTAGGAGGGGTCGAGAGACTGGAAACAAATTAAGCGGTTCTGGCATGCTGTTTACACAGTGTCCTGTTGCTTTTGAGTGAACACCTCATAGTCAGAGGACTATAGCTTGTATTTTCCTGGGCTAATGTTTGACCGAAGCAATGAAACGCGTTCCTCTGCATCCATTTCGAGCGATGAACAATCCCCAACCAGTGATTCTTCGCAGGATATGGAGATGGACATGTCCAACGGTCTTATGCAGACGAGCCGATCGCTCGTGACATTTGTTCATGTGCCGTTCTGTATATTAATTCGGTCTTCCAATCTATTTTGCTAATCATTAGTTTTTAAAGGACACTATATACTGTATTGTTTGAAGCCATAACACTGTAGCCGCCATACGGCTCCCCGTTAATAGTTTGACACCTCTGTAATCTGCAATTTGTTTTGTTCGTGTGGTTTGCTTTGGCTCATTTATATTTCCAAGATATATAAGGCTCTCATAATTTTGCTCTCGACGGACAAGCTAAGACGTTTTCCGTGAAGATGTAGAATTGATACTGTTGCAAGATGTGGTTTCTTATCACGGATATTTTTCTTTGTCCAGCGTCCCTGTAAACTGAGCTCTACTTGGAGAAAGCTATAAGTTTTTTCAGAGCCATTCTGTGTCGCAGAGGGTGTGTTTCTTGCATCACTTTTATTGAGCATTTAGTATTCTGAGCTTGGTGTTTAGGTTTTGGCCTCTTAATTTGTTCATTATGCCCCATTCTGTATAGATTTATATCTACCACGCGCAAGTCTGTTAGAGCCCTGTAACTGTTTCGTGTGTTGTATATACCATTATTTCAGAATGCTTCCATTTTAAACAAACACGTGCCATATCTTTTCCGATGACAATTAATCTTGATTGTTTTCTGAAAAGAAATAATTTTTCGCGACTAAAAAACTAGATGTGTGTGTGTTTCACATGGGCACGTATTCACACAATACATGATGCTAATTATAATAAACTTCACTTACTTGCCGCTTTCATTCAGACTGTTTGGTTTTAGCCTTGTCTTTGGTACATCCAAATTCTACTCTAAAATTCTATTCTAATTTGAGTGTTTGGCCGAGCGTGACACAGACCCAATTCAGCTTGCGAAATCCAAACTTTGAGGCTCCAAAAAAATTGAAGAATGCGCTTTTGATGGCTTAAACCCGCAAATTTGAGTTAATTATGACATAAGCAAGCAAATGGGCCAATAAAAAAATTTACTTCATGGGCACTTTAAGCAAAGCATACTGACCATATGGATGTTACATGAATGACTGACTGATTCATTGATTGACGTTTGTTACATCTTTGAGGAAACTAAGAGCAAATTTTTTTCACTAACTTGTGGCAAAAAACATTTGAGTTTTCTTACTTTTTAGAAGAAGTAAAAGTAATTCGATGTCTTGTTCCATAAATGAGTCTGCCAGCCGTCGAATAATGTCATAAATGAGACAACAGTGAATAGTCTGTGCAAAATAGATAGCAGGAGATTAGGTGGTTAAAGAAAGCAAAATCACTTAAAACATTGACACATACATCACCTTTGCCCAAACAAGGCACCACTCATGGCGGTGGTCCGGAGGTCCAGTAGCCTGAAGGGCTGCAGAGGGGAGCCCCATAATCATATAAACTGGAAAACTATGCAGGTATAGAAATATACAGTTCGTTTTCATGATCAAACTGGTTAGTGCCTTGGTTTATGGGTATGGGACCCTACATACATATGAACAGCATTGCACAATTTGTCAGCCAAACTCCAGAAATACAGTACTGAACATGTACAAAGGTAATGCAAACAACAACAACCAAACATTGCTATGAATACTTGACTTAATTAATTTTACTGTCCCGCAGGTAGCAAAAGCTAATCTAGGCAAGACAGAAGAACAACTGAGGGTTAGGTTTTTATAAGTACTATTACATAGATAAATTTTAAATTAATATTATTACATAAAGACAAAGTTATGCAGATGATAATGAATTATTATTCTATTCAGCCAGTCCAACTTTTTGTATGATAGCAGGTGTTTCTATATAATAATTTTCTTTTACTAATATATGTAGGAGAAGTCAGTGAATTTCTCTTTTGAATTCTTTCTTGGGTAAAAAGAAGGTAAAAAAAGGAATAGCATGATCGCATCTATCAGCAAAATATATCATACGAAGGGCTCTTTTTTGTAGAATTAAAATTTTACTAAAATTTGTTTTCAGAGACTGGCGCAAAGAAGCAAGTCCGTAAGTTAAGTAGGGATGGATTAACGACTGATAAATATTTAAAGAATACATCTTGGTATGAAGTGGCATAGTTTGGCAATCAGGCCAACAGTTTTACTAATTTTACTGGTGATAGTGTTGATATGGAATTTCCAGGCTCTTTTAATGTTAAAAATTATTATTATTATTTTTCTCTCGCTTTTAGTACTGTAGTCTTCTTAAATTTTACAATCGATTGTTACTAAATTTAGTGTAAATAGTTTCTTTGAATTGTAAATAAAGGTTTGTTGTATTATTAAAACGCCAAGATATTTAATATAATCTTTTGATTCATGTCTAGAATTTTCATTTTTCTGGCTATCAAATACATATAATTTGGGAGAATATGTCGCTCTCCTCTGGTAGGGGTGGAATAAAACATAGTTCGATTTTTGTATGTTTAATGTTCATTCTTCACTGTGAATCTTAGGCAAAATTCGCAGACAATTCAGAATGAAATTGCGGTGCTTTATGGTGGAATGAAAAGATGACGTATTTTCATCAATGGTAATGAAAATTCATACTAATGAAAATCAAATCAACTAATCAAAAAACTGTCCAATGTGGAATTGAAGAAATAGTAAATAATATTACTCTGGAAGCTACAATAAGGAATGTTCGAAAGTGGGAATTCTCATGTGAGCATGCAAGTCAAAATATGGTCAAGCAGAGCCAAGGGGCATGGAGCAGGTGCTAACGTGGTTGAGTGAAAGTGCCTTTTTCCCTGAAAGATTAAGGTATCAGTATACCTCAATGTCGCTCAAAAAAGTAAATTTCCTTTTTTCAGATGCCCTGTTTGGAAATTTTACGATCTTTCTTTTTCACAAAATTCGAAAAAAAAAAAAGCTTTTTGTGTCATCACTTACTGCCAATTCACCACCAAACCTCACGTGAGGGCCTCATTTCACAACAAAACTTTTTGTTACTAGTATCTTTCATGTGATATAATTGCCCTTCACTTCTCCGGTTCCCTTTCAGTATTTTCAGTTGGTTCTTGCATTAGACTTTAACTTTTCAGGTTGCATTCTTGATGTGCTCACGGAAACTGAAAATCGCTGTACTCATTTGCTTTTGAGCAAAGAAGCCGAAACAACAAGCAGTCGTTTAATCAGTCCACACTTCGATCGTGGTTTCTTTACAAGGTTCCTTTCATTTGCTTGAAGCTCTATCTTCATAATAATTATTATCAGCTGCAATAGTGATGTTTCTAGTGCGAGCACTTTATAAAGATTAGAAAATTGATTACGGTAAACTTGTTAACACAATGATGTGAGTGCGAGAAACTCACTCCCTTTTGTCACCACCATCAATCTGTGATCTTTGGATCATTTGGATGTCTGTTGAATGTAGAACGTCATCAACGCCATAGGAACAGTAAGCCGATCCTTAGAGTTATCTCAATACATCATTAACTCTGACACTTCGTGTGTCATCAATAACTTAGAACAAACAAAACTGGAATAGCTTTTTCCGACTGTATCTCGAAAATAATAATTGCTGTAAATGTACGCACATTTTAAGTTCGTATACAGCCACCTTTCAATTGTTTGAGCTGAAATTTTGCTGAAATGTTCCTTAAGGTGGCTCAAAACAGTTTCCAGCAATTTCAAAGACTTAGAATTTGATGGGTCATTATAACCACTCTTTATCAGTTGATGCTACAATCATGGTATCAAAAAACTGCCCAATCATTGGTGAACACGTTGTTATCATGTTCGTGACATAATAGGTTACCAAAGAAACCATATGAGCTGCTAAAAACACCCTTAAATTTAGCTTTAACTACGTATAACTCAAAAATGAGCTCGGTGACCCCCATTTTTTATTATCGAATTTTGATAAGCATGATAAGATGCAACTGTTTGCAAAGTTTAAAAAAATTCTGTGAAGGGAGTTCAGAGTCACCTTAAATTTAATACCTGCTCTACAAAAGTGTCTCCAATTTCTAAATTTCGACCAGCTTAAAATTTATAGCTTTGTTTGTTCAATGGTATCACAAGCTTTAGAACCTCAAACTTAAGAGCGGCATAAAAAGAAAACAAAGACACACTTTTGAAGGGTCATGTGTAACGAATCATTTGCAATGCCTAACACGTTGTGGCAACAATCGAGGCGTGTAAATGAACTTGATAAAGACAAAAGGGGAAATATCACTTCATTACGCAAAAAAAAAAGAAGAGAAGAGAAGGTGTAATCTTAAATGTATACTTTCGGGGGGGGGGGGTGGAAGGGGGTTATTTTTACAGCTTCGCCACAAAAACGTGTTAGCGTGAGGTGGTCAATTGAGGTATACCGATACCTTAAGTGACTGTCAAGATCAATGAACTCCATGAAAAGCACATTTTTGGGTTTACCCTGTTGTTGTTGCACCGAAACCATTTGTGGACATAAAGTTGAGGCAATTATCAGTGAGAGATTGCCTATACCAACCACTGATGAGGTCAGTGAAAGCCTTAATGGGAGTGCTGTGTTTTCAAAGTTGGATTTAAGATGGGGTTTACCAAATTGTGTTGCACCCTGAGTCAAGGGATATCACTGCTTTTGCTAGCCATGATGGAATATTCAGGTATAACCGTCTTTCCTTTGGTGTCAATGCTGCACTGGAAATGTATCAGCATTTCATCACTCAGTCAATGGCAGGCTTAAAGGGAGTGGCTAGTATTGCAGATGATATCATTGTTCATGGTCAGGACACCATGGAACATGAGAAGAACTTAAACTGTATACTGGAGCATCTTTGTGAAAAGCAGTTTACTGTGAATGAAAAAGTCAATGCTGTCGTTAAAGCAAGTCAACCACAGACACAGTCAGACATTTGTAGCTTCTTGGGACTTGTGTAATTCAGTGCCAGGCTAAAACCGGATTTTGCCACTACTGCTGATTCCCTTAGGAGACTAGCAAGAAAATGAGAACCGTTCGTGTAGGGTGAAGAGCAGAAGAATTGAAAAATTAAACGAGATTTACTTGGAAGTTGAAGTTTGATTGGAATTCTACCAGTCACCTACAGCGACAAGGGATCATATGAGATTGCAATACGGATGTGCATGAGAACCGTTCGTGTAGGGTGAAGAGCAGAAGAATTGAAAAATTAAACGAGATTTACTTGGAAGTTGAAGTTTGATTGGAATTCTACCAGTCACCTACAGCGACAAGGGATCATATGAGATTGCAATACGGATGTGCATGAGAACCGTTCGAGTAGGGTGAAGAGCAGAAGAATTGAAAAATTAAACGAGATTTACTTGGAAGTTGAAGTTTGATTGGAATTCTACCAGTCACCTACAGCGACAAGAGATCATATGAGATTGCAATACGGATGTGCACGTCAGTCTTGAAAGCTTCACTAAACAAGAAACATGCCCAGTAAACTCTGCTATTGTGACAGGTTGTGTTGATGTAGCAAGGTGTTAATGAAGCAACGCTGTGCTAGGGAGGTACAATAAAGCCCAAGGGTGGGCATGTGATCCCTTGTCGCAGTAGGTGACTCATAGAATTCCAATCAAACTTCAACTTACAGGTACATGTAAGTCTCATTTAATTTTTCAATTCTATTTCATCACCACTGCCACAGGGATCCCATGAGACTTTAAAGCCCAGACATTCACATGAGAAGAGTTAAATGTTCAACAAATCATAATTGATGTCCTACATAGTCATGTTTCAAAACAAGCAATGGGACTACGTGTAGGTACTTGATAAAATTGTTGGAACGTAGAAACTTGAAAATCACCCATACAAGTGGGGATCATTAAGAACAATCAGAGTCAAGTTAATCAGCGGTTAGCACTGATGTAGCAAAACTGCCATGCCTTTGGAGAAGCTTGAATAGAAGCGGTCAAATGTACTTTCGGATGACCAACCTGCAGTGTCTAAAATTTCATTGATTGGGGCAGATGCATTGTTAGCTTTTGATGCTGCCGCTGCCCTGGTACTATGACGTTTGAAGGTATTGACATCAATACAGGAGTCTGCACATTACTCAACAAATCCACCTTGATATGGTATCTCAAGAGGCACGGTGATGTGGTCTCACATGGCTAAGAAGAAGCTTTGTTTCATTACCTCTCAGTAGCTTGTCCTTTCAGGTGAGTGATCTTGAGGGTAGGCTCGCAAAAGCACTGAAGGCACTTTATATCCTGGTCGACTTTGCTTCATGTGCTCTGGAAAAGCAAACTCAAAGAAGGTTTCGCCTTCTTTCATGAACTGTATGTCAAGAATGTGGAGGCTTTGACCTCCTTGCGCTGACACAAGTGCAATTAGCATAGTCAGTTTGAGAGTCAAGGATTTCAAACTGGCTTGACTTGGCTCTGCCAGCGATGATAAATAGGTAAGGAATGGATTTACATCCCATGTACTTTGGTATCGTGGCAGTGGCAACCTGTTCTTGAAGATGCCTTTCATGAAGCGAGATACTCACACTGTCTGTGGGAAGAATGTTGGCAAATAAAGCACTTCTTGCTGTGTTTATGGTTGCATATGATAATCCCTGCCCATGCAAGCTGACTAAGAAATCTAGCACTGTATTTAAAGGTGGACAGTATGCAGCGGCATTTCCCCCCATGAAATCGACTATAGAAACAAAACTTCTCTCACTTTTATCTTGCAAATGCAATGGCTCCAAGAGTTGAAATTTACTGAGTAGGTTTCTTTCAATGTAATCTTTAAGCTCTCAAAACGAGGTCGGAATCTGAACTGTTTACATTAGCCTCCTGTACCACCTGAATGCAAGCTTACATCTCATATTGGCCCGAGCCCAAAGGCCAAGGGTCACATTCAAGACTGAGGGCAAAGTTTTTCCCTGTATATGGACCCATCCAGGTTGGAAAATAATATTTCTGAATGGTATTTGTTACCACCACTACAATACTATAATGTGCTAAAATAAGTATGATTTAATGTTACCCACCCCTACAACACACAAACAATCTGACATCAAACAAACTTCATAGATCCCCTAAAAGTCAGGCATGCCAGTATCCCAAATTATACTTTCAGTGTCCCAAAAAGATAAGTTCATAAATTAAAAAAAAAAACACAACAAGGCCTTTATTAAAACTTACTTTAAAGTTGTACAGATGTGCAAACAGGGTTACTACATTAACACACTCTTTGCCTTGTCCATACATGTCTTTGCCACATTTGTGCAGATGGTCAAACAGCTCTGCAAGTCTTTCAACAAAAAAGGCAGCTGAAAAACAGTCAGAACAATGAAATGAATGACAATCACGTAAAGCAAATGTCTTAAAAGGATGCAAGAAAACTAGGAAATGGATTATTATTACCAAAAAATATTTGTATTTAACTAAAGGAGCTTGTCCTTGTCCTTGTCCTGTTACAGAAAAGTGCAAATGATCTCCAGAGGTATAAGCAATCTAGCCAAATTACACACTGGAACATTCTATTCACTGTGTAATTTAAGATGATTTGTATTATATATTATTACGTGCAAAGTCTAAGGGAAGAACTTGGAATTAATTCTAGCACTACCATCAACTCTACATATGAAGCTCAAGACGTCACAGCTGATGAAGTTATACGGAACCACACAACAACTTTAGACGACTTATTCAACATCACATTACATCAGAAGGAGAAAAATTTGCCTCAAATGTATTTGATACCTAAGCTTCACAAAACACCATACAAAGCACAATTTATTGCAGGATCAAGTTCTTGTACCACTACTAAACTATCTAAATTAATTACTAATTGCCTCAAACTAGTTAAAAATCATTGTCATGCTTATTGTAAAACTATTCTACAAAGAACAGGTATTAAGAGCATGTGGATCATCAACAACTCACTGGATGTACTTCGCACTTTGCAAGACAAACAACTTTCGCTAAACAAGTTAAGCACTTGGGAGTTTTCAACTCTATATTCAAGCCTACCACACGCCAAACGTAAACTTCAACTGCATGATCTACTGGAAAGAGTTTTTAGCACCGGAGGAAAGAGTTTCATTGCAACCAATAACTACCACACTTTCTGGACGAATGATAAGAAGTCGTCAAAATACAGTTACTTTTCTTGTAGAGAACTTTGCTGTGCTATTGACTTTCTTATCAACAACATCTACGTCCGTTTCGGAAACTCAGTTTTTCGGTTATTGGTATACGATGGGCACTAACAGTGCACCTTTATTGGCTGATCTCTTTCTCCACACTTTCGAGTACGACTTCATGCTAAAAACTATGAAACAAGACCTGTCAAAGGCCGCAACATTCAGCAATACCGACTTATTCAGCATCAACAATACGAATTTTGGAAATTGTATCCACGAAAATTGGTATTAATTAATTAAACAAACATTAAAGTTTACACATTAGCGCCTTATAGCCTTAGTTCCTTAGTGGGTTACAATAGGACAGCCCACAACACATCATCCCAATAGTGCACTCTGCACTAATAAAGGATGAACCAAATCAAATGCCAGTCAAGTGCCGAAACCGGGCATATCGATGGATCTTTGTCCGTTGGGATGAATCTATTTGCTCCGTGATTGTCTAACCAGCAGTCTAAGTATGGAAAAGTCAAGCGAAATTCTTGAAGAAGCACCGATACCGTGAAAATCATTCGTTTGGCTTCACTTGTGGCCAATTTCAAAAATAATAATCTGAAACTCGAGTTTGAAACAGCTGTCAACGCAATGGTGATTTGATGGTTTTGCGGTCGCACGAGGTGGTGTTACTATGTGATGGGGAAAATATTGTTCACGTTTTTTTGCTGTAAAAATAGCCAAAAAACGTCACTTTAGCCTCCTGTACCACCTTAACGTTAACAAGGATTTCAAAGCTCTTGATTTTCCTGCGTCATGTAGGCAAATCGCCCACGAAAGCACATTACTGTCACAGACCATTTCACGGTATGACCTTATTTAAAGTGCACCTAACCCCAAAATATTTTTTTTCGCTAGAATAAACCTTTGCACCAATTTGAAACGCATTGCACCTTTTTACCAAATTCTGACTATTTATAGCATTCAAAAATTACGATAAACTGTGCATCATTTGTTCCACGACCGAGTCAGAAGGGGCGTGGGTCTATTCCTGATTTGACGTCACAAACTGATTTGCATGCATGTTTACAAAGCCTTGATGTGATGCAAATCATTTTGTGACGTCAAACCAGGAATAGACCCACGCCCCTTCTGACTCGGTCGTGGAACAAATGATGCACAGTTTTTCATAATGTTTGAATGCTATAAATAGCCAGAATGTGGTAAAAAGGAGAAAAGAAAGGTACAATGTGTTTCAAACTGGTGCTAAGGTATATCTTTTGGTGCACTTTAAGCAAAGCCCTGAACATTCAAGATCATGAGAACAATTTTGGCTAGGAAAAGAGTTAGTCTATATTTACTGAGTTTGCCAAAGTGATAAATTTTTTGCCAGAGCAGATTTAGTTATCATTCTGCTGAGATTTAATTATCACTCTCATGTGTATTGTGAACGAATAGAACGTACGAGTTGAGTTATTTTTGTCACAGTTCAAGTTTACAAGGTCTGCATCAACACCATAGTGTGAATTCAGTTAATGCCCTTCATGTCATGACCTTCAGGGTTTCCGGCAGGATTTTTGAGACTTTTCAATGATTCTTAAACCCGGTTTTGGCTGAGCATATTTCTGGTTACTTTTCAATGTAAAGCACATGTGGTCACATGAAAATCTGACATTCATGAGAATTTCTGTAGTCTATTTATTCCGGTGTGGTGAGTTCAGAGTGCCTAATTAGTTATATCCTTGCAAATAAACTTTATACCGTGTAAGGGATTTAGTGCTGTCACACACACACACACACTCCTTGATTGAATTTGTTAGTAAATAAAAGACACATGGACACTCACTTGCAATGACTAACTGTTGCAGTCTTGGATAGAGATAGTCTCAAGCTCCATTAAATACAATTTCACTATAACAACCTAAAGTAGCAATACATGCTAGGGCCTCATGTATAACCAAGGGAAAATAAACTTTATCTATCTAATGCAATAACTGTATCAAGAAGACTTCTGCCAGTTAAGAACAAAAGTTCTGGTAAGTGATTAAACCATGTATTTGCTAAAGTAAAAGACCTACTAAACTGGGCCATTGAAAGTCAGGTTGCATGGACACTGTTATGTATGCTAACAGGTGATGAGTTATCACAAAGGTCTTGGGGAGTTTCATGCTCAATTTTCTTGAAAACTACACTCAGTTTACAAATTCCAGGCCCCTTCCCATAAATCAAGCTCTATAGCTGGTGGTTAATATTTTTTTCAACTCAGTTACTGAATAAAGATAATTTAACTGGCTATATCATAAAAAAAAACAAAACAATGGAAGAGTTACACAGAGGGTGTTATGACTTGGGGTAAGAGCTTCCAAGCTGCCCATGGCCATCCTTTTGTGATTAAATATTGATGTCATGAACGACCCATAGAAACAGAACCTGAAATCTGTAACAATATAACCTTCCCTGCTGCTTGCTTTTTCTGAATTTGTTTCGGGCCACTCCCTAAATCATTAGAAACATAAATTCAACTCAAGTAATAAAATATAGAACATTTTATTCGTTCAGAGCATGTCATATATCATATGTAATCAGTTGTAAATATTCCATTCACTGATTTACAGAGCACTGTCTAAAAAATGACTTCACATGCAAACATTGGTGAAATTCACTGTCACAATGAAGAAATTGCTTGACTTGGGCTTCAAAGCTTATGATATGACATGGTCTGCAAGGCTCTAAGTTATGAGACAAAAATAATTCCTTTGCTTCTGTGGGGCAAAGTCAGCAAATAGACCTGTGAAAATATTTGCTGGCTACTCAGAATTTTGGTTTAACCGCTATATTAGTATTTCATATTAGTATTTTGCTGGCGAAAAGTGGTCTTCGCAGCAGAGAAGCGAGGGTAAGTTTTCTGTTTTGAACCGCAATTACAACAATGCTGCCAGCCGATAATTTTTTTATCTGTCAGATCGTGTTGCAATGTTTACTTGACTGTGGGAATGGCCACTTCTGATTGGCCAGTTTTGGATGTTTCAAAACAATTGATCGATCGAAAGTTCACAGTAGCGAATTAATTCTTCATTGTTCTTCAGCTAAAGGCAAAGGAGGTGTGCGATCCACAGTTCATCGAGAAATCTGGTCCTCTGTTGGGTAAAGAAGGCTTGGGAGGAAATTCTAGGGGAGATGATGAGAAAATCATTCAAAACATGCAGGATTTCAACAGCTCTTGACAGCACAGATAATGATCGCCCTGTGATGAAGAAATCTACGCCATTGAAATGTCAGATCATGCAAGAATCGCTCGGCTTAAAACACTGCCTGGCTTATAGACAAATAAATACGGTAATTATTAGGGAAATTTGGAAAGTTCTATTTGTTGTGGGAGAATACTCGGTAAAAAGACATTCCCCTGAGTTTTGAGCAGATTTTGATTGAACAAGCATATTTTCCATATTTTCTTGTGCGCCTTATAAGTGAATAAATACGGTAATTTTTATTCTAAGAATGTTGTACTCGAAGTCGAAACTCAATGGGCATTTATTTATTTATTTTTTTTTATTAAATGTCTACTACAGTTACAACAAAGAAAAAAAAACAGAAACAATCTACATATTACATTCAAACAGCTCACAGTATGCTACTTACAGAAAAGAGAGCATTAATCTTACAATGACAAGCAGTATGACAAATATTATAGAAAACGTTGCTTAGAGTACTATATAGTTACAAATTATTACATTCGCTTAATAAAATTTAGCATAGGGTTCTGTATTAAGTTAATATTGCGTTTTTAGGGTGACGCAGTGCTGGTTGCTGGTTATCAAGACAGCTATTCAATTTCCGCTATTTTCAATTTTCCATTGAACATTTAGTTTTTGTTTGAATTGATTACTTAGTGGGAATTTTTCCATAATTTTACAGTCATAGATATACTTTTTCATTAGTGTTATGAAAATGCCAAATTTCCACCTCAGAAGATGTTGTGATCCTATGGATAGCGTGAAATCATTAAAAAGGATCTGCTGCTTAGTCATATTAAATTGCAATTTCTGTACGTTGTTGAACCATGCCATCATTTCATGGTAAACGTCCTCGACAACAGAGCAAGCCAGGAAAGTGTGTTCAAGGGAATCTGGACCTTTGCAAAAGAAACATTCATCATCTGGTTTGATTTTGTATCTTTTAAGTTCCTTTTTGGTTACTAGTATCTTATGGAATAGTTTGAAAGAAAATTGTCTTAACTTATTGTCTGCCGACATCTTTGATATATCCTTAAATAAGTTATTCCATTTGTTGGCGAAGGAGGGGTAATGTTTGGACCATGATTGAATCGATGTTGGTTCTGTTTCCCATTTCGTTTGGAAGAGTGAGTAATAATCCTTGCACCGCATTTGGGACAAAAGGATGGTTTTCCCTTCGGCCAGCTGGTATACATCGGTTTCTTCTATGATTGATTCTGCAGGTTTTGGAAAAGTCATAGCTTTTAATTTAAGACTTTTGGGAATTGCAGAAAGAATTTGGCAATAATAAATAAAATTGACTTCAATGTTATATTTAATCTTGAATTCTTCATAAGAAAGATATTTGCCGGTATTGTTAAGGAGATCTTGTACAAAGTATACCCCACGCTCGCTCCAGGTTTTCCAGTACAAAGATTTCCCTTCGATAGTGATACCTTGGTTGTTCCATATAATTAAGTCACCTTTGAACTATTCATCCTTATATTGGTCTCGTAATTCGCTGAAGTAGTTTAGAAGTTCTAAGTAAAAGAGGGAAATATTATTATCTAATTTTTTGGTATTATAGTTGCATCTCAAGAGAAACGCTAATCCTCCATATCTATTGAAGTAAGCATTGGGAATTGCTTTCCAAGCATCCTTAGAATCACTTATTAATCTGGCTATCCAGCTTAGTCGAAGTGCCTTAACCGTTGCTTTAACATTTGGAAAATTTAGACCTCCTCCACACGGACTTTGATACAGTACATTTCTTTTTATTTTGTCCTTTTTGTTTCGCCAAAGAAAGCTGAAAAGTTTTTCTTGTACTCGTTTAATAACAACCTCTGGAACACATAGCATTGAGGCTGAATATACTATTTCAGAAATCCCCAATGCTTTTACCAATAGAGTTCGTCCCATAAGGGTTAGGTCTCGAGACAGCCAAACATTTAGTTTGGTTTCCATTTTTTGAATTTTGATGAAAAAGTTTTGCTCGTTATTCTTATTACGGTTGTAAGAAATATAAATTCCCAGTGTTTTAGTTGGTTCATTAGTTACGTCTATCGCTAAGGGTTTAGTTTTATTGTTCTTCTGCGATCCAATCCAGATAGCCTTGGTCTTCTTTTTGTTCAGTTTGAGACCTGAGATTTCAGCAAATTTATTCATAATCATTACATTTTCCTTTAGTGATTCAATATCCTTACAGATAAGGGTCGTATCATCTGCAAATTGACTTAGTTTTACTTCTGCACCATTTGGAAGCCTTATCCCCTTACTCTCGCTACTCTGGCGTATCTTTTGCGCTAGTAGTTCTGCGCATAGTATAAAAAGAATAGGACTCAAGGGACAACCTTGCCAAACACCTCGGGATACCTTAAAGTAATTAGTAACATAACCGCCATTTATTATTCCGCTTTCTACATCCGAGTACATTACAGAGATCCAATTCCTGAGGTTTGGGCCAAAGTTAAGATATTTCAGTGTATTATGAAGGAATTGCCATTCTAGCGTATCAAATGCTTTTTCAAAATCTACAAGTATCATAATTCCTGGAATTTTGTTTAGTTCAGTGAATTCCATAACATCATTGAGCAATCTTATGTTTTGACCGATAAACCTTCCTTTAACGAATCCGGTTTGATCTGAGTGTATTAATTGAGGTAATTTGGGCTCAATTCTTTTCGCAATTGCTCTTGCTAGTATTTTATAGTCAACATTTAGAAGTGTAATTGGGCGCCAATTGGTTAATTCGACCAAATAGCTTTCGCCTTTTGGTATTAGTGAGATAATGCCCCATCTCTGAGAGATTGACATTTTCCCTTTATCAAATGCTTCATTATAGGAGTCTAAGAGATGGTCGCCTATAAGATCGAAAAAGATTTCGTAGAACTCTTTAGTGAAACCATCTTCGCCTGGAGTTTTATTTTCTTTAAAGCCCTTAAGTGCATTTAATAGTTCTTCTTTTGTTAGGTCATGTTCTAGTTCTTGTTGCTCATCTTCAGTTAATTTTGGGTTTTCCAAGTCCTCGACAAAAGAATTAAACGATTCATTTAGGTTTTCATAATCTTCTGATGGAACTTTAGAAGTTAGAAATGATTTGTAGTACTCCTCGATTTCTTTATTTATTTGTTTTATATCAGATATTATCTCTCCATCAGTTATTTTAAGCTGGGTTATAGTTGCATTTTTCTAAATTAAAGAAATACTTGGTAGGCTTCTCGCCTTCCTCTAACCACTTTACTTTTGACCTGAACATCGCTTCTTTTCCTTTCATTGAATAGATTTCATTTAGCTCACTTTTGAGCGCGTCAAATTCTGTTAAATTATCGTCATTTAAGTTCGTGTCATTGCATATTTTTCGATCCAGTTCTTCCAATTTAAGTTGAATTGCGATTTCACGAGTTTTCATGTTTAATCTTTTTGTTTTTGAATAACTTATTGTTTTTGCTCTGATTTCCATTTTTATTAATTCCCAGAGGAGTTGTTTGTTTTCAACATCTTGGTATTTATTTTCTATAGAAGTATAGCTATCTTTTATTAAGTACAGATAGTTCTCATCTTGTAATAATGAATTATTAAATTTCCAAGTTCCTGGTCCCCGCTTAAAGCTATTATCTATTTTCAAATTGAAGTATATTGCTTTATGATCTGGTGCTATTGATGTGCGAGTTTCTGCTTTGATTACACAATTAGTAAATTGTTTCGATACAAGGAAAAAATCAATTCTCGATTTGAGTCTCAGACTTTTAGATTCGTATGTATAAGTTCTAGTATTCGGATGAACTGCACGATATATGTCGGTGAGGTTCAGTTCTTTCATGAGATTTAAAAGTGCATTCCTGTAATTGGTCTCTTTCCAAGGCAGTCCACCGCTTTTATCCAATTTGCTTAGTCCTGTGTTCCAATCACCCGCTATTATAATCTTCGATAAATTAGTTTTTGACACCAAAAGTTGGCTGAGCGTTCTTATAAAGGTTAGTTGCTGACGATAGTCAGTTGGTGCATAAATATTTACTATTGAGTAATCTTCGTCTAGTTTGACTACTATGAAACGACCCTCTTGATCAATTTCTACTTTTTCTACTTGAAACAAGCTATTTGGGTTTACCATAACACATACACCTCTGGCGTGCTCTGTGCCATGAGAAAAAAAGATTTTGCCACCCCATTCTGAAGTCCATATCCTTTCATCATCTTTCTTTGAGAAAGTCTCTTGCAGGCAGAATATAGAAGCCTTTTGATTTTTCAAGTACGAAAAAATTGCTTTCCCAGCATTCAGTTTTCATATTTTTCCTCACAGCTCCGCAAAAAGACGTACAATCCAGCAACGAATTACTGAAGTTCAGCCAAATGAAAATCTAGCCTATCGGTCAAAGTTTCCACGTTTCAGACTCTAAACGACTGCGTAGCGATTTTGGTGTTCGGAAAATTATTATTTCAAGTGTGTGCGCCGTTCAAAATCGTCGGTTGTTCAAACCCAATTTTAAGCAAATTGAGGCCTCAAATCAAAGGGCCAATGAACTATCGAAAGGAGAAGTTGAACATATTTTCAAGCCAGCCTTTTAACCCAGCAGCGAATGGACGTTTTAAATCGTTCTGTGGCAAGATTGTCGAATGAATGATTCAGCGTGGTGAATCCCTTTGATTTGTTCGCTCGTAAATATCATGGATGTGGACCTCTTTGATGATTTCTAAATTAATTCCGCTTTGCGTTTTCGAGTTGGCGAAGTCTGTTGTAGCATTTTATAGCGTTGAAATAAATATTTCTGATCCACTGTTGTGTTCATGGGAGAGAGATCATCTTTCCCAAAATATTAACCCTTCCAACTTATGACAGAATCAGACTCGCACGCTTACCTCTTGTATTCACAATAAATAATATTTTGGTGTTTCAACCATCAAAATACACCAGAGTATTGTATCCAACAGCGCCGGCAAAGAACGGATTCGCGGGAAATTTTATAACGATCGTTTTTTATGCCTACAGACAATGCTGATTGGTTAGTTTGTCTGGCGAGAGACAATGGGAAAGGAATGTTGGTCGCGGTTAAGCAGGCGTTAGTGGGGACGAGTGGTAACGCAATCCCCTAATAACGCCTGCTTAGGAGGCTAGTTCCCACCCTGATCACCCTAATATATTCGCTGGCCCACAACTTTCAAAACTGGCAAAACAAAAAGGCCACGGCAATATAAACTCAAGTCACGGAAAAACAAAGCTATCTGAAGCAAAACAAAATTAACTTAGGACAGAATCACATTAATTCACGACTAAACAAAGTTAATAGATCATTTTACAGTTCTGTGAAATGTAACCAGGCCTCTGTATGAAAGCGTGATTTGGGGTGACTTTGCCATGATGTTAAAAGACCAGAAGCTAGTTAGCAGCATAAGAACACAATGATTTACATATCAAAAGCAAGAGAGTTTGTATCAACACCACCTTCAGCCTCAGTTCCAATCAAAGGCTTGTTCACTGAGCACAGAACTGTAAAATGGCCTATTCGCAGCAAAAAAATAACTTACAGCAGGTTAAAATTAATTCACCAAAAAAAAATTAATTCATGGCAAAACATAATTTGCTCAAGGCGCTCGAGGCGCTCAAGGCAAAACAAAGAAAGCGAACTGGTCCGTGTTGTTCAGCAGTTGTCATTCCCATTTGAAATGGTACTTCATACCGTCATTTCCAGGTCAGTCTCTCATGATGTTTTGCAGCAGTTGTGGATCGGTAGTTGATCAAAGTGCCAATTTTTGTACACGCTGCTGTAAAGGCAGGCTTTTTTAACCTATACTATTAGCATTTGCATCTCTTTTACTTCCAAATGACGGCAGGCACGCAAGAAGTCACCGTTGCAATAATTGTAGCATGTTCTGGGATAAACTGCCCGGTCACAAAAAAACAGACTGTTAAAATGGATTAAGACTGTTTTTAAAAGTGCTCTTGTTCTTAACTAATTGAAAGACGTTTCGGGAAAACCCTTCATTAATCTTTATTGTGCTGTTGACAAAAAAACGTTGCATGTTTACCGTTGACAAAAACAAACGTTACATGTCAATATTATATTTTTCATATATCGCTGATTGCGACAAGCTGAACACACAGTTGCCTGTTTTCGGTAGTTTTCTTTAATAATTTGATAATAGAGTAATAAGTGGGCGAGCAGAATGAAACTACTGTTTTATAAAAATATTGTTGACATTAACAGCAAGGTTCAATACTATGCCAATATCATGTATCGGACACTGCCTGGCATATACTTAACTAAGTACCATCTTTCACTGATTTAGTTCTGATTGCTGAGTGTATATATTCGTAGCTTTAAGTTTTTTTAGAACTCAATATTGGAGCTTATGGTAGTTTGTATCTCTAGAGCAAATACTATACTTTCAGTGATTGTATTACAAGACTGTTTTACACAAGTCTACTGAGAAACACATTTACATTCACTAATCATTTCCGACAGTTTGTCTATGAGGATTTGCTTTTTGTCTCTCAATTTCACAGGGATCTCAAAGTGACTACAGATGGCTTTCAAGAAAACCACATTAAATTTCTGAAGCGTGTTGATGTGGTACCGTTCACAGAGGTCATACGTGTCATAGCAAATGGGATGCAAGACTTTGATTTCTTTGTTGACCTTGTCTACCAGATCTTGTCTCTCTTTCCTGGACGCATTGGACATCCTCCTCCTGGTCCAGCAGCACTCCGATCACTTTTGATCATGTCATACTGGCTTAGCCTACTGACTGTATGCTTTCCGACGTCCAGGTGCAGCTCTAGTTGCAAAAACGTTTAGAACACTTCAACACATCCAAGCACGGAGCATTCAAACAATGGCGTTGTACTCTCCGCTTCCTTGCTCTCTTTTGAGCGACGCTTGACTTCACGCTTTTCAGGAGGATCATGAAACCCTTGAGATTCCATGGTTTGAAGGGACGTTTGACCCTGGTGCTTGATATAAATTTCATCATACGGAATGGACTTCCCTTTACCGATTCCATAACATTTCCAAACTCTCACACCGGTATCTTCATATTTGAAGTTGTGGAAGCTACTGAAATGCTCAATCTTTTTTATACTCAGAGTGTTCTTTGACTCGTTAACTACACCCACTGCAGCAGTTGTTCCTTCACTGGGTGTTTCATCAATGCATCTCTCATATCCATGGCAGTTAGAACATCGTGCCCTTCGATGCAGTAAGCACTGACAGAGGACTTCATTGGGCAGAGGATACGATCGCAAATGTCTTTACCAGACTGCAGCTCCGAGTAGTGATAACCAAGAACTTCAACCCCAACTCCCTTTGTGGCATCTCTCGCAGCGGCTACTAAGGAGCTGCTGTGGTAACAACCAGCTTCATCTGACCTTAGATAGACTTTCTGTAGCATCGGATTCTTGACTTTCAGCTGCTCCGAGAATTGACGTAACTGCATACCAGTCCTGAGTACACTAATCAAAGAGGTGTGCGTACGAGATGACCTCCCTCGAGTCAGACTGACGCTGACACTGAGTCAGTATGACGCTACTGATGTGCCAGCTTAACCCTCTCTTTCCGTACCAGTCACTTTGCTTCTCTCTATAGCGCAGCTGCAGAAACTTCATGGCCCAATCTATAACAAAAAGACATGAAGTCTGGTCAAGGCTTGCGATGATGTCTTGCTTTGCGCATTCCTGATTCACAGATCTCATGATGTGAGCTTTCCATTGGACGGTAACCTCAGAAGATTTCTGGATGTCGTACAACAAGTCATCTTACGGCTGTGTAGGGTAAAGTTGTCAAGTAGGTCCCAAATCGCAAAAAATAATGTCTAAATCTAGGTCATTTTACAACCTTCGGTCGATGGCCAGTTATAGTGGTCAAAATATGCTCGAATTCGACTTTTCAGATAAATTGAGAGGGGAATTTTACCTTTCTTGGCAAACTAGAAAGGTGACGTAGCAGTTTAATTATTTCATTGGCTACGTGTTTAGTTTATACTCTATGTAAGCTAAGTTGTAGTGTCCCGCGATTGCACCAGAGCACATGTGGATTGCGTCATAGCAGATTGTCAAAAAGTTACACGTAGTGCCCGAACCGCACAATAAAAGTTTGATCTTCTGTGAACCAAAGTGCAGAGCTTACTTCAAAAGGTTTATAAGTAAACTGATATAAATTTTGTAGCTAAACAATGCGAATCAAATATTTGACAGTGTCACGAAAAATGCCAATTTTCCCATTTTTTGAGATATGGTAGCCGTCCCTCACTGGCGGAAATATTTAATGGTCCCTGAGGCGGACAGAAAATAATGTTGAATTAAACCAAATCTACTTTAGTTCTTTCCCAAGTAAAGTCTTTCAGTTGACACACTGAAAATTGAGTGGGTGAAAATAAAAAAGACAGCCTCTTAAGAACATAGTTTTTCCAAAAATTTTGACTTAAATGACGTTTGTGGTAACGTCAAAACGTCGTCGGTTTTAATTCAGCTTTTTAGCTTTTTAAGTTTTTAAATTTTATAATGTTTTTAAGAAATGTTTTGTCGCAATTCTTTATTGTGAAATGTTTTCCAAAGTCACTTCTACATACAAAGAGAGTTCATTGGGAATTGACGCAAATTTAATGGATCTCATTTCCCAGCAAACAGCAATAAGTCGCTCATTCACGACTTAAAAACCATCTCAAAATTTTGATTTTTGCACATGTCTGAGCTAAAATGTTGTTAAAGTTAGGCTAGTGGAAAATAAAGGCGGCATGCCTTTATTATGCAAATGTCGTTTGGAGTGATTTGGGGCAGACTGACCAGATCAAAGGGACTCTATGAGCCAAGTCGTGAATGTGATATGATTGTAAGAGGGTGGCCCAATTGTTAAATGTTTGCTGAGTTGTGAGAATTAAAGTGTTCAGCTGGGAAAGATACATGTATTTGTTCAGTAAAGTTAAGGACATGATTACAAGTAATAGGTGAAACATAGCTGGCATTTAAATTGATAACTGAGAAATAACTTAGAAATATTGAAAACTGACTGTCCAGGAGGCTATTGAGATGCTAGCTGTGGATCTGAGAAATGAAGAGTGTTCGAATTCGTTACTGCTTTCATTCTTGGCTACAGTCAAGAGCTTGTGACCTCAGTTGTTAGTTGACAACAGGTCCCTTTCGAAAAAATGCCCTCGACTTAACAATAATAGTTTTGAATGTATGTCACTGAAAGCAAAACACTGGGGAACGAGATTGATCACTTTGCAAAAGGCCTTTTCCCTCCCTAGTCTCCTTCGCAGCCGTTGTCACGCAACCCCCCCCCCCCCCGTGACATTAAAAAAGAAAAATGCTGCAAAGGAGCCCATTACCTTACTAGGGATTCTGTACCTCTCCTATTGTTCTCTTGGTAAAAAGGGCAAACAAACCAATCTTTAGGGGTCCTAGAAAGTTTTCGTCTCGACTCGTGCGTTCAAAATGTTCAAGATCATGGCGCAACGTGGGATGTGTTTACAAACTTCCAAGGCCGTGTTTTTCATTTTGAACAAGGGAAATTCTTTCTTTAGCAATTAAATGAAATGAAAAGAAGTGAGTGCTAAAACCTTGCTGATGATGGAGCCATCTTGTCTTCCACCGCCGAGAAGATATAATGCCATGGTGCATAGGAATTCAAATCACGGACCTGCACACAAAAGTTGCGGTTCCACTAACCCTTTTGCCCTTGGGAAAGCAGGACTTTACCCAAGGGGAGTGTGTATTTTGTGTGCGACCGATATTCCCACAGTGAAACTGCTATGGATACATCAAAGAGAACAAAAGAATTTCCCATGACATTCCCAGAAGCAAGTCATATGGTTTATCTATGGTTTATCTAACCACAAAGCTGTTCCACCAATCGTGAAGCAGCAAATGTTAATAACAGAAAACCGCAGACATGCGGGAGCAATTTTTTTTAAATGAACTGCGACTGGCATCATGGAATAACATCACGCATTCTGGTACTTTGCCGCTGCATTACCGGTCCTACACATTGGCAAATGAACTCAAATTCAGCTCGAGAAACTCGACAGTTTTATTTTCACGAGAAATCGAGTGCTCGAATGTTCAAAAGTTGCTAGAGCCAATTCTGCAGATAGGGAAATACCCAAGCACGTCTCGGTTGGCGACCAACTACCATGGCTTATAAAATAAATAGAGTAGTTGGAGCGAATGAAGAAAACGTAATCACAGACACATTTTGTACATTCTTCTCAGAACAAAAAATTAATGTTGAATTTTGAGATTGTTGTATGAGAAGCAAAAGTTCACATTGGGTAATCTTTTGTAATGTAACCGACAGATTTAACCTGATTGGAAACCCAAGCTGATCCGAACCCAAGCGAATTTTCCACAGTATCACCTCAGTGGAAGGTGTGTGTAACCACGACTAAAGTTAATGAGGCTTCTCAAGACTTTTGAAAACAGAATGGTAAGGTACAACATTGCGTCGAATTTGGATGGAGTTTCAAAAGGATCGGTAAAGCCATTGAGTTATAAATTGACTGCAAAAGCCGTCCAAATAGCCAAGTGAAATGTGAATAAACTAATTACACATGCAGAATTACCCGGCTTTTAAATTGTCGATATTTTGATGACTATGAGTGCATTTCTCTACTTCTTCATAGCAAAGCTCCGGCGGCCCAAAGGGCCTCCAAACGGAGCTCCATACTCATGAGTTGATTTTCTCATGGTTATCATGGCTAGCGGTATTGCTCGTGGGCGCGTACGCACGACGATGACGACGACAACGTCAGAGTCGCGCAACATGGTGGCTTATTTATGTATCTTCAATACCTTGTCAGCCTTATCAGTTTACATCTTTGTTATAGGGCATCCACGTTATGGTCAATTGTCACAGCTGTCAAATCGACGTATCCGCTGACCAGTATCACATGACCAGATCATGGGCTCAGGTTAGAACTCATCAAGGTAACATGTTTTTCTGAAGTTGACCACTGACCAAGTGGGCTCAGGTCCGGTCAGGTTCTGGCAGCATTTTTTAACTTTTTATGGTCATTCTTTGCGGAAATTCTGCAATTGGAGTTGACTTTTTAAATTATTATTTACTTCAGAGAAATTATTAGGCTTGGCTAAATCTACAGTATATTAAGTGAAATTTAATTTCAAGCAAAAGTTAAAGTTTCTTTCATATTTCAATCTTTACTTCAGAATTTTAGGCTTTTTGGAGCGAACAGATTTGGCACAATTTACACAGTCACACACTTATCTGATCAAGACTTTCCGTCTTTGTGTTTAAAAGTTGTATTTAATATTTAGCCGCTTTCAGTCTTAAGGTGTTTAAGATTTAATGTCATTGCTTCAGAACAATACAAAGGAGCATTTTTATTGAGATTTAAAAAAAGGAAGGCGTAGAAAGCATGGACTTTGTTTGTTTAATGTCTTTGGTGGAAGGAATTTTGCAGCTTTCTGATGGATATCGGGCCGTTTCACGCAACCATACATGATATGTAAATGAATTTATCATCTCCAAGTAGCGAGAAAATACTACAGTACTATTGAAATATTGACATTGACAGCTATACGGAATGTAAACCTACCTTTTCCAAAGTATTTCAAGTTCTTTTAAAGATTTGTAGAGACCCGTGTTGTGCAAATTTAATATAAACTTAATATAAAATAATTGCTAGGTTACAAAGAGAGTCCCTTGGGAATTCACACAAAATTCTCACTCCCATTTCCAGCAGACAGCGATAAGTCGTTCATTTATATCATTCACAGCTTAAAAATGTTCAAAATGTCTAAAGGGTGTTTCTGCAGTATATGCTCATAAAATTATTATGCTTAACCAGTGGGAACACTATTACACAATACGTGCTGAATACACTCGGAGGAAAAAATACGTTACTACACAATACTGTGCAGGCTTATACGATATGTTACACCCCCTTCTCTTAAAAACAACAATAAGGGAATAAAATGACTTTTTGAGGGAATAAATTATTGTTTATTCACGCCCACGTAGTGTCATTGGCAGCACGCGCGTGAAGCGCAAGGGACGCAAATGACACTGCAAGGGTGCAAATAAACAATATTCCTGATAAAAGTCATTTTATTATCATTATACAAGGCATCCTGATAATCAACAAATTTAGTCAAGTTTTCAAGAATACAAGTAAGAACTTGCTTCGCACTGGAAATGTTATAACTGTAAAAGCCGGACCGATATGTTTTGAACAGGTGTAGAACTTAGCGGATACAGCTATGACGTCTCTGAAAATAATCGCCAATGAGTTAAGGACTCATGGATAATCATAATATTTGACAAAGTTACATTTTACAGTTGATCGTCGGTGTAAAATTCCTGCAGTACTTCAGCCAAGCTAATTTTGCTCAACCGTAGGAATCAAGAGAACGATGTTTTGCTTCTTGTAAAGATGACAAGAACTTGCTTTCTTTGTTTCTTCCGGACTGTGCTTTTGCTTCTAGCCTATCTTCAAGTCTAAATCCAAATTTTTTGTCTGCATTCTTCCCATTTATAACAAGTAGACTGATTTTTCTCTCTGAAAATTATTCATTTTGTGTGAAACTGAACTTAAAAACCTGGTTGGCACGTACGCACCTCGATGGTTTTCCCACGTCAAATGGTCTGATTGTAATCTGATTGGTTTAAATTCATCACGTGAACCAATCAGTTTCAAGGCCGTTGTGGCCCGCACAGCGTGTGTTTGGCAAGGTCGGATTTCAATTTGGCCGCATATTGTGTCTCTCGCTAAGTCTAGTTTGTGATTTGCTTGTATCTTTCCCCATCTCCCCCACCCATTACCAATAAACAGCTGGACTACAGGCTTGGGTGCACACCTGCCAATGGGCTATGCATGTAGCACAGGGTGGCCACTCTTCAGAAACTAAAAAGTTCCCTGACTTTTCACTGAACTTTGAACAATTTTCCCTGACCTTCGATACGGTAAATTGCAATAAAGAAACAACAGAAACCGCTGGCCAAAACTATTGTTTATGCACACGCCACTTGAACGTAACAAATCAATCAGTTTACACTGTTTTTTTAAAGGAAATAGAATTCTGTGACTTTTCGCTGACTTTGCCAAACATCAAACATTTTCCCTGAGCTTTTTAAAAATTCCCTGACTTTTCCCTGACCTTGAAAAATTATTGCATTTCCCTGACTTTTCCCTGACCGTGGCAACCCTGTAGCAGGCCGGGTGGGACCTTTACCCCACCTCAGGCTTATATCTATCCGGGTGTGGCATGTGCCACACTTGTTGGCTCATCCATCACTTGCGGGGTGTGTTGCTGCCACCCCTATCATCATGTTTGTATTTACAGGGTGTGTTGCTGCCAACCTTGCATTTGCCAGGGTGCACCCAACAACCTTAGTCCCATTTACTGCCATACACTGTATGGTTGTCAATTCATGGCGTACCTATCCAAGCGTCAAAGTTGTAAATTGATAATAATGTGTATTCAAATGAAAACAAAATCAGTCCTTCAGACATGTTTTGAGAATAAAATTGGTATCTTATTATGTAATAAAAAACGAGTAGAGTCACTGATCATGCATTCATGTATGCATTCATCTACATGCTGATTAGACTCAGAGGAAACAATACATTGCTACACAATGCACGTGCAGTTTTAATTCAAAATTTCTGCTAATAATTTGAAGAATCACAAGAATAAATATTCTGCCAAAATTGATTTTATATTGTGACAGTATAATTTTTGGTACTGAAAATGTGGGGAGCTGCAGCCCCCTGCCCTCCTCTGGTAAACATAGAGAAATTTTGGAAGAATTTACTTTCGATTCGGCAGAATACCATGTCAATCACGATATTAGAAACCTGTAGCAGGAGGACAACCGGATAACAACTTCATGCAGAACAAGACATTTTTAACAACATGCTTTCAGCTTGTTGCATGTTTATTCAATGACATCTTAGCAGTTTTTTAAAAAATTCCAGCCACAGATGTTGCTGTAGATAAGCCGCACCCCTGATTTTGAAGGAAAAAGATACAGCTTCTAAATGCAGTTTTACGTTACACAAAGACAAAAAAGGGTAATGCCGTATATTTCTCTTGAGCGAGAATTTCAAGTTGACGATTTCAATTTGCCACGCACTTTGAGAAGATTTTGCTGTTGTGTTCAACAAACCACCATACATAAAAGACTGACACTCTTCAGCATAGCTTTGAATTTCTATTTATTTTTCAACATAGCGCTGTCAAAACCAAGCGCATGGAATACGAACATGAAACTAACCAAAGTCACCATGAGTGCAATCTATAAACTGAATTCAATATTTTTCAAGTCTGATAAGCAATTTAGGTGCCATCTCATTAATGCCGTTTGTAAATGGTCTTCCCTTCTGGAATCTCAAGTATTTATTTTTCAAGTAACACTTCTCAAAAACAAACTGGAGGTTAACTCAAGGATGACACTGTAACTTGAATTCATTGCGAGTGAAGAATTCCAAAGCTGGTTTTGTTTTGAAGTTTGCAAAAACATATTTTGCACTTGACATTTCATTGGCTCATAAAATAAATAATTATTGGAAAGCATTGTTCTCATTCTACCCTGTTCTATTCTAACTTTGTCTGGGTGGCACCACTTTGTAAGACCTTTAGCTCTTATGAAAGTAGGACTTCACCCAATGGGAGTAAATGTTTTATTCGAGACCTATAGTCCCACAGTGAAATAAATATTATTAGGCATATATCAAAGAGAACAAAAGCATTACCCATGACATTCCCAAAACCAAGTCATATGGCTTAACTATACCTACCCACAAAAACTCTTCCACCAATTGTGAAACAGCAAATAGTGTCAAATGGATGAGTCCAGAGATTCACTGGAGCAAATACCTGGCATGTTTGTGAAATTTTGCATTGAACTTCGCCTCATTCATCTCTCATTTGCAATGTAACAGAAATCCAACATGATCCCAGGCTAGGGGTTGACACATTATGCCAGCATAATTTCGAGCATAACACTACAGGTGGAACATGAAGCATAATGCTGGCATGATAGTGATATTTTGCCGGCACAATAGTCACATTTTGTGACATAACAGTTATTTCTTTTTAGAGCTACTACTGCTCATTTATCAAGCAGGTTCTGTTCTTTATTCTAAAGTGGGTCTAGCCCTTCCTCTTTATCCTCCTCTTTATCCTCAAATGGGTTCAGCTCATTAGGCCTAATTACTCTTGGTTTCTACCTTACATAAACATATTAACTTTCCTTCTTTCATGTTGCTACTAATTAATTATGAAAACAGATTTTGATTTCACAATTTAAGGGGGTCCAGGAAAATTTGTTTACAATAATTATAATTACGAGCATAATAGCAACAGTCAAGCATTATTTGAAGCATAATAGTCCATTTTGAGGGCAACGCCAAAAACCAGAATACTCTATTTTGGGAGCATTATGTGTCAATCCCTATCCCAGGCCAAGCCAATTGCCCAGAGGGTTACCTCGAGATGAGGATGTGTGTGATCACAACTGTCATATACCCTGAACAGTTATTTACATTTGACATCTCAATTGATTTAACAATTTATAGTCAGTAAGTGCAATACTATTAAGTCCCTAAGAAACAACCTGGCAGCCTTTGTTGGTGAACAGAACTTACCAACTTCAAATCCAATATGACTTGAAAGAATTGCCAGTAACATGGCATGTTCCATCAGAAGTTTTTCAGGCATCAATGATTTAGACACGCATGACTCCAGAATAAGATTGCTAAGTATCTTGTTCATATCTGGTGAGAAAATAATAAACAGTACTTTCAAGCAAAGGCAGGAAATGCATACAAGAGTTACTATTATTTTTTTGTTTTGCCAAAAAACGTGTTGTAATTCTGGCAAAAAAAATGGTCAGTTGCTGTTTAGCTTTAAGCTTTAATAGAAATACTCCTAAAACAGTATACACTATACTAGGAGATGAATAAGACTGTTTGATATTAGATATTAGTTAGGTTTTTGTAAGATTTTAGCACTTTGAAGGTAAAGTTTGGTTTGATTTGTTGTGATTTATATATTAAATCAATGACAGATCATATTTAAAATGTCTAAATAATTTACAGTTCAGATACAGCTCCAAATGCAGAGTTTCTTGGCAACCAGATGCGGAAAAGTGCCTGGTCTATTGATCGCAAAAACCTGTTTTGACTGCAACTAAACTCCATGTCCTCCACAAAAATACGTGACAGTGAAAATTAGCATTAGCTTTTATTGACTGAGTGTTCTCTTTTAAAGGTATCTCTGACTTTTTTGGTTTCGCATTGAAATGTAAACAAAACAGAAAACATCATTGGCTTTTAATTAAGATTCTTGTTCCCTCTATCAGGTTTTGTTAATGATTCTTGGCTGCAACATAATTCTCTGTTATCTACATGAAGAGTTCTGGATCGATGATGTGTGAAACCTCATCGCAACCATTGTTTACACACGAAGGTCTTTAGGTTTTATAATGTCAGATAAGATAACTTTGGCGAGCAGAAAAAGTTTGCTCCCTTGAATGGACAAAGGTTAGATATATATTAATTTTAACTTCTTGCAATTCAAAACATGGTATTTATAAGTGTAATTCCGATCCTTGAACTGCTTGTGCATTCTCTAACCGCATCGATCGTGGTCAAAAAATCACAGACAACAAATCTTGTGTGTTACTTTGGCCTGCCATGTGGATTTGCCAAGAATTCTTAGCAAAGCAAGCAAAAGAACCAGTGAGAAACTGCCACAGAAAATACAGAAATATTTAAAGGGTTCTCATGCCACAAATCTTCTAAATATTTCTGACAAATATATGCCATAAAACCAATTTGGCACCTGCAACCGTAAACCAGAACCTCCCATAACCGACTTCGATCTTTGTTCCACTTCTGTCACCACTTTTTGACAAAAAAGGTTTCTCCTTTACTAGCGTTCCACAGGGAAGAAAGATCTTTAATGACACCCAAATCGTTGCGATTGGGTTATCTGAGCTTGAAATACATGTATGCACAAAAATGCTTAGAAGCTTCAGTGAAAATCTTGGAGGGAAATTTCCCTCAATAACTCCTGCCTACTCTGTGTTAAGTATTTCCTGTCTCCATGCTTTCTCAAGAACTTTTGAACTGAAAGCAAACTAAGTACATGGCCAAGAACTACAGCGAAATGACAAGAAAAGGAGAAAAAGGCAAAACAGAAAAAGCACAGAAAGCGAATGGAAGAAAAAATATATAATATAATAATAATAATAATAATAACAATAACAATAATAATAATAATAAAACTTAAATACTGTCGAGCGAAATTAACGAGGCTGTACCATAACTGATTCTTTCTTACATGTAAACTCAAACAACTGCTCAAACAAAGATTTCATTTTAGAATGAATACACAGCAGTTAGAGATGATTTTAAAAAGCTTATTTATATTTAATGCAATATGTAAAGAAAATTAAATAATTTTCTCGGAAAGCTGTGACCTGTGTAAACCTCCTTCCACACACTCACACCTACTGCAAACCTCTATTTCGAACCTCTCTGGCTACAAAAGATCCTTTAAGTATCATTTGTTCTAGTATTGATAAAATATCCATTGTATTAAGGGGGAGACCCCTAATCACAAATGCTTGCTATGGATGACTTCTAAACAGTATCTCTTGGCTTCCCTATTAAATTCCAAAATTCATAATACTGAAAAAAAAATAGAACATCACAAAAAATTTTTTGTTATAACTTTTTAACTAATGCGAATCTCAAGAGATTTACACTACAGATTTTGGCTTTGGTTTCATCCAAGAAAGATGGAAGCTGCGCAAGTTTTTAGCAGTAAATTTTCTGTGTTCTGGACACATGACTTTCCAAATATGGTCACAACTGCCAAAAGTGAAAGCAGCCTCCAAGAAAAAAGCATGGTAAAAGCATTCCCACCATCAAAAGAGAACCCAAGATATGATGGTTAGAAGTCATCCATACCAACTGTTTTGTTACTAGCAGTCTCGCCATACAATATATTACTGTAAATAATCATTTAGTAAAGCTAGTCAATATACTATACCATTTCTACTGTTGTGAATGTAAATGCTTTCTATTTCATTGCTGATAACTACCATATTTCCTTCACTAAGCCTGTCAAAAGAACAATCAAAATCTGTGAATAACTCTGCAAATATTAATTACATTTAAGAATTAATTCATGTTTAGCGTGCGTATATCAAATTATGGTGCACGCCGGAAGTTTGGCAAGCACGAAAGAAGCGTAAGAGTGCATCAATAACTCCATATATGCACAGCTAAAAGCATGAACCAATTCTTTTATAACATAGTTGATTAGTGGTTTGAAAAAAAAAATAAAGGTGAAAGGATTGAAAACAACAACAGCAACAGATCACTCATTGAAAAATTTTATTGCCCGCGATGAAAGCGTTGGTATTTAGGCATCCGTTTAAGTTTTATAATGGGTTGACAATAGACCTATTCGGCTAACGTGTTTACCTCCTTGTTGCTACCCAATTCAGATCATGTGATGATTCATTTGGGAGGTTACAATTGTTTTGTTCGTACATACTTGCATGCAATCAGTTGTGTATGACAAACTGCACAATTGTAACCTCCCAAATGAGTCATCACATGACCTGAATTGGGTGGCAACAAGGATGTAAACACGTTAGCCGAATTGGTCTATGAACACGGTAAAAAAAAATTTTATGAAGAACTCAAAAACAGGAAAAACAGCAAGCGTTGAAAATTTTGTTTTCGTTGCCGGGATTAATTCAGCATTTTACAAGTTTGCTATTTTAGTTCTAAACGGTTCAAAGGTTAGCTTTGAATTTGGTTGAATTATTTCATTAATAGATCGACAATACACGCAATGAAAATGGTTTTATGAAGAAAACTAAAAAAACAGCAAAGAAATTGGACGGCAAATTGAAATGATCGATGAAATCAAAGCTAAAAAGCAAGTTTAAAGTTTCCAGAGACGGTTCTAATTTGTTCGAATGAAGAAAATGTTGATCAACATTGACTTAAAACTTGATCAAAAATAAAGAAACGGGCTCGCGAAGACAATTCTTCAGCTGCTTCAAATGCAATTGCCCACGCCATGTACGCACGGTTGTGCGTACATAAAGATTTTTATCATGATGGCTCAATAGGAATTAGATAGGACCAGCATGTGCGCTGTGTTATAAAGTTATATGGCAGGGCAAAAGGAAAAGTCTGCATTGAGCCTAGTGGTCCATACCGCTGGAGCTTATCCCGGTTTCCTTAGCATTAAGCGACTGAGAGTATTTCAACTCCCCCCTGGATGGGATGCTAGTCCATCGCAGGGTTACCACCCAGCAGTAAATTCGCCAGTACTCATTTATGCACCTGGGTGAAGAGAGGCACTGTGAGAGTAACGTGTCTTGCCTAAGAACACAGCACAGTCACCCGGCCGAGGCTCGAACCCGGACCGTCCAATCTGGAGTCCAGTGCACTAACCATTAGGCCACTGCGCCTCCCAATATATGTATGATCAAAAAAGATTTTCACCATAACAGCAGAAATTCTTGAGAGCTCATTGGCTAAAGCTCATTTTGCATTAGTGGACAGACACATAAATGACATCATTGTATCATGCTCTCACCATCACATGTAGATGTTAAGTTGGCGAAACTTTTTACAGTTGAGTGCTGTTAGTTCTCAAAAATAAGCTACGAATTTCATCCAAACATTATTCCGTCAAAGAAAAAATCAAATTAATTTTGTTTTAAAGAGGAATGCTAATCTGGATTGAATTCAACTGTAAGGGTAAAAGCCAAAGTTTGATGTGAAACTGAATGAAAAACAGGGAGTGCGAAACAAAACAAACCAAATCGACAACGAAGCAAGACTTTCGGGCCAAAACAAAACATTTTAGACTGACTAGCCTCGCATTCATACGACTTGTCCCAGGGGGACAACCAAGTGGTCTCCCATATTTGCATACTGAACTTTGTAGTAATTTAGCAGGTTCCATGCCTTTCATTTCTCATGATCAAAATGGAAAGCGGTATGCTCGCGGGTGTGTGCAAAATACGTACGTACGTCCGTACGACGTCGCTCCAAATATCAATATGGCGGCTATAGTTCAGATAGTTCGACCTGGTTAATATTTTTAAAAGTTACCATAAGCTTACATCTTTGCCATGTTATGGTCAATTGAAAGCTGTAAAAAGAAGGTATCTGCTGACCAGTATCACATGACCAGATTGCGGGCCTAGATTTGGAACTCATCGAGGTAAAATGTTTTTTGAAGTTGACCGCTGACCAGGAATTGTTTTTGCATTGATCGCAGCTTCCAAAAGAGAAATATTAAAAATTTTAAAACTCCCTGACACACATTTGTTTCTCAACTGTGCTAAAAACTAAAGTGAGTTTTCACAGTCCAAAGATTTGTAAAGATATCTTGTCTTTCTGAGATATCCGTTAACAGAACGTACCATCAGCCAATCAGATGACGACACCCACGGCGTTCACAGCAAGTGAATGATTTTCACGGGAATTCTAGGACATTATTGTCATATGACAGTCACATTCTTTTTGTTCACTTGTCTTTAACGCATCGATACCCTACTCAAAGACATGTTTACTTGGTTTAGATTCAACTGTGATATCTTTGAACAAAACCTCAAAGTTGCAAGCGATGAACATGCGTAAGATGTGGACAAGGCCCACATTGCACATATGTTCATTACTGCTCTGGGCAAGAACTACTCTTTTTATTTTAGAGCGTGCAATAACCTCAGTGAGATTTGACAACAAGAATTAATCAAAGAATGAAAGAGCGAATTGATTTGTGAGAAAAAAGAGTAGAACAAGCAAATAACAGTCATGCTAATGAGGTCCTTATAATAACAGCTCTCTGATAAAACCGTTTAGCGCAAAAAAGGTCGCCGGGGAGCCGACACACTATAAGGATTACTTGTACAACACCTAACCTTTTTTCTAGATAGCTCACACTAAAATTTTAATTTCATTTTTTTGGGAAATATTAGACTTTATAGCAATCTTCCTTTTGTGTGAAAAAAATGTTTTGCCAAGAGTAGCCCACTGAAGGTATTGTGTAACCTTAACATAGCAAAAGCAAGTCTACACTTTATTGTTTTGTCCTTTGTTATGGTAAAAAATAGATTAATGTCAGTCTTCAAGTGCATGACCTTTCATTAATCATGAATTTCCCCATCACATTATCAAAGTAGTCTGCGGATCCACTCGCCTATGGCCTAGTTTGACAATGTGATGACAAAATTCATGATCACTGACAGGACATATGCTTACAACCTGATACCAATTTGTTAAATTTGAACAGATATTGTTTCAAGAATACAATTGAAAGATCAAATTAATATTTACCTGTTTAGGAGACCTTTCATTTGAGATGTAATTCTGTTTAATTGCTCGGAGTGGCTTTCAGATGATTTTTTCTTCTTTAAATGAGGTGGAACATATTTTTGCATCTTCTCAGTTGGATCCTGGTCATTACCTTCGT
>OX393566.1:13066209-13078709 GCA_947652115.1 Blastomussa wellsi | reverse complement strand
ACAGCACCTACTTCTGCATGGAATACACATTTGAAGCGACTGCAGATGGGGCACTGATCGCTGCTGATACACAAGCAGCGCCGATTAACGGCTCGTTTTCTCTGATCGACAAGCTCGAGGTAAAATCGGCAGGAAAGATGATCTTTGCGACCAACAACACCCACAAATTAATATTTATCAAAAACCTGCTTGATTTCTCTGATGACTACGCAAGAAGCGTGGCCAAGAGCCAGTTTTGGTACCTGGACACCACAGAAAACACAGCAACAGCTGCAGCAGGCACAAATGGTGGAATTAAAGCAAGAGGTACGCTTGCGCTTGGAGATCCAAAACCAACCATTAAAACTTTGATCCCGCTTAACAGGTACTCTTTCTTTGAGGGGCTGCTCAACAAGCTTCTCCGACCCATGAAGCTGGAGTTTGAAATAGATCTGCAAGATGACGCAGAGTTGATCTGGCAGAATGACGACACCAACCGCAGGATCGTTGTAAGGACTTTTGAGTTGTGGGTACCCAGGCTGAGCTTGGCAGGAGAAGAGCAGAGACTGATAAACAAAAACTTTCTGAAACCGCACAAAGCAACATACCTGCCTGAGATGGTGCAGCCGAGCAGCACCCAAAGAGACCAGTCTGGAGTGTGGCAGATAAATCCAGGCATTCCAAACGCAAAGCACGTCTTTGTCTTCTTTCAGAAAACCGCCCAGGACAAGGCCTTGAAACAGAATCCCTACTTCTTTGACACTTTTGCTCTCGGTGGAGGTGCCAAGCTCGCAACCAGCCGGCTGCAGTATGGGACTTCAGAGTTTTATCCTGAGCTGGAATATGATGAAAGCTTCAAAGAGCGCTTGAACGACTACAACACTGGCGTGCAGCTGCAGATTGGCAATTTTGATACGCTTTATCCAGTACTTCATTTTGACTTCCATGAAAACAAGTCAAACATGACCAATGACCCGAAGCAGATGGTCTTTCACTACAGGCTCAACCTGGCATCCAACACAGATTACAACATTTACGCCGCAATCATGGATGAATCTGAGTTTGTGCTGAAGCAGCTCGGAAATGAGCCGGTCATGGTGTGAGCAAAAATTTCTGACCTAATATGTACCCGCATGACCAGTTATCATCCACACAAGGTTCAGCTTTCAGGCGGCCAAAAACGAAGCATCGCCAAAGCATACGCAAACAAAATGCCGGTCACCATATAGAGACCTTGTGCAAGGTGGCGATATGCTGCGCCTGACAAAAAGACAGATTGACAAACTTTGTCGCTCCGCTTGCGAAAAAAAGTGTGTGCCTTTAAAAATAAGCAAAACTCAGATCATTGGTAAAGGTATGCACACAAGTGGGCCACCTCCTTTCGGGCGCAGCTTGCACACAGGCGGGCCACTTCCTTTCGGGCACGGCTTGCATGTGAGCCCGCCGACGAACTACAGCAACAACAACGTTTATTATATAGAATACTAACTACAGTGATAAGTTTGGCCACCCACATTTAGCAAGGCTAATCGAGTTGGGTGGAGCAAAGATAAAATAGTTAATTAATATATTTACAATGACAAAGATTATGAAAGGACATAATTATTAATTAGGACAAGAGCGACAAATGTCAAGTTAAGATTTCTTCAAATAAATGAACAGAGGAAAATAATAGTGGTAAGGAATTCATTAAATGCATTTAAAGTGATTAATTGAACTAAGAATATCCTTCAATTTTTAAAACCAATGTCATTTGGCAAAATGCTTTATTCTATGAATAATTTCGCACATTTCTAGTCTTCAAAATTTAATACCGGTATATGGAAAAGTAGACTTGTTATTTTCCTAGTGAAGCCGTTCTTTCTAAGATTTCTTAGCGCTAAAGGGATTCCATCCCAGATAGTTGATCCAGTTCGTGAACTATCGTCCACCTCCATATATAGGCACCTGGGGTGGAAAAAAAATGAAGTTTCACGATGTTCCCTTGACAGACTACGATCTGCGTCAGTGGTGCAAACAGCTGGGTATTACCTTGAAAGGCATTTACTCTCAAAACGAGGCGCGGCCAAAAAACCATTCACCTTGCATAATCGACTTGGACGATCTCGGCGGACCTGGAACCCACTGGGTGTGCTGCTGGTCAGGCGCCAAAGGGCACGAGTACTTTGACTCTTTTGGGCTGCCGCCGCCTTTGGAATGGGAAAATAACCTGCTGCTCGCGGGTAAAAAAACGTTTCTCCGCAATGACAACCAGCTCCAGTGGGAATTGTCCATGTGGTGCGGCGTACTGCCTGCTTTTTCTGGATGAACGGCGCTTCCAAGACATTTTGCAGTTGTTCACCGATGATGTGATGGTCAATGACGAGGTGGTTAAACAGTATTTTACATAGGCCCAAATTTTTGCCTTTGCATACAAGATGCAAGTTTACTGCGTGAAAGAAAAAAAGTTCACACCCAACGTGCCAGGCAGCAAAAGCACTGTCACCATAAGCAACAGCAGAAAGATGCTAAAGGCAAAGTGTGTCAGCTGTGGCATCACCAAGACATGGTTTGTAAAGTCTGGCATCCACAGTCGTGGTTCAGGCTCTGACATCCACAAGGCCATCGGCAAGCTGCCCAAACCCAAAAAAGGTTGGACACTTCCAGGGCACAACTTCAATGGTCCATACAACCCGCTTGAGCAGTAGGTGAAGCGGGACCCTAATACAGGTGAAATACTTGAAGTGTACCAGAAACCAACAGGCACTGCTGACGCTGTTGCCATGCAGCACGACACGGATTACTCTGTCTGTGCTGGAAAAAAGAATGAGAAGGCCTGCAAACACACCGCGGACGCAAAGATGGTTTCGGCTCTTGAAGCAATCCCAAAGAACAAGAGACAATGGGGCCATGCTGCAGTGCGAAACATGATTGCTGGAAAATGCAAACTCGGTGTGGGTGTTGGTGAAACCATCAACAAACAGATGGGCAAAAAATTCCTGGGTTTTGACGGGCCCAAAAGATTTTCACCATGTTCCCTGGGGTTGAAAAACTGCTTGACAAATATTGGTCAGGTGACATCGCCAAGGGTGCGTTTAACTCAAAGACAAGTACAAAGTTTTGGACCCATCCCAAAAAAGGCTGCGACAAGAGATGTTGCCTGTAATTCCGTCACCTGCAACAAAAAAGCCGGCAAATGGGTCAACCACTATTGTGATTAAATTTGCATCCTAAATACTATGGATCTGCGCAAGAGAGGCTCACCAATATCAAGCGCATGAAACCCGTGCTTGAAAACGAGCTGTCTCACTACAAGGAAGCAGCTGCTCGGTACAAATGCTGGCACACTCTGCGTTTTGCTTTCTGCTTTTGCGACCCTTCTGTCAGGCTCAGGGCTTGCGGCTGCGTTTTCTGATTTTGGTATTCAAGCTGGGGCACCACTGATCTCAACCTTTTATACTTTTGCGACCACTACGTTCAGCGTTTTCATCAAATTTGCCCTCTCAAAAGCGAAAAAACACAAAAAGATTCAGGCACTCGCTCAGGAGGCGCTCAGCGAAATCAACGCCCTGACGTCTGTGGCGCTGACTGACTGCAAAATCTTGGACGCGGAGTACTAAGCCATTCGAAAAAAGTTTGACAAATTCAACTTGAAAGAGGCCCGGGCTCAGTTCTCGAACCACTTGACGGAGAGACAGGGTGTTTGCGTAATTGTACTACTGACATCTGGAAGATTTGTCCTCGACACTGGCATCCTTCCTGTACTGCAGTGGTGGTCTGGACAAGACATCGGAACCTGCAACTTCAGCAGAAGGCTTGAATTCAGTTTCGTACTTGTACGATGAGAGGAGTAGGAACCAATGCTGAAGGTGCACAGCTGCCAAAACAGGTGTGGCAGAGTCTGGTGCAAAGATCTTAAGCAAGGGTTTGTGATCAGTTTGAAGTACGAACTTGCGCCCAAACAGGCACATGTAGTACTTGGTCATGCCAAAAATGATGGCTAGGCCTTCCTTCTCTATTTGACTGTAATTCTTCTTGGATGAATTCAATGATCTTGAGGCAAATGCAATGGATCTCTTGTCACCGTTGGGGAAATGGTGAAGTATGACAGCCCTTATGCCATATTGGCTTGCATCACTTTCAAGAATTACTGGGAAGCTAGGATTGTAATGCACCAGCACATGTGAGGAAGAGTGGGATTCTTTTGCCTTGTTGAAGGCCTCTACACACTGGGGGGACCACAGAAACTCTTGATCTTTCTGAAGGTTAAGTGGCTGAAGACTGTGGATGAACTTCCTGTGGTAGTTGATCATTCCAAGGAAGGCTCTTAGTTGGGTGGAGTTTTCAGCTCATGGTGCTTTCATGATGGCTTCAACCTTATCCTCTGTTGGGGAGATTCCTTCAGCAGAGATGACACAGCCCATTTAAGTAACTGACCGCTGCATGAACTTGCACTTGTTAAGCTAGAGTCACAAGCCATAACTGTCAAAGCAACTGAGAACAGTGTTCAGATTCTGGATGTGCTGTTCATCGTCCTCGCCCGTGATCAGAATGCCATCTTGAATGGCTAAAACATGCTCAAGACCTTGAAGAATGATATCTATAGTCCGCTGAAAGATTGCCGGGGATGATGCAATACCAAACGGGAGCCTACAGACCAAATTGGGGGTTGATGGTTACAAACTGCTGATTGTCAGGATCCAATGGAAGTTGTTGATAAGCATTATTTAAATCAAGCTTTGTGAATTGTTTTCCTCCTCGCAGCTTGACAAAGACATCCTCAGGCAGGGGAATTGGATACTGAGGAACATTGAGTTGGGGGTGGACTGCAACAGTGTAGTCTCCACATGACTGTATGGTGCCATCAGCCTTTGGCACATAAACCATGGGAATTGGCAATTCACTCAATTAGACCTTTTCCACAATACCTTCGGATTCAGGTTGGTGATAGTTGGCATCTACTGCTTCCTGGACAGCATAAGGTACTGGGAGGGCCTTGCAGAACTTTGGTTGAGCATCAGGCTTCATCTCTAATTTGGCTGTGATTCCCTTAATAGTACCAAGGCCAGGCTGGAAGACGTTAGAGTGACACTGGACTGTGGTGTGCAATTGTGTCTTCACATCTTGTGGAAGGCCTGGGTCTAAGACGCAGATACTACATATTTTCTTCCAATCCGATTTGACATGAGAAAGCCAATTTCTTCCAAAGAGGGATGGTACTGAGCCTTTAACTACGAAGAGTGGCACAGTGACATTCTGATTTTGGTAATTTAGTTGGACTAGGAACTGACCAGAGTTCGTGGACTGGGTGCCCTGTGTTGGTGTACAGGCAGGTAGTGGAGTTTCCTTGAAATGCTTGTTGTAAGTCCCTTTGGAGATCATTGAAACTCCAGTGTCTGCGTCCAATTCCATTAGGAGATGGATTCCGTTCAGTTAAACGGGTACTTCAATGCCATTGTTCTCTGTATTGATGTTGAAGATTGAGAGAGGAAGTGGCTCTGAAGGGGGATCGAGTTGTGATGCTTCTGGCTCTTCAACCTTGTGGATCTTGACATTTAGACGTGCATGCATCTGTGATATGACCCGATCTCCCACAGGCATGGCATGTATAGTTCCTGTATTTCCTGTATTCCATATCAAAGGCATTCAGAAGTACTGTTGTTTTTATTCTGATTGGGTGGCTTTTTCCCTTGGCCCTTCGCTGAAGGTCTGCACAGTCTGCGCAGACGACAGCTCTCACGGCCCTCAGAATTGAGCTTGTTTACAGGAGTGGAGCCTTCTTGAGAGAATGCAGCAACGTCTTTCTTGGTGGCCTTGGAGACGAGCGCCTATTGAGAGCTTCCTCAAAGTCCTGTTCCTCGGTTAGCAACTTTTTCTGGATGTCCTTGTTGCGAAGGCCACAGACCAAATGATCACATAGCAGTGCTGTCAATAAGACCCGGCACCCGCCGGAGCTCCGGCAGGTACTCTCTCCCAAATCGCCGGCTATTTGACCTGCATCAGCGTGCAATGAACAAATAAATAGGAACTAGCAATTCACCTCAATTTAATGGTTACCGGTAGTTTGTATTAGAAAACTAATAAAAACGTTAAAACAGAACGCCTGATTTATACTCTCCCTTGTGATTTTATCACTGAATAATCAGTGGTACCCGATTTCGTTTGCGTCATTGTAAACATCTTCGTCACTGACGGTCACACTCCAACATACTTCACATAATGTACCTTCTGAATTCTGGGGACTTGTTTCCATGCTATGTCTTTAAACATGGCGGACATCGGCAGACGTATCAAAATTGAGGATCATCAAGAATTTGCGTGAGAAATTTCATAGTTCTTGAAATCCATTTACTGTAGCATCTTTAGTTCCCAGACTTAATACAGGGAAAGATATGAGTGCTGCCAAGCGTGTAGATGTTGGTGTACAACTCGAGAACACTATCTACAGACAGGAAGTCATGGACCAAGAAAGCCTCAGTTCAGACTGAGAGCAATGATGATGAGCGGCTGCACAATGTAGATACAGAAATAGCAATGGCAGTAACACTATTTACGCTTCCTGAGAGTGATTCAGAGAGTAGCGTGCCGTAGACTCTGACTATAAGTAACAGAGCTCTCAAGTCTCGCGCATTAAGCGTAAGACTCGCGCAAACAAATTCAATCTTGCGCTCTCATGCTGAAACTATTAGTTCTCACGCATTTAAGGTTCCTTGCTGCTTTAGTTAAGTACCAACAGAATTAAACATCTTTTTGAATATAATTACTTTGTACACGCTTTGAACTCTTTATTCTTGTCCAGAGCCAACGTTTCTCTGACCAGTGGGATCTAAACAGTTGCTTTTAAAGCATCACAATTCTGTTCAGAATGAAGGAAAACACGTCTTAGCTACTTCAATTTTTCAAATATTTCTGGGTGAGCGTGCCCCCAAACCCCCTAAGAAAATTAACCTTGTGGCATCACAAACGATGGCTACGCCATCAAACATCTCACTCTTGGCAGCAAATCAACTTTGTGAAGAAGCTGTCAGTGGGCACTACGGAAAACTAAACCAGCCAAAAGTCAGTTGTGGAAATGTTCACTTTATTAATTCAATTTACAAATGCTAACTTGTTTTGTTGAAAAACTGAAGATGCTTAGTTCTTTAGTGTGTATGCAGTGTAGCAGATGTAGGCAACCACAAACCGATTTGTATTCTCTTCAGTCTTATAATAAACAGACAGCATGATTAATAAATATTTCTAATTTTCACTATGACATGCCTGGTTATCTGCTGTATATGCACAGCAGATAAACAGAGTACATGCAAAACACTTTCCTTAGAAAAATAATGAATGCTTGGGTGTTTTTAATATTTTGCATCAAATCAATGGAAATTGCGTTTCTGAGCTTTCTCATTTCGGAGAAGGTGGAGACGCCCTCTCCTTCGCGTTGAATGCAATTGTGAAATTGGTATCATTTGGCGTAAAGAAGTTTCTTTGGAGTGAAATGGCCTTTGAGAATGGTTGCAAGATCACCGTAAGTTTTCTCGGAAGGAGCTTCTGGTGAGCACAGGTCCAAAAGGACATTGTACGCTTTGGAACCGATGACAGATATCAGAGTTGCTCTGCGTTTGAATCGTTTGCCTGAATCCGCTGGGACAGTGTTCGCAAAAAAATACTGCTCCAAACGCTCCAAATAACGATTGATATTGGTGGAGCCTGGATCAAACTCTTCTATTTTCCCTAAGCTTGGCATGATCCTGTCCTCTTCGCCAGATATGTTGTTCTCAGGTTTGAACAGTTCATAGTAGGAATACACACACAAGATGGCGAGTCCAACAACAAGATTGTATTGATAAGAGCACATGGTAATAAATATAACTGCTGTACACTAAGCAGGCTCATAGAACTACTCCAATGGCTAAACAAATAAACACTGGGGGCATCTAATAAAGAAACTATGATAAGTACCATCGTGTTGATATTCACAGTATTCGGTCTCATAACATTTACGTTTTACCGAAACAGACAGATTCTCTCACTTGCCCAAACTTGAGACCATGCAATGTCTGAAGTGCAGTTCCAAATTAAGACCATTACGTCAGCAGAGCTTCCACATCCACATAGAGAGAGGGTTCAATAATACACTTTGTGCTGAGCAGTTTTGTAAGCAAAAAGCAGATTATTCTTAAATTTTATAATTCCATGATCTTAGAAAATCTTACTTAATGGTGGGGTATGCACATAGATTTTAGTTTTAATGGCTGTTTTCAAAGTTTTCATTCTATTAGTAGACTTCATATTTTATGGGTTTTCTACCATTACATTTTTGTGTAATGGAGGTGACAGGCAATAGCATAAAATCCAACCTTGCCTTTACAAAAGCTAACACATATCAGAGAGTGAGTGACCACTAACCCATGGATGCATTTCAAGAACTCCTTGGGTACTTATAAATTATTATAGTCATACCTTTATCTTTGGTTGATGTTTTGGTCCAGGGGAACTGTTATCAAGAAAGTGTCCTGTGCTGTTTTCTATCAGCCGAGGCTCACAAACCTCTAGCAAATCTGATAATGAATATGTAAGGAAAGACAAACACTGTTGCTTGCAGTAGTGGCTAGCCTGGTAGTCTTGGAATGAGGTTTTAAGGTGGCCTGATAGGGAAAAAAAGTAAAAAATTTCATATTTTTGCAAAAAGCAATTTTAGCATGTTTAGTTTGTGTACTTTGAAAGAGAAGGTCCTTCCTATGAAGCAGCAGCCTTCTGATGGGACCAGAAGAGAACTGAACAAATGTCTGCACTTTTTGTGTCCATTTTTCTCAATATCTGCATTTCGGCTGTTTTTAGTGCTTAGAAATGTGATTTCTCCAAAACTGTACAAGAGAATGGGATGAAATTGTCAGGGTGTTTTTGATGTTGTTAATGTTATATATTGAAATATAGAAACAGGAGATTTACCTTTTCGTGTTAGATCTTAAGAATGATAAGAAAGCAATCCGAGACGCCAACTCAACTCGTGCAAAGCGACAAGTCCACGAGTAGCCTGAACGGCATGTTTTGCTCTCAATTTATCAAAACTTAAAAACTGGAATACAATTTGGTGAGCAAGCAGACAAATTTATTTTATATGTTGATAAAAATGTTTGTGAAGGCAAGACTTAGTTGAATTTCTTTATCGCAATCAAATGTAATGTTTACATTTGGAATCGCGAGCTAGACTCCGGCTGCACGAGTTGAAATTTGCTGTACAACATACACGAGTGCAGTTATTTCAGCAAATTATTTCTCGAGAGATCAGTCAAGCAACTAGCTCATTAACTTTCTCGACCCAAAACTTGATACTCGGTACTCAATCCTTGAGCGACTTACTCTTTTTAAGGTTTAACAAAACATTAATTTTAAGAATACAAATCAGTGATATTAACGTTGTGCAAAAAAAATTCAATGACTCCATGTCATAATTATTAAGCTGACAAATAAATAAGTCGATGAGATACATATACACAAAGGAAAGGGTGTGAAAATATTTAAGTTTAGGTTTAGGTATCAATCAGATTCCATCCGTACCAAGCCCTTTACATGACAATAGTTTATTTTAACCTACACTTAACCCATTGACTCCTAAACTGGCTGTAACCGGCCATGACAGACCTTGACTTTTGTTCCGCTTCTGACATCATCAGCTTTGTAGGAATCCCATTTACCCGAGTTCTGCAGGAGGGAGGGAGCTTTCCAGTGATACCCAGATGATATTGATTGTGCTAACGGAGCTTGAAATATACACGAAAATGCTTAGAAATTTCCCATACTTGGTATAAGTAAAAAATGTGTTGTTTAAATAGTCACTGACCACTCTTGTAGGAAATAATATCATTTGCAAACATGGGCTTGGATGAATTTGAGTTGGGACTCCGGAAACAAATTGGAGCCTGCTATTAAATAACTGAAGAAAGCATTTTTAAGGGTCTTTAATGAGATGGACAAGCACCCTTTAATCGTCTAACATAGAGCCAGAACTGGAGGTCAAAATGTAACAGTTAATATTTGAAAGATACAGTCAAGACCCTCCATCTTGAATCTGTTGTTAAGAACTTTTCCTTTACTGCCCACTTTTAAAAGTTTCTCCAGCTTCTGAATCTCTTTGTCTTCCTTCCTGTTGTCTGCCAACAGTTTCTGCTTTAAGATTTTGTCTGATTTAGGAACCTAAGAGTGATAAATAGATTCAAATTGTGACACAAAGTTATTTATATGGGAAACCAAATGTTGACTGTAGGTGCAAAAGTAATCGTTTTGGATACCCTGAAGGTGGATTATAGTATTTGGGGTTTTTACTAGTTTACTGTTTACTTCATAAATTAACAAGGTACTCTCAAGTAAAGTGAACTTCACCACTACATGTACATTTTTTGTGACATCCAAATGTCCAGTTATTGGGAAAGAAAATGCAGAACTTGTGACCAAGGGAAGGAGAACCCAGACAGACATTTAAAATCGATTGAAAAAAAAGTTAAGCCTAACAAGTGAAAGATCATCCAAAATAATGTAAAAATACCAAATTTCATTGTTATTGGCTTAAAGTGCCAATAACCCCCCATTTGTTTTTCGCTCCAAAGAAATGTTGGCATTTCCCTGATCATAATGTCAAAAAAATTTTTACTTTCGGTTTTCGATTTTTTATGAATTTCCAAAGTGGTGAACAATCGCTCTTTTGAAAAGCATGATCGAGTCAAAGAATCGGTCAAAAGGATCTGGGTCCAGCACATTTTGTGACGTCATTCCAGGACACCACAAGCGTTCACTCTCCTTGTGTTAAGTTGTGGCTTCATTCAGAGCTCAAAAATGTGTTTAAAATTGTGAGCGCCGATCAAGTTCTTGGCGGTGTACGCTAAACACTTCAGCGAACAAATTTCATGGCCAGGTCTGGTCGATCGGCGAGTCTGCAGCGAAGAATGAGTAAAGATGAAATTTATAGAGTTTCAATCTACCTTCAATAATTCAAGGCTTCAACCCCTTGCCTCGCACGGCTTCCAGAATTTTTGTAGAATTCGAGGTAATTTATTCTTGCTGATTCAAAATATTATCTTTGTTTAAATGTATCAGGCGATTTTCGTGAGAGTTATTGATTTGAACAAGACTGCGTGTTAGATTTGCTCAATCTGTTTACACGCACAATGCGGTCATGCGTGTCAAATAATTCCGCCTTAAAAAATTCTTAAAAATCACCGTTTTTACCAAAAGTAAAAATTTTTGCGGCGTTTTGCTCCATGCAATGCACAGATTTAAGGTGGCCAAAAATTTTTTTCGGGGTTATAGGTAGTTTAAACATAAATATAGAACTAGTACACTTTTGAAAAGTTGAAATTTAAGGGAGCTGGTATGGTTCAGAGGATCTGATCACAACAGGCCTTCTGATTGGGTGCGATGAAAAAATGCAAATTATGCAAAATTTTTAGGGAAGATTATGTGATTAGAGAGGCCAGTTATGCAAAAAATTATGTAAATTGTGCGATTTTTTCCCAAGCCATTTTAAGCTTGTTTTATAAGGTTTCAGGAGAAGAAAACACTCTACTTGCCCTAAAGACATTTTGAACACAAAAGGGTCAGTACAGTAAGTTGCCCAATTTGCAGACACTTTTTGCATAAACCATAACATCTTACCTCAAAACAACGCAAAAAAGCTGAAATTCAGCCACAAGTTAGCTTCCATGTCTAGTAAGTAGGCCGTAAAGGTTCATCGCCTGAAACTTTTTGGATCCTTCGTAATTTTGGAAAGAGTAAGTCAAATTGGATGCCCTATTTCCGGACAGGTTGCCCTATTTCCAGACGATCGTTAGGAGATAAATACTCTACTTTTCTTGGGAACATTCTTCTCCCTTGTGGTAAAATATATCTTATAAAAGTTGAATAAAGAAACATTCATTTAAAAGATTACTTTTTGTCTGAAATTGAAAGCTTTTTCTTTCGATTATTTAGCGAAGAAGTCATCAATATTTTGAAACCGGCCAACAAGCCGACATATTTGATTTGTATCATGGTAAGACGAGGAAAACTGGCGACTTATTTATTAGATACTAGTCTGGACTTGGAAAACAACGCTCAAGTATTTTTTTCCAAATAATTATTTTAGGTGAGTTGAAATTATGAAAGGGAGTTATAAAAACGATTGTCTTTCAACAACTCTTCGATAATTTAAAACAGAAACTAGTTTGCTATCGTTAGGTGTCCGGAAATAGGAACACCTCACCAAAAATGCAAATAAACTCTTTTGTGGTCAAGTTCGACGATACATATAGGTAATCACATGAGGCCAAGTACTATTAAGGATTAATTGCACGAGAGTTTTCAAAATTTTCCAAAATTGCCCGAGTCGCGAAGCAATTAATCCTTAATAGTACGAGGTCTCATGGGATTACTTGTTTATCAATAAAGGGCACAATTTATACGAAGGAAAATCACGCGAGCAGTCTATTTTTATCTGGGAAGCCTGTTTAGCGCTACGGCAATTAACGGATTAGCCAATCATTAACAGGTAATCATGCCCTCTCTTGATTACTAAAAAT
>OX393566.1:12986209-13053709 GCA_947652115.1 Blastomussa wellsi | reverse complement strand
CGCACGGATAAGGTCAAACGTATAAACGGCTAATGAAAATTTTTGCACGGATAAGGTTGAACGTATGAACGGCTAACAAAAATTTTTGCACGGATGAGGTCAAAAAGGAAACACGGATAATGATAATTTTCGAACAGCAAAAGTCGTGGATAAAATTAACCTATGACTATGAGTTTGCATTATCATCAATCGATCGATCGACTGAATAAACTGTCAAACGAAATAATTAATATTATTATCAAATGGTTCACTTATAATGGGAAATAAACATCCAAGCCTTGAATAAATAAAATACTGCAAAGAAAATTGAGAGTAAAGCTAATAATTTCTCTTCTAAGAAAAAACAGACCTGAAGCTTCTTCTACACTCACTTGCTAAAAAAACACAATGTCACGCAACCATTTCGACAATGAAAAACATCTTGCTGGTCAGAGTACTGCCATTGAGTGGGCGAGGCTTTTCCTTTACAATTTATAGTCAAGACAATTCCCACAACATGCCGACTGCTTTTTGTGACGAACAGAATAATGGGTAGACAAGCCCCATTGAATTTGCATATATTTTGCCACGTATTGACACAATCTGTAAAAAGGTCACTTGAAGCTTGTCGAAACTCGATCAAGTCGACTTGACTTTTGATGCATTCAAAAGGAGTATCCCCCACGTCGGATGCATCTAAGCAGTGAAACGCGTCTGAAAAAATGTTCTAATTTGGTATCAAACGTTGCGTGTTTGTTTGCCAAATTTCAAAGTTCAGGCGACGTTTCGATTCGCGATCACAAGACTAAAGTGTATTGGCAACAAATAAATGGCTATTTTAATATGCCTGACAAATTTGGTCAAATTTAACTTTATATCGCTTATATAGCAAACTTTAGTTTCAAGCCTTATGCGTTTTTCAAGAGGATAAAATTGAAGGATTTTCAGAAAATTAATTTTTATTTTTATTTAGTCAGCCAGACAAAAATAATTCACCCCAGTTTTGGCGGCTGGCTGAGCATAAAATGTAACGTAAGTGCTGGGTCTGACATGCAAAGTGTGTAGACGACATATTTTGGGCTCTTCAACAGCGGAGGTAGAAAAAATGAAAAAGGAAATTGTTGTACTTCGTAAACAGCAAGAATATAATGGAAACTTATCAGAGACGAGAGAACTTGCGTTTTTATGGTATCCCAGAGAAGAACGATGGCAAGGAAGACTCATACTTAGTGCCTATGGATTTCTTGAAGAACAAATTACACATTGCAAGCGCCGAAGAGATAGAAATACAATGTGTACACAGAGTAGGAAGGTTTGACTCGGAACAGGAGAATCTGCACCCAATTATTGCCAGATTTCTCAGGTACCCGGACTGCGAGTATGTCTTTTCAAGGGCAAAACGCTTGAAAGACACAGGTATGGGAATCTCAGCCGACCTTCCAAGATCTATTGTTAATACTAGGAAAAAGTTGATGGACAGATTCAAGGCAGCGAGAAGGGAAGGAAAATGTGCATTTTTTAGTAGAGAGGAGCCAGATAAACTTTATATAGACGGTCTTCCAGTTTCTGTTTAACTAGAAGAGTTAGAAGATTAACTTCGAGAAAACCTCAGTATGTTTATCTGTTTCTTTTTGTTGTTGTTGTGGAAGAGCCCAGAAAATATGCATATTTTTTATTCCTTGGGAACTGTATCCTTTGTGAGGCCTAGACCGTTAGCGGCACAATTCACAGCTTTTTGCTGGCTGCTCTTTTAGTGATAAGTGTTAATATGTTGCATGTAGTTTTTTTATTGTTCGTCGTAATTCATTTTCCTTATTGTTTTATTTACATAGATACTACAGTGATGCATTTTTCCCTCAAATGGTGTTAATCTTCAAATTGTATGGTCTGTTGGGATTTAAGATGATGCCTTCTAATTGCAGATTAATTATCTACCGCTTTGATGGAGGGTAACAATCTACAATTTAAACTGCTCTCACTAAATGTAAGAGGTATTTGCACTTTCGAAAAAAGGAAATGTATTCTAAATTGGCTGGACAAACAAAATGCAGACATCTGTTTTCTTCAGGAAACGTATAGTACTGAGGAAATTGAACATCAATGGAGGAAACAGTGGAGAGGAGATTTATTCTTCGCTCATGGAACTTCACACATCAAAGGTACCCTTATCCTAATTAAACAGGGATTGGATTTTATAGTCAGACAGTCACAGATAGATGACTCAGGGAGCTTTATAATGTTAGTTGTGTTAATTCAAGATTGCCCGTTTTTGCTGCTTAACATGTATTCTTTTTGGTAAAATCACCTCTCTTATTGAAAAGCAAATGACACAAGATGGGTACAATGTGATTTTAGGCGGTAATTTTAATGCAACATTTGATCCAGAACTCGATTGTTGGGGAGGGAAACCTTCCATAAAAAATTGTATCGGAAAATAATTTTAGAAAACATTATATCAACGTATGACTTAGTCGACATCTGGAGAATAAGGAATCCGGCAACAAAACGTTTTACGTGGAGACAGAAAAATCCCCTAATCCAAAGGCGACTTGATTTTTGGTTAATCAGTGATTCTTTGCAAGATGAAATAGATAAAACAAGTATCATAACCTCCATTAAAACGGATCACTCTGCAATAACATTAGACATTAATAGTATAAAGGAAACAAATCGAGGTCCGTCCTTTTGGAAATTAAATAACAGTCTCCTTGAAGACGAATCATATGTTGACTTAATAAGTGAAAGAATTCCCATTTGACTTGATGAGATCAGTTACAATCAAGATGTAAGGGTTCAGTATGTAAGTATCTCAGGATACACAGTTGTAGTCTGTCCAGATTTACATCTTCAGTTCAGTTCAGTTGCCGGTTTTCAGCACAGGGAGTTAGCATTTACGTGTAAAACGCAAAGATTCTGTTATAGTCATAAAACATTATACTTGTTTCTCAAAACTTGAAAGAAATTTATAGACAAATACATTTGACAGCGTGCCAGAATGCTTGTTAAATAAATAAAATTCCGACAACTTGGCGCTCTTTGACAGGTTTATGTTTTACACTTTGCTCGCCTCGGCCATCTTTTCATAACATTTGATTATTGGCTTTATTCGAGACTTGAATTTCATTTCAAGATCTCTAGCCGCATCCTAGAATCCAAGATATCACACGTTTGAAATCGTACCAGAATGCTTGTTAATTAAAATGCCGACAACTTGGCTCTCGCACTTTTGATAGGATTATGTTTACATTATTTTGTTTGCAGTAAAGTATTTAAAACTGAAAGCGAGAAAATTATTATCGGCCAATTGACTCGTGGAAACGGTCACCACTGCAAATTGTGTGTGTTAGTTCCGAAAATACATGAAGTGGGAAAAGCGAAACGCGGTGCCAAACGTCAGTGTTCTGACGAGCGAGATGATGGTTACCCATTGCTGATGGTTCAATGACTGATCAAAATACTGATAGCGAGCCTTTCTTGGCTGTTCAGCAGTTCGGCCTCATCGATTTTGAAATGGTTTTCACTGGATTTTTCGTTTCACTGGAATGCGTTCTCCATGTTTGACCAAATTAATGGTTTTAAAAATGGTCGTTTCCGTAAGGGTCATTTTATGTTGTGTAATGTAAACATGGCCGAAAGTTTGAATGGTTGACAAATAACAGCGAACAGCAGTTGAATTTTTACCAACGGATGGCTCGAGCTGTGCAAACGAACTGCTGATGATTTTTTCTAACGGATGGCTTGAGGCATGCGAACGGTTGATGAATTTTTTTGCACGGATAGCTCGAGCCTTGCGAATGGTTGATGAATTTTTTCACACAGATAGCTTGAGCCCTGCAAACGGCTGGTGAATTTTTTCGAACGGATTCTCAAGCCATTCGAACGGGTAATGAACGGCTTCGGAACGACTATCTGCTTGAAACGGTTATATGTTCCCTTAATTCAAAATTAAGTGCATCAACTACTTCACAAGCTACAGTACTGCTCCAAGATAAGCAAACCATCTAACACGTTTTTCATCAACGCGTTTGGCCCTTGTTATTCATTTTTTTTTCACCTCTAACTTGAGTTGCTTTGTTTCCTTTTGTTAAATGACTCAATAGGCGGCTTTGATCCTAAATTGAAAACCTTATGAATTTGAATAATTTTAGGTTTAAAGCAAGGTCACACTTTTGTTTACATCTTCTCGCTTTTCGCCTGCTGTTGCGAGTGAGAATCAAACAATATATTATGAGACAGGTATCTGGAAAACAATAAAACCAGGCAACTAAACAACTTTTAACAAAAGAACCCATTCGAATTCATTTGCTCGCTGTTTGAAGAATTGAGAATCAAATAACACCCATCTCCAGAATGGGCCGCAAAGAGCTTCTTTCTGAAACAAAGACGAGTGAGATGATCTCAGATAGTGCAGAGTGTTATCTACAACTTAACATGCTGTGGCAAACGAGGACACAAGTTGCTCCTGTTGAGCAAACTGGGAAACAATTTTTGCAAACCCAATGTTTCTGTTGCGCAGACGGGCAGACAGGGAAACATTTCTGTCTGTAACATTTCTTCATTTGTCACCACCCTTATGAATGGTCATCTACATAGGTGAGACTACTCCTGCAGGCCTCCTATCGCCCCCACCCAAGTATATTTATCATACTCCTGATACTACAGTGACGTCTTCCACGTCAAGATAAAAATCGTTTCTCAGAAGCTTTAGTCAAGACAGCTTTTTAATTTTAACCTTGGTTTTGACGTCAGTCTTAGTTTATTTTAATTGCAATAAGGCATTCAAGCAGCAAACCATTCTTGTTCCCAGAGCCCTCATTTCTTTGGGTCACGTGGTTAAAAGAAGACACATGGCCCTGGGGACAAGGATGGCAGCAAACGCGACTGTCAACGTTTGCAACTTCATACTTTTTTTGTTTCTTGCAAACGTTTGTAACTTGATACTTTTTTTTCTCTTGCAAGCGTATCTAACATGACACTTCTGATTCTTTATATACAAGGATATTGATTTATCTAGGTAGCGTTTTAACAAAAAGTATTGGAGGTAAACAGCTTTTCTTGACCAAGAGTTTCCAGCACCGGTGAAAACTAAATACCTCAAACAATAATTAAATTCATTTGCGGTTTTCGGAAGGCGCCACAGAGTCTATTGCAATATTTGGGAACTTTCCTTGCTTCAAACTTGAAAAAAGTCTTATCCAAACATCAATGTTTTGACTGTTCTTTTTCAGTGAAATAGCCATTAATGCAAAAGATTAAACCCTGGCAGAGACTAAGCAGTAACGCAAGTTCTGGAGGCTCTTGGCAGTGTGTAACAATACCTTCAAATTCAGCAAGTTTACCGCATTGTGACAAAGTCGGGGGAAAGCTTGAACAACGTTTGCAGGTGTGTCCATTAAAAGGAGAAATAAACGCTGGAGAGAAATAATACGCTTCTCTTTATTTGAACCCTGAAAAACACAATACTTTCAAAACTGCAGAAAAACTCTCAAATACACAGGCTTCGGTTATTCCACACAAAAGATATGTCACCACAATACTGAACATGATTAAAGTGTCGACACCCAAAATAAGTCAATATATTCTTCCCACCCGACTAAAATCAGAGAGCATTAAAACGAATGAGCCTTACACGTTGTGTTCTACAGCAAGGAAGAGTACAAGACGTTCTAGTGTGATTCCATATTTGAGTACTTTAACATCCATCTAGTAGTGTGCCATTCTCGTCCCCAGAGGCCACGATTCGTTTGGTCAGCAGCAAGGAATCGAGACCTCTGGCCGCAACCAAATTGTGATCATGCGTCAAGAACTCGTTTTGTAGCTTTCAGCCAATCAGATTTGTCAGATTTGGTTTTGTGCATGCGCAGAGTGATGGGAAGTCCAAAATCACGGACTTCCAGTGTTGGACCTTCCCAGAGGTCGCGATTGTTGGTGCTGACCAAAAGGATCGCGGCCTCTGGGGACGAGAATGGTAGTATGTAGTAAAGTAACACAAACTACTCTTCTGCGCATGCATTGGGAGCAAATCGCTTTGTTCTAGGAACTGTTAAGATAGTACCTCAAGGCAGGTATGGTGTTTTCTGAAACATATATATACCTTTTGATGTTCAATGAGCAGTAGTGTAGATACCAGCGTTTTACGTGGTACAGTGCACACAGGTTCCTACTAGCCCCCCACCCCCTTGGCAAGACTAATTAATTAAGTGGTATTGATTAATTAAACAAACATTAAAGTTTACACATTAGCACTTTATAGCTTTAGTGCCATAGTGGGTTAGAAGAGGACAGCCCACAACAAATCATCCCAATAGTGCACTCTGCACTAATAATATTGCAACCGAGTTTTCTTCAAGCGAACGAGAAGGCTCTTTTGTTTGTAATAATCCGGGTTATCACGTGAAACAGTCACCCATCCTGATCCCGCCACAGTCCAGGCCTCAAACACGAAGCCAGCCATTATATGGAACAACAAAATTAAAGGTTGCAATTGTTGGTTTGGGTCGTAAAACGTTTGTAGAACATCTTCTGAAAACCTTGCGGCTACCATTTTACTTGCCTTGACAATAATTATTCTTCAACAGAAAAATATTCTGTGACACTTTGTGTGTTAAACAGTGCTTGCCTTCTTTCAATAGGGAATATTTTTTCTTTGGCTTGTCTGAGCCTTGCTTTCATTTGTGTGTAGTCCAATATCTCAACAGCCCTGTTTGCCAGTTATGTCAACTTGTTGTGTTCTAGTTTCTGACTGCCTATATGCCTTTGGTAGGGCCTGGACAGTTAGACCTTCCTGTTCTGGTTATTTTGTTCTCACCTTTGGCTTCTGTGTGGATATTCCCCACTGATTTTGTCGGCATTTTGAGCTGAGTTATGCAATCACCTGGCTAAATTTGTGGTTGCCTATGTTCTCACAGGCTTAAGGGACAGTTTACAAACAGGTTTCACTCGATCATCCTGTAAGTTAAAAGCTGCATCTTCCAACATGATGTCTGCCATTCTTCACCCCTCCATGGTAGATGAATATCTGCAGGCTGAGGTTGCTCAAGGTCACATTGCAGGCCCATTCTCCAGGATTTCACTTCCCAACTTCAATATCAGTAGGTTTGGTGTGATTCCCAAGAGTAACCAGCCTGGAAAATGGCGGCTCATCCTTGACCTCTGCTCACCCACACTGTTTGAATGATGGCATCCAAAACTCCCATATGCTGTACAGTATATAACCATGGATGAGTTTATCAATTGGAATTAGGATTACAGGCAAGGGCACCTTGATGGCCACGTTTGAAGTGGGTCTCCAACTGGGTTGAGTTTCTCTGTGATAATAAGGCAGTGGTGGCGGTCCTCAAATCCAGCACTTCGAGGGACATAAATTCAATGGCATTATTATGGTATCTTTCATTGCTGGCTGTGCATTACTCGTTCACCTTCACCAGTCTGGGGAAAAGTTCCAGTTCCAGTGCGTCAGATAACTGGTCCCTCGTGCAGATCACAGAGCAATCCTGGTCCCCCCCATCCCTTTTGGCCTACCTTCAGGTAGTTTGACAGAGAGATGCCAATGCTTTCTCAGTCAGGGTTTAGCCCCATCCACTCGTTGTGTCTACCTCTCAGCCCAACGTTGTTATGTTGCCTCCTGCCTGCAAGATGGACGGGTACGTCCTAATGGCCTCCCCCACCCAGCAGACGAGCAGATCCTGGTGCATTTGTGTACCATGTTGAGCCATGTGTCCATAAAAGTGTACTTGTCTGCAGTACGGTCTCTCCATATTGACATCGATCTGCTAGACCCTCTGGTTGATTGCCTTCAGTAACAGCGCTTACTCTGTGGTATGAAACGGGTTTGTGGTGCACCTCACTCATCTCGATGCCCTATTAAAGTGGAATTAATGAGGGTCCTCCACCATGGCTTTAGCCTAGCCATCCCTGACTATGTGATGCTGTGGATGGCCTGCTGTTTAGGGTTTTTTGGTTTTCTTCGTGCAGGCAAGTTCACCGTGAATTCTGTGTTTGACCCAGAAATTCACATGTCAGTCCTAGATATTCAGTTGACTCTTTGGAGCACCCTTCCTGCCTCAACATTCCAAAACTGAGCCTTTCCGGACAGGGTGTGATATTCATCTGTGCAGGGGTAATGTTTCCATTTGTCCACTGACAGCCATTGGTAACTACTTACAGGTGCATGGTTCTGCTCCAGGTCCTCAATTTTGGTTTCAGGATGGCAGTCTTTTATCACGTCAGCATTTGGCCTCCAGAGTGCAATCAATTCTGCACTCAGCAGGTTACTCTGGCTTGTACTCCGGGCATAGTTTAAAAATTGGTGCGGCCACCACTGCAGCCTCTTTCGGAGTGGGCCCTGGCAGGAGCCCATGAGAAGGAGCCTCCATCTCCCATACTAACCATCTGAGTCAACCCTGTCCAGTATCTTTTTATTTTTAGAAGCATTTCCCACGGTGGTTTTCGCAAGTGTTTTTGTAATAGCCAATCATGTGAGCTCACTGTTCTAAAAATAAAAAGATGGGACAGGGTTGACTCAAGGGCAAAGATGAATGGAGGCTCCTTCTCATGGGCTCCTGGCTCTGGCTTTTTCAGCCACAACCCCCTCTGCTCCAAGATTGTCCCATCTCGGAGATTCCTTCGACCTGGTGTGGGGAGTCATGGCTGGGTTGTGGACGCTGCCAGCCACGTGGGCGGCTACATCAGGAACCGGCTGGCATTCGGGCCGGGCTTTGGACATCCCCCGGGACACCTGACCTCCAATTGCAATGAATGTTGCTGTAGGTGCATTGGCTTTGTTTAGCATTGGTTAGCATTGTTAATATTTAGTGTCTTAATCCACGAGTGCTTTCTGTGTGTTTTGGCAATAGCAGGCTTAACTGCTCACTGGGTTGTCAGAGGTAGTGTAGTTGGCAACAGTCAGCAGTCTTCTCAGAGGGCTCACCTCCGATCATCTGCTGAAACGTACATCTCTTCTTCGATGGAAGGATTGCGTTTGAGTGTGTTCTTTGCATTCTTCCACCCTCCCATCCCTAGGGTCTGTGATCTGTTGTTACCGGGGGTGGGTTATTACTGTTAGTCCATTACTGTCAGTATTTTTGTTGTCAATATTATTACTTCATTATTACTTCCTTCTGCTGAATGGTTCTTTAGCCAAATCCAACTTGAAAACAGGTACAAATCTTTAAAACAACTATAAATACTTTGGTAAAATGTAGGTTTACATTGTGTACAGCAGTCAATGTCAATATTTCAATAGCACTGTAGTATTTGTCGCGACAGTGAAGCCGTAATTTGAGATGAAAAATTCCTTTACAAATGATGGTTGCGTGAAACAGCCCGATATACGTTATAAAGCTGCAAAATTCCTTCCACTAAATGAAAAAAGTCAATGCTTTCTACACTTTCCTTTACTTTAAATCTTGACAAAAATGCTCCTTTCTACTTTCTGAAGCAATGGCTGAAAGCGGCTAAATAAATACAACTTTTAACACAAAAGACGGGAAGTCTTGACCAGATAAGCAAGTGTGTAAATATGCCAAATCCATGGTGGGCACAAGTCCACTAAAAATCGCTCTCAACGCGCGTGACTGGTCGCCATATTGGACTGGGTGGTTTTTCGGAAACCTGGGTACAAATTAAAAGAGCAGTCCGTGGCCTATTTTTAGACCTTCCCAGAAGTCCCCATGTGAGTGGTAGTCAAGATTGGAGAAGCCATCTTGAAAGATCAAGTTTTGCAGTTTGTTTTGGTACCAAACACTGGTAGGTATGCTTGTTTTTTTAGACATCCTAACCATATAATTAAGGCTACTTTTCACACCTTAACTTTCAGTTGTTTAAGGTGTATTCGTTGCCTTCATTCATTTTATTTCATTGTTATTATAATTTCATAACTTTGCTTTCGTAGCTTTCATAGAATGTCAATGCTTCGTCGTATGTTTTTTGTTTTTCGAAAAACAATTTTTCTTCATAAATATTACTGCAATTTTGCAGTTGACAAAGTGCTACTGATTGAATCGCACGTTCGCATTATCGCACAACTTGCCACCACATTACAGTGTTGACACAAACAATATCAGATTATGTTTCTTTTTTTGTGAGTAGTGAGGAGGTCCTGTCCTCTGGTGTGAGGTCTGATCTGAGTACCGAAAATGTTAAGAGCTATGCCCATGTTGGTGTCTTTTGTTGTCCACTGGGAACCATGGCAGAATGTGGCCCGAGGAAGCGGAAGTACAGGAAGTTTCAAGTGGGAGCATTTATGGCCATGCAGAAGCAGAAAAGGAAAGAAGCGGTCAGGCAGTCTGAAAAAATTATTGCAGAAAACCTTAAAATTGCGGAAAAGGAGAAAGAGCTGAGAGCCAAGAGGCAAAAGTTGGAGTGCCTGGAAACAAATGTAATGTTCAACTGTGTAAAATTAATATGCATGTAAAGAGCATGTCATAACTATTATTCATTTCAAACAGTTTCTTTTCTAGAACTGTTAAGGATTGGAATCTTATCCCAGTTGAGATGAGAGCACAGAAGTACCGGTATTTTAAGTTCTGCTCTTAATATCTCAACAATGGTTTTTTAATTTTCCTTTACAGTGAAATGAACTCAACCTGGGCCACCTAACATTTTTCGAGGGTTGTCAGTAGGTTTTTGAGTAGCAGGTTCCATTCAAAAAGTGGGCGGCTACTTCCATTTTATTTCTCCAATATCACGTTGAGAACTGACATACTAACATTTGGAGTAGCCGGCGCAGTATTTGGAATAGCCGGTGAAATGCGCCAGTTGCCAGCATAATTTGACAACCCTGTTTTTAGTGCAGAGTGCACTATTGGGATGATGTGTTGTGGGCTGTCTTCTTTTAACCCACTATGGCACTAAAGCTATAAAGCGCTAATGTGTAAACTTTAATGTTTGTTTAATTAATTAATACCAATTAATTAATTAGTCTTGCGGAGAAGGTGGGGGGCTAGTAGGAACCTGTGTGCACTGTACCACGTAAAACGCTGGTATCTAAACTACTGCTCCTTGGACATTAAAAGGTATATATATTTTTCAGAAAACACCATACCTGCCTTGTGGTACTATCTTTACAGTTCCTAGAACAAAGCAATTTGCTCCCAACGCATGCGCAGAAGATTAGTTTGTGTTACTTTACTACACACTATCATTCTCGTACCCAGAGGCCGCAATCCTTTTGGTCAGCACCAAAAATCGCGACCTCTGGGAAGGTCCAACAGTGTAAGTCCGTGATTTTCGGACTTCCAGTCACTCTGCGCATGCACAAAATCAAATCTGACAAATCTGATTGGCTAAAAGCTACAAAACGAGTTCTCTACGCATGCTCACAATTTGGTTGCGGCCAGAGGTCTTGATTCCTTGGTGCTGACCAAACGAATCGCGGCCTCTGGGGACGAGAATGGCACACTACTAGATGGAAGTTAAACTGGGCAATGTAGCAGCTTTCCTAACATATAATGTGATTGGTTTGATACCCTAGCCCTAAACAAAAGACTCAACAATTGAAACAATGACTTTGTCTTGAAAACAATAGAAGCTGCTTACAATTACAAACAAAAGTAGTTTTGGATAGCTGCTACACTACACGTTAAACTACGCAAATACCGAATCACACTAGAACGTCTTGTACTCTTCCTTGCTGTAGAACACAACGTGTAAGGCGCGTTCGTTTTAATGCTCTCTGATTTTAGTCGGGAGGAGGAATATTTTGACTTATTTTGGGTGTCAACACTTTTATCATGTTCAGTATTGTGGTTGCATATCTTTTGTGTGGAATAACCCAATCCTGTGTATTTGAGAAGAGGGGGTAAGTTTCTAAAGAAACTGTGGTGCTGCGTCAGTGGGAAGTATAACAATACAATTTGGTTTTATCAACTGGGTTGAGAATGTGAATTGGCCACCGTAAAGAGATTCAAGAGCTGACGTTTCTAGCGTTAGCCCTTCGTCAGAGCGAATCAGCTCCAACGAAGGGCTAACGCTCGAAACGTCAGCTCTTGAATCTCTTTACGGTGGCCAATACACATTATCAACCCAGTTGATAAAACCAAATTATATTGTGTATTCGAGAGTTTTTCCTGCAGTTTTGAAAGTATTGTGTTTTTCAGGGTTCAAATTAAGAGAAGCGTATTATTTCTCTCCAGCGTCTTGTCTATTTCTCCTTTTAATGGACACACCTGCAAACGTTGTTCAAGCTTTCCCCCGAGTTTGTCCCAGTATGGTAAACTTGCTAAATTTGAAGGTATTGTTACACACTGCCAAGCGCCTCCAGAACTTGCGTTACCGCTAAGTCTCTGTCAGGGTTTAATCTTTTGCATTAATGGCTAGTTCACTGAAAAAGAAGAGTCAAAACATTGATGTTTGGATAAGACTTTTTTCAAGTTTGAAGCAAGGAAAGTTCCCAAATATTGCAGTAGACTCCGTGGCGCCTTCCGAAAACTGCAAATAAATTTAATTATTGTTTGAGGTATTTAGTTTTCACCGGTGCTGGAAACTCTTGGTCAAGCAAAGCTGTTTACCTTCAATACTTTTCGTTAAAACGCTTCCTAGATAAATCAATATCCTTGTATAAAAAGAAAATTTTAAGTGGTTTAACAAAATGGCGACAATGGAAAAAGAATGTACTATTCCGTGACTATTCGTAAATTAGTTCTTGTTTATCACTTCAATGAAAAATTACTTTTTGAATGAAACGAAATTTTTCTCTTTCAATTTTTACATCAGAAATTTAACGTTCTACCAGTTATTTCCGGCCTTGAAAAAGAAACACATCTTTTAATATGTTTTCGAGAATCAAAAGTATCATGTTACATACGTTTGCAAGAGAAAAACAAAAGTATCAAGTTACAAACGTTTGCAAGAAACAAACAAAAGTATCAAGTTGAAAACGTTGACAGTCACGTTTGCTGCCATCCTCGTCCCCAGGGCCACGTGTCTTCTTTTAACCACGTGACCCAAAGAAACGAGGGCTCTGGGAACAAAAATGGTTTGCTGCTTGAATGCCTTATTACAATTAAAATAAACTAAGATTGACGTCAAAACCAAAACTAAAGCTTCTGAAGACGTCACTGAAGTATCAGGAGTATGATAAATATACTTGAAATTGTGTTGAGAAAGTGGCGTCTTTATGTTTTTGTGTCCGGAATGACATATCATGAAAAGCCCTCTAGTCTCTACCCTAAACAAAACATATTACAATTGGAAATCAAAGTTGTGTATTGGGTATTAAAAAAAATATTTAAGAAAGTCAAGTAAAAAAGTAAGCAAAATATCTAAAGTTTCTGTCTGCTTATGTTTGGCAAAGCAAATAGTATAATTATAACCGAAGTCACTACAGGCTGGGTGGGTGGGGGGATAGGAGGCCTGCAGGAGTACTCTCACCTATGTAGATGACCATCCTAATGGCTGTGACAAATGAAGAGACAGACAGAAATGTTTCCCTGTCTGCCCGTCTGCGCAACAGAAACATTGTGTTTGCAAAAATTGTTTCCCAGTTTGCTCAAAAAGGAGCAACAATGTGTCCTCGTTTGCCACGGCATGTTAAGTTGTAGATAACACTCTGCACTATCTGAGATCATCTCACTAGTTCAGAACAAAATATCTGCTCTTGTCAAACTCACAGTTAAATTTGTCTCTTATCGTGATTGGTCTGCTGATTAACAAACTCCAAATATTTTGTTCTGAAGTTGTCAAGATTGTGAGTTGCTTAAAGTGATTATGACTAATTTAAATGTCACATAATAGTATATTAATTTTAATTACAGGATTTTTCAATCCTTTCAGTCCCAAGAGTGACCAACATGAAATTTCTCCATACATTATCAACACATAATGTATAGATACCAAAGAAAATTGATTTGATTTTTCAACAAAATAATTCTCCCAACTAATGCTATAAAGAAATGTACTCAGATTAGTCAGGAGAGTTTGCGTGTGGAAAGAATTAACTCATGTATACAATATACATACAATGTTTTTCTCAGCTCCACCTCATGAAACATTGAGATTCTTGGGAAACAAAATTAACTGTTTCTCTCAGGATCAGTCATTAAGTGTTTCACGTTGCATGTGAAGTGGTATCTTCTCTTACTTACAAGTGCAGTCTGAAAAACAGGTTTTCTCTGCATCAGATTGGTTTCTATACATGAAGCTCTGGCATTTTTTTGACTTGTATGCTTTATTGTCGAAGTCTTTGTAAACAAATAGCTCTATAATATTTTCTGTGACAAAATAAGCATCAGTGATTTTAATAAGCTGTTGGGTATTGTAACTTTTGACCAATGAAGGCCAGGCATTTTAGCTTAGTATTTATTGAAACAACAGCATAATGAATGTACATATGTAAGCTGTTGGGTATAATAACTTTTCATTGATAAAATTTAAGCCCAGTATTTATTGTAACAACAGCATAGTAAATATGTGATTAAGCTGTTGGACATTCACTGTTTACCAAGAAAGGTCACATTTTTAACTTATTATTTATTCTCTACTTGCACAATCCCATAATACACCGCTTCCACCCCCAAAAAAATTTGCATAGGCATTGTTTTAGATTTCCCTAGGGACATCTTCATGTCCCAGGAGAAATTGCAAACAATGATTATGCAAAATTTTGGGGGGTAAAAGAGATGTAAACAAACCATAGAGAATTGAACAACATCATGAAAAAAATGTATGATTAAGGTGTTGGACATTCACTTTTGACTAAGAAAGGTCAGATATTTTAGTTTAGTATTTATTAAAACAACAGTGAATGTATATAAGCTGCTGGACATTCCCTTTTGACTAAGAAACTTGAAGGTCAGACATTTAGCTTAGTATTTACTGAAACGACAGCAGCACTTGCCTCCCACTTGGTTAAACTAGGAAATAGAGGACTTCAATTTTCAGTCAAAAACATACATTGTGACTTGTTTGAGCTTGACACTGATGCTAGGACAGACACTTTACTCCCAGCTTTCCTCCCAGAAAGAGTCTTCTGAAAGTATGCCACAACTTCCCACTGTGTCAAACCAGAAAGAAGTGACAACAGCTGTTTGACGGGTCTCAATGTTATAAAGGAAACTGTTTCTTCCTTTCTGTTGGTGCCAAATGACACAAATGCGAAAAAAGTCGTGGGGGATGTCTTGGGTAATTTCACATTGAAATGGGTTCCTCACACGTCGTAATCCGGCAAGACGTCTATGAATGCCCTCCAACCACAACCTGGACTCTGTCCTCATGACAGTGCCAGCGGGAATCCAGGTGTTTAGGATATGGGAAGTTTCTGGTAGCCCTACAACTTCTCGTCGCCTTAGGTCGTACAGTGACACCAACATCAATACTCCGGTTTTGACAAAAAAATCAACGTCTATGTCAGAGTTACCAACCATCTTCAGGCACTCTTTAATTTTTTCTGTTAAAGTAGCCTCATCAGTGGTCAATTCTTCATCGTTAATGACCATTTCGTTGTCTCTTGACACCATTTCACGCACTTCTTCGACAGACATAAAAGCCGCCATTTTTAAACTTGGCGCGCTATTGATGCACTTAACTGCTGAACAAAATGAACGGCGAACTTGCTTCTGTGCCCACCGTGATCTGTTCACTCCAAAAAGCATAAAATTCTGAACTAAAAATTGAAAGATGAAAGAAACTTGAAATAAACACTGCTTCAAATTAAATTTCACTTATGAAGAAGTCGAGAAATGTACTCAAAATCATCAAAATATCGAAAATTTCAAAGCCAAGAAATTCTGCATGCGTAATTAGCTTACTCACATTTCACTCGGCTTCACGCTAAAAGCAGAAAGTTCTAATTTTAGTGGACAGCTTTTGCAGTCAATTTATAACTGAATGGCTTTACCGATCCTTCTCAAACTCATCAATAATTCATCACCGTAACCGTGGTTTGGAAATACGATCTTAATTAGCATAGAGTTTTACGATTTTTCTCTGTAGTTTTAGTTTCAATTGAGAAGATATATCAAACACTCGAGACAGCGTTTCATCACATTTCCAAACACCTCAAAGTTCGTCAAAAATACTCCGCCGCATGACGCATTTTCAACTCTCTTCGCGGTGTTTGGAAATGTGATGAAACACTGTCTCTCGTGTTTGATATATTACTTCTAAAACTTCTATCTAAATTTAAAGCAATATTGTACATTACGATTTTGTTTTCAAAAGTCTTAAGAAGCCTCATTAACTTTGTGTGAAGGTCCGTCATTTGAATTCAAAACACATTTCTAAGCGCCATGACATCATGTCTTCACAGCCGTGGAGGACAAGATGGATCCTTCATCAGCAACGTTTTAGCACTCTGTACTCCATATTTTTCTATTTTAGAACCACTTAAAAATTAATCGGTGTCTCTTCTTTTCATTTCAAGTGCCAAAGAAAGCATTTTCCGTGTTAAGAATGGAAAACACGGCCTTTGAAGTTTGTAAACACATCCCAGGTCGCGCCATGATCTTCTTGTACATTTTTAATGCACAATTCAAAATGAAAAACCTTCTTTCTAGGACCCCTAAAGGTCTCTAAAAATATGCGCAGAAAAGGGATTCTGATTGGTTTATTTGTCCTTATTACCTATAGAACAATAGGAGAAGCAAAAACTCTCTAGGGAGGGAGGGAAAGGCCTTTTGTCAACATGTGCTTTTAGCGGCCGGTTGAGGCCGGCACAGGCATTTTGGGGTGGTTTCCGCGCGGCCGGTTACGGCCGGCTCAGGCGCAAATGGGTTAATATTCAGCCTACAACAATAGACATCACTGAGAGTCTCTGGGGAATAAATCCCACAAACTCTATAGTTAATACCCCGGGGCCTCATGCTGAGGTCTATTGTTTTAGGCTGAATTTTAACATATCGAAATTGGTCTATTATTTTAAAGTTGTAATTATGAAGCCAGGTATTAATCCAATAAGCATCCAACTGCAGTTTGAACATCAAACTATTCAATTCAAAAATGGAATACTGAAGCAGATAATGAAATCAGCTTCTACTAATAAAATTTATTTTATCCTCTATGACAGGAAAACAACCAACCTGTCAGGGTTGACAAATAAAATTTTGGAGCAATTGCCATCTGGTTGAGAAACCCTCAAGCTGAACTTATCCTGAAGATAATTCTTCAGTCTCTGCACAAACCAAACCATTTCTTCTGAGGTTTGCCCTCATGGTTTGGTTTGAGTAGCTTTGCAGGCTCATGTTGTCTGTTTGCCCCCTCCCAACCACCTCTTGATTTTGTGAAAGGACTGGCATTAAGGTACAGGGAGTTCTCTTAATTTTCTTTCTCCACTGAGAGATCAGTATGCCAAGTGTCGGCGGGAGGTGACCCATGGGAGGTTGCCATGGTTACCCCCTACATTTACACTTTGCCCAAATCATTTGTTTATTGTTTGTGTTGCTCTCAATTGGCACCTACCCTCCATTTGAATAATAAAATTGTTTATTGACAAGTCAACTCCACATTCAAGCCATTTACTGTATTTATGCATATTATGCATGTACAGACCTGCTCTTTTTTTCTGGAGAAAAAGGCAACATTTCTTGCCTTCTTCTGGATTCTGGCCTGCCGTCTTTGCTCTCTTCTGCTTGGTTTTTTTCTTGCCAGTTTTCCTAGACAAAAAAAAACAATTATTGAACAAGTACAGATGTCTCATTTCAGAATTGGCACTCAATCAAGTGCATTCCATTCCCCAGTCCATCAGCCCCGAGAGTCCACTGAGCTGAAGTGAGGCAACTAACTAGTTTGTGAAAATGGAACGGTAAATTTCGGCTCGATCGGCCCAACCGGTCAAAGAAAATTCATTCATTTGTTAGCACAACCGATCACAACTAAACACCCACAAACTCTTATCTGTGTTTACAATTGAATTGGTTGCATGCAACTTAGCAATTACCGTATTTATTCGCCTATAAGCCAAGCGATTTTTGCACCAAATTAACTGAGAACTGGTAAAATTTGAACAAGATTGGGGGTTCGGCTTATAGCCAAGCATTTCTACCAAAAAAATACTCGTTGTGCGAGAGTATACACCCGTAAATTGAACATATATTTGGCTATAAGCCGAGCGATTAGCAACAAACACAAATTCCTAGTCGTATGCAAAATCATTATTGGTCCCAATGGAGCCGTTTAGTTACTTGCAACTTCAAGAATGAAGTGTTAGTCATTTTCTTCTGGCATTTCATCGGCGGGCATCATCATCTGTGCCATAAAGAGTATTTGAAATCCTGCATGTTTTGAATGATTCCCTCATCATCTCCAACAAGAATTTCTTCCGAAGCCTGCATGTCCCAGTGGAGGACATTATGTAACAGTGGAAATCCACCTTTAGCCGAAGAATTACTAATCTGCTAACCGCAATTCCTGTGAACTTTCGATCGATTGTTTTGACAACATCCAAAACTGGCCAATCAGAAGTGGCTGTTCCCATGGTCAAGTAAACATTGCAACACGATCTGACAGAAATCAGCTTGTTACTCACCCCCACTTCTCTTCTCTGCTTCAAAAACCACTTCAGAAGTGTTTCATCCAATTCAGGATACTTTGGCGAATAAGAGCCCATTGTCTTTCGTTTTGCTGACATTATTTTTAGTTCACCATTGAACAGGTTCGCTTGAACCATGAATTCATCGATCTCGTATTCTGAATCTCGGAGCTGTTCTTACGATCTCTGCTTCAGCCAACACTTTTAATTTGAAGGCTAAGTTGTACGAAGAACGGGAAGCTTTTAGCATGACGATCGATTGCCAGCAGCTTTGAGACAGGATACTCAGGTGAATTCGATGTTTTCGAGTATAACTTGCTGTCACGTGGTTAAATATTTGTGCTCACTGTATACTACGTGTGAACTCAGATCACATTAAAGTCACCTTCTCTGTGATTTGCTGTTGTTTTCAGTTATCTGACCAATAACATAAATGCGATTTATTGAATAAAGAGGGAACTTTGTTTCTTTTAATTACGATTTACCACTTACGAATTATATGTTTATTCATCTCACTTTACAACGCATGTCAAGCGCTTTAGAAGTTGATTAAAAGTTTGGGTCTCGGCTTATAACCGAATGTTTTAGGTTTATTTTTCATTCGAATCTGACAGCTTCTGAAAGTTAAAAGTTTAGGGTCTCGGCTTATAGGTGAATAAATACGGTATTTGTTTTCAGATTCCAAAGTGAGCGGAAAGATTGCTCCCAAGACTGGTAGTCTGCATGTACGCGTATTTTGTTTGCGGCCCATTTGGGCAATTAATTTCTCTGAAGATCAGTCAAGCGACAAGCTCATTAACTTTCTCGACTCAAAACTTGACACTCAAACGTTAAGACTCGATACTCTAAACTTTTGAGGATCGATAATCAAGTCTCAAGGCTTGAGGGGCTGTCAACTTACTTTTGGTACTGTATGACTATGAAACACAAATCTTTGTTGTATGAAATAAAACCGGTCAAATACCCATGACTTCCTTTGTTGCAAATAAACCATACCAAAACCTTCTCCACAGTTAGAAGATGCAAACGAGACTAACAAGACTAATGGATCTCCTCATTGTTTGTTTTTAACAAGTTTATTTATCAGGCAAAAGGTTCACGTCATCCAGCGCTTCACCTTCCAGCACAACGGAGTATCTGTGACCGTGTTGACCTTCAGGACTTTACTCTTCCCCCTATGGATCTTAAGGCCCAAATGTGCTGAGGTGCTGGTCTCTTCGGTAACCAGGCTGGAAATTTTCCCATCTGAACATTCAACATGGTTACGGGGATGAAAATAATACAATCCATTTTCGTGATACAACTGACAGTATTTGATTTTTACTTTCCTTTTCTTGTCTTTTTTAGTCCAGGATAATTCTTTTGATAAAAGGATTTAGAGGTTTCTACAACAAAAAGGAGCGAAAACTTCTCGCCAGGCTTGTTCATTGGATTTCACACCTAAATGATAGCATGACCACTATTCGTCTTGGTAACTGGGCGTAGCCAGGTCAACCGGGCTTATAAGTTTGATTGGTTTGGAAATAAAACTCACACAAAGTTGCATGTTCGATTTCACTTGATTGCCAAACTCAATCAAACTTATTAAATCCACCGACTAAATTGAGTACGACTTCTGGTTGTCCGAGTTAAATAATTTGGAATTTCACTGCGATGATCATCTCTCACTTTCAAAATTAACGTTCGTATGACAAACAATCAATTGGAAAAGTTTGACCAAATTCTCAATGCAGGTTCTATTTCTGCAAGAACCTTGATTTTGCTAATGCATCTATCAGTGTTAAGCCCCAGGGTGGGGGGGGGGGCTCCCTATGGGAAATCAACTCAGCCAGCTTTCCCCTGGGTAGGGATTTTGACACTTGAGTGCTGCCCCTGGCTCGGGAATTTTACATGACAGCCATCTTGGAAGACCGAGAGAACGTGGAAAAAAGTCGCTTCTGTTTTCGCCCTGTTTTGCAACGAGCCACGAGCGAACGAAAGGTAAGCAAATTTGTTTTATTTTTCCTTATATCAGGGCCATCGCTTCTGATGTTTTTAGCCTATTCTCGTGTTTTTACCAGTACAAACTCCCTTGTATCTTTTATGCTTTCTTGCCTTCTCTATTTGTTTACATATTCTGACACGAAGACTGTCCAACCATCCCGATTTCGTCGGCATTATCCAGATTTTGATTGAAAATTCCAAATCCCGACCAACATGACAAAACGCGATTGGAACAGGAGAAATCCCGATTTTGACATCCGTTCTGTTATTTTTCTAAAATTGTAATAATAGTTACACTCTGATATCCTGATAAAACAAAAAAATGGCAATTTAGCAAACATTCTTGACAGAAATTGTTGTCCCAGAACCCTAGAAATGGCATTTCCAAGCCTTAAAATTTCAAAAGTTTCTCCCAATTTTTACGACTCAGATGGTTGGACAGTCTGTATTTATGGGTTACTCTACAGGAATTTGACATTCACAGGGTGCCCGGGGGTGAGGAATTTGACTCTGACTTCCATAAAATTGTCAAAATCCCCTGGGTCTGCCCCCCCCCCCCCCAACCCACCCTGGGGCTTAACATTGATAGGTGCATAAACATATCGGACTCTGGGATACGAGTAATAACGTCCGAATGCCGATTTATGCCGGACAGCGAAGAAACGTGGAACTGACCGAATATCTTTTTCCTTTAACTTTAGATAGATCGATTTTGTTACTTTATTATACATATATTTTGTTTTCGGTTTAGTATTTATGCACGACCCCATCATTATCATCGTGCTGAAACAAAGGCTGTCTGTCTGTCCTGTGAGCTTACCTCTTACTGTTTCACTTTTCTTTTCTACGCACTCTAGGGCTTTTGGTACCTTCAGAAACTGTCCTCTGGCTCGAATATGGAAAAATTCGTCTCCTTTCTCTCTTTTTCTCTTTGACCCTCGCGAATCTGCCATATTTGCAACATCAATTTCGATTTCCAGCCGTTTTGTGAGCCCGCGTTTGATCGGATTGGTGTGCGTGCTAAGACCACAATGCATTATTTTGTCAATTCCAACATGGCGGACGATTGTTGTGATGCGAGGGTTTTTGGAGTAAGTTTGTTCGTCGTTTTCCCGACTTTCGCTAACCTTTTCTCTGTCAAAATGCCATATTTGGAAAGTATATCAATCACTTAGTCTTGTTTTGGATTGAAGTTCTCAATTTTAGAGCTTGTCAAGGTAAATTTTGCTATTTCTTGAACCACAGGCAGACCACCCGATGTTTGAGTTTGTTGCCTGACACCGTTCAATGGCGGTTACAAAAGAAATATAGATCAAGATGTACATAAATAAGTTGGCCGCGATTTGCTCTAAATACTAAGTTTATCCTACATGTTCAATAAACGTTGAGGTGAAATGTTAAATGAGTCTTGTGTGCTATTTTTTGCCCGTTCTGAGCCGTTTAAGGAGTCATTTCGCGAGATAATTTATCGACCTCTAGATCATTGAGCTTCATCCTTCCAAAAGTTTCCGAGAAAAGCGATCCTGAAGTCCAAAAAACAGCTTTCTTAATATGATAGGTGCCAGATTCGTGCCCAAAGGAATCTGAAGAATATGGGAGGTGGCCTTGGGCAGGATGAAGCTCAAGCTCGGCTCAAGCACAGGCAGCCCAAGCTTACTTCATGTAGCCGTCATGACGATTTGACGTACAGACTTTGTATGGGAACTTCACTTCAGTTCTCAAAATGCAAAATACAACCATGAATGCAGAAATAAACTTCATCTACCTCTAAATGGAATTGTGTTTGTTTGTTCCGTGTAATCTGGAGTTAATTTGGGGCCATTTGAAGCTAGCTTTTGAGTCGGGCTTTGTTCGGTGTTGTCTCCTATAAGAACGAAGTGAAAGGCAGGAGACGCGGGCCATAATACTCTGGAGGCGACCTGAAAAATCACTCTCTCATCACAAAATAAGGCAAAGAATTCCATAAAAAATACCCGATATCCATGTACCCAGATAATTTCCCCATCGTATTTTCTCTTCTCGGTGATTGCACTGTGATTTTAGATCAAGAAAATTCGGATATTATTCAGCTGTTTTGCTATCTTCTCATGCGTTCGCCTTTTTCTGCGGCTACGGGCACACGACATTCTGATTGCTTCTGTACTCTCATCAGGGTTCGTACCCCTTTTGAAAAACAAATTTCCAGCTTTTCCAGGCCTTTTCCAGGACTCACATCAATTTTCCAGAACTCCAAAATTCACATTAAACCCTTTTTCGTCCAAGATCCCAATATAAATTCTCCCAACTGTAAGCCTCGCATTCCTTATAAAGTTAGTTCAGAAAAATTCATTTCTTGAGTTTAACAGATTTCCAGGAATTTCCAGGACCTGTAATCTTTTACCAGGACTTGACCAATGAGACAGGGTTCGTACGGGTCCTGGAAAACCTGGAAAGTCCTGGAATTTCATTATGGCATTTTCCAGGACTTTCCAGGTTTTCCAGGTCCCGTACGAACCCTGTCTCATTGGTCAATTCAAATCACCAGCACCAATGAGATTGCAATTACTGCAGAAAGCAATCAGCTGTCGTGTGCCCGTAGCCGCCGAAAAAGGCGAACGCATGGGAAGATAGCAAAACAGCTAAATAATATCCGAATTTTCTCGATCTAAAATCACAGTGCAATCACCGAGAAGAGAAAATACGATGGGGAAATTATCTGGGTACATGGATGTAAGGTTTTTCTTTAGAGATAACACAGGATGCACGAGATAAAACGAGATTTTAATACGTCGTTTGATGATCAGTCACATGCGGCCATGTTGGCTAACTACAATCCCCATAGTCCTTTGCGATGTATAAATTATGCAAATGAAGAGTACATCTCCTTCCCTCTTAATAGTAGCGCTTAATTGCAGGAATGGCTCCGGGCTCGGAATGCACTGGGAACGAGTTTGGTTAGCTAAATTAGACTATAAAATCACCCTGGTTAGCCTATTATAACACTGCGGTTAGCCTACTAAGCAATCCTGTTAGCCTACTGAGCACTGCGGTTAGCCTATTAAGCAATCCGGTTAGCCTACTTTTGCATTCCGGTTAGCCTACTAAGCACTGCGGTTATGCGGCTGGCTCTCAAGAATGGTAAGGGTAACACTATAAAAATGTTAAAATTTTCGATGTTCGGCAGCCGGGCCTCGGTAGTGTAGTGGTTAGTAGGAATAGCTCGTGTTCTGGGTGACCCGGGATCGATTCCACGTCTGTGTTTTTATAATTGACTTTGTTTTTTCTCTTTATTAGACGAAAAAATCAAAGTCTAAAAAAATCTAAGTGTCCCGGAGCCATTCCTGCATTTAACGCCATGTCTCTTAATAAAAGACTTTATAACACATGACTGAAAACAACGACAACCGTTATTGCCAAGGCATAAACAAGTAATCTTGGCAAGTGTACACAGATACTAGATTTGATCATGAAGTAAGACAAGATAAACGAAACTAACAAACACCAACTTAAACAAAATGCAATGGTTTTAAATCTAAGCAGTTCTACCATCGCAGTTCACAGTTCTCATCTTAGCTTAAACTATAAGTCCAGAATCACTCGACGGGTTCGCTTTCTAGTGGATCGGCGCAAAGGTGGTTGATTACTGGGTTGAGAAGTCTGATGTTGGATCTCTGGAATAGGTACAAGGTTACTTGAACTTAGATCAGCTTTGGCGTGCGGGGTGTTTGAAAGGTTCTGTGCATCTGGACCAGTAACACTTGAACTTTCAGGAGCGACTGGCGCCTTTTGAGCACACTCTTTGTCCGCTGAAGACCCATCATTTCCGAGGTCAGCAGCTGGTTGGTACACATTCTTGAAGAATGATGAGTTCCTTGTGACGGTGCGATTCTCGCCTTCCGCTGTGATCATGCTGCCCGTCTTGCTCACGACAGTCATAGGGGTAGGATCATATACACTTTCACGTTTTGATACTGAAAATGGTCTCTTGACCAGTACAGTTTCACCAGGAGAGATGTTACAAGGTTTCACATAAGCCTTGTTGTCTGCATGAGCTTTCATCTTGAGCTTTTGTGAGGAGTCGCGTTCATGTACAATCTCAGCTACAGGGTCAATGTGATTGGCTTGTGGTAGCTTGTTGCGGACAGGCCGATTCAGCAACAGTACGGCAGGGACAACACCAGTGGTTGCATGGGGCGCTGTGCGAAAATTCCGCAAAATGGATTGCAGCTCCTTTCTCCAATTTCTCCCTTCTACTTTGGTTGCTTTGATGCACTTCTTCAACGTTTTCACAAATCTCTCAACCTTTCCAATAGCCCTAGGCCAGAGTGGAGTAACCTTTCAGTGCTTAAAACCAAGTGCACGAGCAAACTTTGCAAATTCCTCTCCATTGAATGGTGGGCCATTATCAGATTTGACTACACGCAGGGTTCCAAACGTGGAAAACAGCTGATCCAACTTCGGGATGACAGCACTAGCAGATGTAGATGACACTGGTTCAACGAACGGGAATCTTGAGTAGTCATCAACCACTAGGAGTAGGGTCTGTCCATCTACATGCGCAAAGTCCACACTGACTTCATCAAAAGGGCTGTCGGTTCTTTTTTGTAGACTGGGGTAACCACTTGACACGGTAAGCAGGGCTTGACCTTCGTCTCTACCATCTTGTCCATGCAAGGGAACCACACCTTCTCTCGCAGAAGGGCCTTCGTCTTCACGATGCCCAGATGGCCTTTATGAGCGATGTCGACAATTCGTTCTTGCAACACAGCAGGAACCACAAGGCGATCAGACTTCAACAAGACAGTGTCAGTGCATGTTAATTGCTCTTTCACCTGCTCATAACGTGACAGTTCAGATAGTGATACATCAGGTGGGGCTTTGTGCCAGCAGCCGGATTTGACGGCTGACATAACAGCTCGAAGCACAGGATCCTTTGCTGTTCCAGACTCTATCTCGGACAATGTCACTGCTTTGGGTACAGCATTCCTTGCAACAAAAGAAATGTGTTCCTCAGATTCTACATCATAGCTGTGAGATTCAGGATCTCCTACTGGGTGTCTGGACGCATAGTCGGCTGGGTTGGAGGCACCAGGACGGTACTCCATAGTAAAACAATATTGCTGTGGATCCAGGAGCCAGCGTTCTATCCTGGCAGACAGTTTGGAAGATGGGTTGTTAAACAAAGACAGCAAGGGCTTATGGTCAGTGATGACCTTGAACTCCTTGCCATACACAAACAGGTGGAAACGCTTGACTGCCCAGTAAATTGAAAGAGCTTTGCGATCGATTTGTGGATACCTTGCCTGAGTGGGAGTGAGTGAGCAACTTGCATAGTGCAACGGTGCCACTTCCTTGCTTGGCTCTTCATCTTGGGTGAGGACGGCACCTAGACCAACGGGGCTACCATCGACAAAGATGGAAGTAGGCTTCTTTGGGTCAAAGTATCCTAACGTAGTTTTAGTCGACAAGGCTGCTTTCAGGCGTTCAAATGATGACTGTTCCTCTTGTGTCCACTGCCATTTCACTCCATCGCAGGTCAGCTGTCGAAGGGGTCTGGTGATTGATGCAAAGTCCTTAATGAACCGAGAGCAGAATGCAGCGGAGCTAAGAAGGCTTGGTCGGTGGAGTAACATTTTGAAGAGCCTCTACCTTCTTTGGACCAGGTGACATACCCTTTTCAGAAAGCACATGGCTTAAGAACAGCATAGTGGGAAGGCGGAACTGGCACTTGGGTAGGTTGATGGTCAGTCCATTATCATGGAGTCGGCGGAACACTTGTTTCAGATGCTGATCATGGGCCACCAACGTAGATGTCGTCGCTGATGTTTTTAACACAGGGAATACCACTGATTGTGTCACTCACTTTCTTTTGGAAGATTTCTGCAGCACACGAGAGACCAAAGTTCAGACGCTTGTAGCGAAAGAGCCCAACCTGGGTGGAGAATGTGGTCAGTGGTCTTGAATCGGAGTGAAGCGGGATCTGATGGTATCCTTGATTGAGATCAATCTTGCTAAAGACCTTGCACCCATTGAGGTCTGACACCACATCGTCAATGGTGGGGATGACGTGTCGTTCCCTGATGATCGCTTTGTTAAGGGAGCGCATGTCAACGCAGATTCTGATTTCATTAGGCTTTGATGGTTTAGGTACAACTACAATCAGCGAGACCCAAGGCGTCGGACCCTCAGCGCGATCGATGATATCCTCACTTTCAAGTTGTGCTAGTTTGTCTTCCACTTGCTTCCTTACATGGCATGGGATACGGCGGTGTGGCTGTGCCACTGGTCTAACAGATTCATCTACATGTATGCGAACCGGTTCATCTATGTATTCACCAATACCATTAAGCAAACTAGGGAAGTCCTTGAGGAAGTCCGGGACTCCAGGCGGTGGGTCTGCAGGAGGTTGTTCAACAGCACTAAAAGCTTTGAGGAGATTCAACTTTTGTGACATTATCCAGCTAAGGATGGATCCTGCTGAGCCCTCTGCAATGTAGACTGTCTCTTCTAGTGAAACCTGATCACTAGCTACTCTGGCTCTGAGTTTGCCACATAGGTCTAATGGCTTGCTGGACATGTACGGGTATACTTTCACATTTGTCCTTGTCAGCTGGGGCTTCTGTTTTAGACCATCAAAGTCCCTTCTGCTCAAAATGTTCACCGTCGCCCTTGAATCTGCCATTATGCGGATCGGTGTGTCCATTATCGTGACTTGGAAGATAGGTTTGACTGTTTGGTGTTCCTGTGCACCAATATTGAAGGTGTATTCTTCGCTGCTATTACTTTCGGCAGTCGCTGGGGTTGAAGCTTCGCCACTAGAAGGATCTTTGACATCAATAATAAGCTCATGTTACTAATCATGATGAATGCCAAAAGAGCATTTGTTTACTGAATTACCCTAAGAAGTCAGCACACGAAGTTCTTTATAATTTGGTTTTATCAACTGGGTTGATAATGTCAATTGGCCACCGTAAAGAGATTCAAGAGCTGACGTTTCGAGCGTTAGCCCTTCGTCGGAGCGAATCCGATTCGTCATCTTTTGAATCTGAATTTACGTCAGCTTTTGAATCTCTTTATGGTCGCCAATTGACATTATCAACCCAGTTGATAAAACCAAATTATATTGTTATACTTCCCACCGACGCAGCACCACAGTTTCTTTAGAAACTTACCCCATCTATTCACACGAAGTTCTTTGTTGTCTGGTTTGTTCTTTGTTTTACGTCACTGGTGAGTTTCACAGATGTTTACACTGATGTTTACAGGATGAGCCATAATTTGGCTGTTTTGATAGCACAGTGGAATTACATTTCATTGGGTACCTTCTCATTCGTTATTCATTCATTCCCTATTAATGTGGAGACGGATGTTAGATGAATAATTTGTGTCGATGCCTGTGTGACCCTGCAGGGTTGGCACAGTAGTGAGAGCGCTCACCTTCCACCAATGTGGCCTGGGTTTGATTCATATGTGGGCTTAGTTTGTTGGTTTTTTACTTTGCTCCAAGAGGTTTTTCTTTGGGTCCTCCGGTTTTCCCCTCTCCACAAAAACCAACAATTACATCTGGTTTGATTTTAATGCAATATAATTTGGTTTAATTTAATTTGTGCTTTACAGTGTCCCCACTTAGTATTTCAGTGCTAGATACAGTTCACACTCAAATAAAGTTCATTACAACATTTTATTGTCATTACTGATGCCAGTAATTAAACATCATTGTGCACTGCATTCTATTGTTTTGATTCTCTTTGAAATGTTCCAACAAAACCCAAAGGTGTAGACTTCATGGAGATGCAAGCTGTTCATTAAATATTTTGAAAATTAAAAGGGTTTCATTTATTACTGCAGGGCTGCAAATAACTGTTAGTCATCGGACATTGGCCGACTAAAATTTGCTCATGTCCAACGAAATCCCAGGTGTGGTCGGACATTATGTCCGCACAATTTTTTCATCGTAAATCATTTTACGGCAACAATGAATAAAAAAATTACCGCGGGTAAGTAAGTCTTACTTTTTGTTGGGACGATCTTAATTAATTTATGGCTTTTGTAAGTCACGAGACAAGATTGACTTGGGTAACAAAGTTTTCTTTTAAATTAGCGTAGTTTGCCATTTGTCGTAATTTTCGAGAGTAATTACAGTAAAACGATAAAGTTTAATAGACCATGCGTTGTCTATCGATAATGTTTGTAACAGACAGACGGACCGTCAGACAGACAGTTTAATTTGGAGTCTTATACAATAAGTAGTATATCAACTATGATTTCCAAATAACTAAAAATTACAAACAACAAAAATATATATGGCTAATAAGTTATTAATTAATTAATTAATTATTAATTAAGCACGCGCCAGTGAAGTATGGGTCGGTAGAAAACGTGGAGTCCCCAATTGGACCCCCTTCTAGACCCCATATGGACCCCTGTCTGGGGTCCCTTCTGGACCCCAATATGGACCCCCTAATTTTCTGGACCCCAATATGGACCCCCTTTTTTTCATCGAGAAAATACAATTCCCCGTCATTTCAACTTGAGAAGGAAAAGAAAACAAACGGCGACCACAAACATTATCGACAGACAACCCATCATGAGCCTTGTACACTACTTTAGATCTTTGAGAGTGGCTAAAACGATCTTTGTATAGAAAGACAGACATAACCCTACAAGTGTTTTGAACAATAACCTTAAGATTGACAAATCCATAAAAATTTTCTGACACAAAATTTAACACGTAGTGCAAGAACTTCGCTTTGGAAACCAAACTAGTGAGACAATCTCAGATAGTGCAGAGTGTTATATACAACTGAGCATAGTGGCATACGAGGACTCATTGTTGCGGACACATTGTTGCGCCTTTCGAGCAAACTAAAAAACATTTTTTTGCAAACACAAAATGTTTCTGAAACAAAAACAGAAACATATTTTGTGTTCTCGGGCATACAGGGAAACAATTTTGCCCGGGAAACGTTTCTTCGTTTGCCACGGCCTTTAGGGTTGTCATCTACATAGGTGAGAGTACTCATGCAGGTCTGCCTTTCCCCCTCCCCGCCCCCGCCCACTCCCAGCCTATATTGACTCTGCTTATAATTATGAACTATTTCCTTCCCAAATATGAGCAGGCAGAAACTTCAATTAAAAATGTTTTGCTTTAAGCTCAGTAACATGATACTTTTTGATTTCTCGAAAACATAGTTAAGATGTGTTTCTTTTTTTTTTCAAGACCTAAGACAACTGTAGAACGATAATTATAAGCACGATGAAAAAGCTGAAGCAGAAAAGATTTTGTTTCATTCAAAAAGCAAATTTTCATCAAGAACTAATTTAATTATCGAATAGTCACGGAATAGCACGTTCTTCTGTATTCGCCATCTCTATCTTCTGTAAAGACACTTAAAATTAAAATTATATTTATCGTTAGCAGGATTAAAACGGCTGATGTGATTGGATTCCCTTTGTTTGATTTCAGCGAATCAAATCGTGTGTCCCCAGAGCCACTTGTTCCTCGTGCACAGGCCCAGCCATCTAAGAGGGACAAGCGGCTCTGGGGACGAGAATGGAAGCTTTCTTCGCACGTCGCGTGTCGCGGGTTTTGAAAAAAGTCGCGAGTTTTCAAAACGTTGCATTAGCGTTATGAAATTAATGTGAATTTTCGCAAAGTTAAGCATCGTTAATTTCCTATAATTAATTACTGAATTTCCAAATGAAATTCATTCAAATAAAATTAAATCTATATGCGGGTGTTTACTCTAGTTCCTAAAACTGCGTGACATTTTTGTGAATGCAGCGCGGAAATGAAGAAGTCATTCGCGTAGAATGTCAGAGAGCCCTTGTAGATCAGGCTGAATGAAATCATCAGCGATCACTAAAATCACATAATGCATTACATAATATTTTGGATACTGAAAAAAAAGGGAGGAATAAGAAATTGTTGTACCTGAACGAATAGCAATTTGAAAAGTGTATAATTATAACTTCAGAGGGTTTTCGTCTTTAGCCTTTTAAATGGCCTTCTCGCACTGTCTTCAAAGTTATTGACCATCTGTCTGCACTCCTCTTAAATCACCTATCGTGTTATTTCGTGATTACGACGATTGCAAACGCATCAGGACTATTTTGACAGGACGCATTTAAGTAAGATCAAATTCATCCAAAATGCCAGGAAAAGCACGCAATCTCATTTTTCTCGATGCTCTAAGCTGTATCAGCAGGTTAGAGTTCACAACACTTTTCGAAATAGCAATTGCAACTTAGAGCTTGGGTAGAGAGTATCCCAGCTAAGAAGGTTAAACATGCAAATGTTTCTTTCTTCGCTAACTCGAAGTAATTTTAATTTCCCTTCAGGACATTTTCTATATAGTTTTACCCTCGATAACTCGAACTAATCTGAAGTGAGAAATTGTCCCATAAAAAATCATTGACGCAAATTTAACTCGCTCGTGACCATTTTAGTCTTCAAAGTATTCAGCCAGAGAACATGACATTTCACAATGAAACTATTTTTTTCTTTGTACGTTTCTATTAAAAGAAGCAAAGCGATGAAGAATCCTAAAAATCTGGATTTTAATAGATTTAATTTTTTGGAATGAATTTTACTGAGAACTAAATGCATTCTTTTGAAAACTCGCGACTTTTTTAAAAACCCGCGACTTTTTTCAAACCCGCGACTTTTTCAAAACCCGCGACCCGCGACCCGCGACTATTAGGGAAACTCTTTCTTGCTTCAAACGCAAAAAAATATTGTTCAAACATCAATGTTTTCACTCTCCTTTTTCAGTGGACTACCCATTATTGCCAAAGATTAAATCCTGGCAGAGGTTTAAGTTCTGGAGGCGCCAGGCAGTGTGCAACAATACTTTCAAATTTAAAACGTTTACCGTAAAGCCCCAAAGTTCGCGGAAAGCTTCAAGTTTAAACTTTGAACGTTTTCTTCGTGTCCATTAAAGGGAGAAATAGACAAGCCGCTAGAGATTAGTAATACGTTTCTCCTCTCTATTTGAACCATGACAGGTACATTACAACTGCAGTTTCAAAGTATCGATACCTGAAATAATTTAAAATACCTCCCTTCCCAACTAAAATCAGAGTGCGTGTATTAAAAAAAAATGCGCCTAACTCGTTGTGTTCTACAGCAAGGAAGAGCACAGGACATTCTTGTGCGATCCCGTATTTATGTACTTTATCTTCCATCTTGTAGTGTTTAGTATAGCAACGCAAACTAATCTTCTGTGCATGCGCATGCGCATGCATTGGGAGCAAAAATCACTTTTCTCTTGAAAGGGTAGTACCTTGAAAGGGGAAGTAGTGTTTTCTGAAACATATATATATATATACCTTGTGATATTCAAGAAACAGTAGCGCAGATGTGCGCATTTTACAGGGTGCAGTGCACACAGGTTCCTACCAACCCTCCACTCCCTCCGCAAGACTAATTAATTAATTGATATTAAGTAATTAAACAAACATTAAAGTTTACACATTAGCGCCTTAGCGGTTAGAAGAGGACAGCCCACAACACATCATCCCAATGGTGCACTCTGCACTGAAAAAGGCAAGACTGGAAAGAACTCTTTCTTTGGAACAGTGGCGATAGGTTCAGCAGACCTGTTCTTTTATCTGTTCAAAACATCATTAATGTTATAACAAAGTACACCTCTTGGGTAACCACTTTGAAGGAGAGTTTTCTTTAAATAAAAGAGCGCCGACAGTAATAAGGAGGAACTCATTCTCGTCCCCAGATGGGCCTGCCAGTCACCAGTGCCTCGCTTTATTTTTGTATTTGTTAAAATGTTTTGTAACAGTTATAACCGTCACTTCTGAAGATGTATGTTGAAGCATGTGAAACGTCAAGTTTATATAAAGTTTAGTAGACCATGCGTTGTCTATCGATAATGTTTGTAACCACCATTGAATTTGTTTTCTTTTCCTTCTTAAGTTTAAATGGCCGAAGAACAAGAATGTTTATGATGAGACTTATTTATCTTACACTAAATTACCTGAAAAGACGGGGACTTGTATTTTCTCGATGAAAAATAGGGGGTCTAGAAAATTACGAGGGTCCAGAAGGGGGTCCATATGGGGTTCAGAGTGGGGGGTCGGGCATGGGGTGGGGATTTTGACATTTTCTGAAAAGATAAGTCAAATTCCCCACCCCCGGGACAACATAATTGGTCGAAAGTTTCAAAGTCTGCCACTTCTTCTCTATTAAAAATGGCGGCCATGTCAAAATTCCCGTGGGCCTCCCGAGAGGTGGAAGGGAGAGGTGGATTTGCTGTTTTGATAGTAAGTGCCAGTATGATGCAAAATCCGTGCAGAATTGTCTAGTGTGGGAACAGTTATAAAAGAAACAAGACGCATATATGCGTGAACTTGGGCTTCTTTTCTGGCATATCCAGCTGTGAACATCAGACTTTTGATGTGACAAAATCTCAGTTGTCTTTTGTTGATTGTTTTATAGCTCTAGCATAGCACAAGCAACTAAGCGTTGTATATTACTGGTGTAAATGTCTGCAATTGTAAATCAAAGAACACAAACTTATTGCTACACATTGTTGCCCTGCATTATAGTGATCATTACCTTGGCTATATGGTGCTGCCATTGTTTTGCTAGAGTCGACGTGCATTGGGGTAGGACCAAGGATTCTTTTCTATGCCTGAAATCAATTTAAATTTACATAATTCGCTGCATAGGCCTGCAGACTCCTATAAAGACACAGTCTATTTGGAGAAAACATACCCTGGATGCCAGAGGGTTTTTTGTAGCGAAGGCGCTATCATCGAGAGCCGAAGCCGCGATCGTTTCCCGCAAAAAAGAACCCCTGGTCGCAGCGGTCACTATCCTCTCTTCCATGCTATTTCGAAATAAGATAGCACGCAACACCGGTTTTGTGAGGGTCTGTTTCCTTTCGTAATTTGACAGGTCTCTGCACGTGGAGAAGCGATGCGTCATAAAATCTGTCGAGCTGGTTGACGAGGATCGATCTTGGGTTTGAGAGATCCCGTACTCCGTTAATTCGTCCATTTTTCACGTGAAAAGTCGAAGAGAAGAAGAGGTGAACAATTTTGAAAGTCCCTTCGAGAGTCCACTGAAAGGATTAAAAGGTGACAAAGAATTTGCCGACAACATCCCACAGTGAAGTCTCTTGTGTGCTTTCGGGAATAATCGCTTTTGAAAGTAAGGTTATTTTATGTATACGGTTTTGATATGCCAATTAATCAAAGTACGTTTGAAATGAAGGGATATATAACTGCTGTGATGCCAGTCTCAGGATAGCTAAAATGTTCTGTGACAATGGAAATCTGGGCCCCACTGGCACATTATTAGGAGAGAGACTGGGGACGTGCGGGGAGAGTGTAGTTTCGCGTTGTGTTTAGCGTGCTGTAATAATTACCCTTGATTCTACGCCTGTCGCGAGTTTACACTGGTGGCAGCGGCGCGCCACGTTTCCGTTTCGTAAACGGTCGATGCCATTTTTTCGACACTTAGAATTTTTTTGGGCTATCATCGAATTTTTTTACCCACAAAAAAAGAAAAATTGTTAGTCAATGACAAGAATCGAACCCTGAACCTCTGACAAGCCAACATCCCTATTTCACCAGTACACTACCACTACACTACCAGGCCAATCCGCCAAATCACCACAAAATTTCGTTATAAAACAAGACTTTCTTAGTATATATATTTTACTTATAGTATTGCCCCACCCAACAAATAAAGCTAACCGCAAGCACACCAGTGTGAAATTGAACAATTAAGCATTTGGTAAGTGTGTATTAGTCTATCACCAGTTTCGACCTAGTCCAGGCCTAAACTAGAGCGGATATAGCATCGTCCATTCCGAAAAGCTTGGTTACCAATTATGGCACCGACCGTTTACGAAACGGAAATTAGCAGCGGCGCGATGGAGGACAATAGATGTAGACTGTTATGGAGTAGTATATCCTGTAGTTAATGAATAACAACTGATACCCACCGTTCTATTTTCCTGTTTTGGGAGCTCCCAACAGCGAAAAACAATCAGTTTGCACATCGCTTCCTTATCACTGAAGCAGGTTTGCACATCACGTCCTTTCGCTGAGGTTGAGATTTCGAAATGTCTGAAGACTCAGCTCCGACCTGTCGAAGCGAGTCACCGACGGGGAAGCGAAATCTCTCCTCACCAAATATGCAAACCAAAGGTGCAAACAAAAGGAAGCAAATATGCAAACAAAACTGCGCAGTTGGGAGCTCCCAAAACAGGAAACTAGAACGGTGGGTATTTTCAGGTATTATTCATTAACTACAGGATATACTACTTGTCGAAGAAGGACAACCCTGGCCGGCTGGTTCGGACAATTAGAAAGAAGCGTCACCATGTATACAATGGTACGCGGAGCAAACAACTGCGGGTGGTTGATGCGAAATCGGAAAGAGAACTGCGGCAAACGGTGTGTCCGAGTATATTGCTGGCAGCACAACTTTCAGCTAAGAAGAGGAATGCAAAGGCCCGCACCATGCCGCAGCTGCGGCGTTGGGGTTTTGTGTGATTACCGTTTATGTCTTGCTTGCGGCGGGAACAAGCTTAGACAGCAGCTTATTCGCAAACAAAAAAAAACGCATAGAAAAATTTTGAACGTGTTTTGAACGAGCTGATGTCAACCAGTTAGAGATTTGCATACTTGTTATTAAAACAAAGCTAACTCGATTAGAGATTTGCATACTTGTTATTAAAAGCAAACTCAATTAGAGATTTGCATACTTGTTATTGAAAGCAACTCAAATGGCTGCAAAAGAAATTGGACAAGAAACGTGGCAGAATTTAGAACAAGAACTAGCGGAAATTGATTTAGAAACGTTCCAGAATTTAGAACAAGAACTGGCGGAAATTGATTTTGAAAAAATGCTAGAACAAATACAAGCAGAAATTCAGAATGTGTTTGAAGATCGCATCCCCCTGGAAGACCAAGAGCGTCTACCCAAACCTCTTCTTCCAAAACCATACCAACCAAGAGCGCCCCCAAGGCAAAAAAGAGGGGCAAGAAAAATGGAAAGCATCCTAAAAACGTTTGATCCAATCCCTGCCCAGAAAGTCAAATGGAAGGAGAACTACCAACAATCCATTGAATGGTTCTTAAAAATAGAACCAGAGGCTGAGGGAAGAACGGTAGAAGGGCGACGTTTCATAAGTTGGACGGTCCAAGGACAGGAAAAAACCTCACAGAGTTTTTCATGGAAAAGATTCGAGAGAGAGTCAACACATCCATGTATATGAGGCACAACTATTCTTATTGGTTGAAAAATGTCGAGGATGGAACGCTGATCTTGTTTTATAAAAGGTCAGGGGGGTCGCCTTGGATACGCGAACTGTCTGAAGCGGAAAAATGGTTGAATGAAAAGGAGGAGTTGCATCTGCAAGTTGATGACATCGAAAGACCGGACACAAAGTGGGTGTTCAGGGGCTATTCTGATGTCTTTGTGAAGGTTGTGCTTGACCGCCAGCCTTTGTTGGGCACAGGCCCCTTGCCAGACTGGCTGCGCAACCTTGCTCGTGGGCGTGTTGGTCTAATAGTGGCGCTGGATATCTACCGCGATAATTTGTGTCTCTGGCGCTGCATTGCTGTGCACCGAGGCTCGCTACCACATCGAAGTACAGCAGCAGCTCGTGAGCTTGCCAAGAGTTTCTTCAAACTCAAAACTATTCCAATCGACTGTCCAAAAACATCTATTGATGAATTAAATAAAGTTGAAAAGCATCTCAACAAAGGGGTCGGTTTTTCAGATTTGCTCGGCATCAAGGTTTATGAGCCTGAGCGGGGAGAAGACAACGAAGTGGTTTGGCATCTTAGAAGAAACTCGCCGGCCAAGCTGACAAACATTCTGACAATCGGCATTTACGAGGGGCATGCCTTTGTCATAAGAGACATAGAAAAGCTTGCGAAAACGTATGCATGTGTGGATTGCCGCGCGAGATTCACACAAGCTTGCCATCTTCAACGGCATGCCCAAACGTGTGCCCAAGGGAATACGAAAATCTATTTCCCGGGCGAAAAAGTTGAAGCCCCGCGGACAGCTTTTGAGAAGGTTTCTTATCCAAACAATCATGCTTCCCCAGAATCGCCTAGGTGGCTTGACCAAGAAGCAAAGCGGCGGAAAATTCACATTCACCACGCAATGTGTGGACACGTAGGTGAGAGGTGTGTTGAACGGGCACCTGTCGACGGTTACAACCATGAAACAAAGACCGTATTTCAATATCACGGCTGCCACTGGCACGGGTGCCGAAAATGTTACCCGCACGATCGCGAAAAAATCATAGCCCATTTCGGCCAAACACGCGAAGACAGGTTCAAGGCCACGCAGAGGCGTACAAAAACGCTCCGGGAGGCCGGCTACCGCGTTATCGAGGTTTGGGCGTGTGAAGTTGGGGAAATCGACGCCGAACCCCCGCAGAACGAAACAAAAAGCTACCCGCAAGCGATCATGTACGATTTCGAGGCGTACGGCGACAATCGGGAGCGGAAGGAGCCCACGTCCATGCTGACGATCGAGAACGCGCACGTGCCAATTTCGGTGAGCATCGGCGACACACTCGAGAGAGAGCCCACCCACATCAGCGAAAGAGACCCCGCAGAGCTGGTACGCAAGTTTATGGAAGAGCTGGAGTGACGCGGAAAAAACATCCGGGCCCAAGTCCGGGCGGAGTTTGTGCCAGAAGATGTGTGCCTGCTGCCGAAAGCGCAGTGGCTAAAACTTGATGAATGGTGCAACCAGGTCCCAGTCGTCGGGTTCAACTCGGGCAGTTACGATCTAAACCTGATCAAAACCCACTTTGCGGAGCAGCTAGCCGACACAACCAACAAAGTCAGAGTGGCAAAAAAGGAAACAAGATAATGTTCTTGTTGACCTGGGACTTCCGTTTCCTTGACATAATAAACTACCTTGGCCCGGGGACCAGCTACGAAAAGTGGGTCCTAGCCTACAAATGCACAATGCACAAATCGTGGATTCCGTACGACTGGTTCGACTCGCCCAAAAAGCTCGACTATCCAGGGCTCCCAGACTATCCAGCGTGGTACTCACACCTCTGCGGCGACTACGTGTTGACGAGAGAAGAATGGGAGGAGTGCAAGCGCCTGTTCGAAGAAAAAGACATGCGCACCTTCGCGGACTGGCTGCGCTACTACAACAATCTCGACGTGGCACCTGGCCTTGAGGCTTTGTAAGAGATGCGGGCCTTCTACACCGAAAAAGGAATCGACATCTTGAAAGACGCGGTCAGTGTCCTGGGGGTGAGTCTGCACTACTTACTCCGTGGAGCGGTCGAGACAGGCGCGGATCTATACAGTCCAGGCGAAGAAGCGTACGAGATGTTGAATGGAGCCGTGGTCGGAGGCCCGAGCCTCTTGTTCACGCGCTACCACGAAGTCGGGGTGACAAAGATAAGATCGCACCAATACGAAGACGCCCGTCTATGCTAAAAGATCTTGGGGTACGACGCCAATGCCCTCTATCTTTCGACCATGCTCAGAGAAATGCCTTGCGGGAAGGAAAGGGTCGCCCACTACGCCGAAGACGACGAGTCCCAAAAGGAGGTGGTGGTGCCAGAGCTAACTCACAGGCTCAAAGAAGGAAAATGGTTCGGATTTGCCGAAGTCGATGTAGAGATTCCGGAGCACTTGCGCCCAAAGTTCGAGGAAATGTGCCCGTTCTTCTACAACAAAAAGGTGCCGAACGAGGTTATCCCGGAGCATATGCTTCTGTACTTGCAACAAACAGGCAGAAATCGCGGAGACGGGAAAAAACTCGTGGGCGCCCTGTCCGCAGAGAGACTGTTGTTGTACGCCCCTCTGCTGCGTTGGTTTGTGGACCCCTCCATCGGTCAATCAACTACCAACCGGGCAAGATCTTTCCCTGGTTCGTGGAGGAGGTAACCGAGGTGCGGCGGACAGGAGACGTGGAAAAAAGCAAGGCGCTGCTGGGGGAGGTGTTCAAGCTTCTAGGGAACAGCGGGTATGGGAAGCTCATCGAAGCCTTGGAGCGGCAGACAAACGTTATTTACACCAAAGATGAGAAGGTGGTCGACAGAGCCTTGCGAAGCGCGTATTTCTCCGATCTAGATGAGATCGGGCAGGCGTATGAGCTGGAAAACCGGAAGCCAAGGATCACAATCAGGCGGCCGTTTCAGGCTGGAATCGCTGTCTATCAGCTGGCAAAGCTGCGGATGCTGGAATTCTACTACGACTTTCTCGACGTATATTTCGACAGAAGAAATTGATCCAGATGGACACAGACAGTAACTACATGGCCATCTCCGGTCCCCGGCTCGAGGACCTTGTCAGGCCGGAGCTGCAAGCGGAATTCGAGACGCAGAAGAAACAGTGGCTGGCTTGGGACAAATGGAGCGGCCGCACGCCCGGGCTCTTCAAACTCGAGTGCGAGGGCAGCCGGATTATCGCGCTCTGTTCAAAGTGTTATTTCATCGACGCGGGCGAAAAAAAGAAGTTCAGCACGAAAGGGATGTCGAAGAGGTTAAAACGAGATAACCTGGCAGCGTTTCAAGACAGCTTTGGAAGGTAGCAACGACATGGCAACTAACAGAGGTTTCAGGATGCGGGACGGCCGGATGGTCACTTATGAACAGCAGAAACTGGGACTGAGCGCTTATTACGACAAAAGGTGGGTGCTGCCCGACGGGATACACACTGAACCAACTGAATTTCACATTTAGGAGACGTCAGACGGAGGAAGAGTGGTGTTTGGTGGGACAACCAGGAGCTCTTCACGCACAAAGCCGCGCTTGGGCCCGTCGTGCAAATAGTAGAGAACGGGTTGATTTGGTTTGATAAAAACTCTTTCTATGTTGTAAACTTTCAACGACCAGATCGGATCTGTGACCCTTCTTGCGCCTCCTTCAAGCTCACCGGGTTGGTAGAGATAGCGAACTTGGGAAAGAGAGCGGAGGAATTTTTCGGCCTTTCCAACAGGCCTTCTAGGAGTTGTGGCGGGCTGCGCTGAAACAGTGTTTTCTATGATTGCTTCCGCAGGTTTTTTCCCCGTCAGCCGGGTTTTTTTGCTGTTCAAAGCGGCAACAACTGCAGGAAGTCTTTTCACCCACGCAAATCTTCTGAAAGGCCTGGGCGACCTCATCACAATTTTTTGTCAAGGGTTCGGCCTCTTTGTAGCGGCTGGCCACGTCGACAACGGTAAGCGCCTATTTGAAAACTTTGCGCCCGCGGGGCAGTTTGTCGCGTGGCAGAAAAACAAGGTCCGCCTGGTGGACCGCGTTGAGTGTGGGCACATCGAATCGGAGCGGGCAGGTATATCTGCCAGAGGGCTTGGCTTACCAGCACCTTTTTTGCAGTGTCTTCTGGCACCTTGGCGGCCTCGGATAATTTTTTAACAGCGGCAAGGCCTTTCCAATATCCTCCCGGGCCGTAGTATATCTTTGCAAGTTTGGCATCCATCACGCTATATTTGGAGAGAAAAAAGTTTAAAGGAACCGGAAGGCTGCGTAGCCCAGAGCGAGCGCCCCGGCGCCCACGAACGCGAGTTCACCCCTTTTCTGCTGCTCGCTTGGCTGATAGAAATCAGAGAACTTGGGCTCTGTGGGGGTGCCATCCGTTCTTCAGGGTGCACCCTGTTGTAGAGTTTGAAGGCGTAGTCAGTGTTGGTGAAGTTCTGCTTGGCCTCCTCTTTTATTTGCGCGTTTGTCGTAATCCAGTCGAGAAGTTTGGTGTGGTCACGTTCGTATTTTGCGTACGCAGCTTGGTACGCCTCGAGAGCTTTATCATGGCGCACTTTTTCTTCTAGCGCTGCTTTGTCATCGCCCCCAAAAGCCGTTGCGAGCAAATTACCGCTGATGAAAGCCGCTGCGTTCAACACAGCCCCGCCAACCATAATCGCCACACTTGCCATTTTTTTCTTATATATATTTTTTAAAATTAGGCGTTGGTGGGAAGGATTTTCTGGTCCTCCGGGTACTTTTTGAGCGCAACACTCCCCGCCATTACAGCTGTAAACATTGCGTAGTTTTCGATAGAATTAGAAGGGTCACCTGTAAAACTTTTCTTGAACGTTTTTTTGGCAACCCAGCCTATGCCAGCAGCGATGCCAGTAAGGGTGGCGGCATCCACGACGGTTTTGAGGAGCTTGTTGTCGGACATGTTGGTTAAAGGTAGAAGAGAAAAATATTTAAATTGAAATTACTCGGCCAACGTTTCTTTTATTATCTTTTTTAGATCTTCTTTTGTGTACTCGTCTTCCTTTTTATTATTATTTTCAAAAACTTACATCTTTTAATTACGCAATTGCTCCTCTTCATGCTTTTTTACCTCCTCTTCGTGCTTTTTTGCTCCTCTTCGACAGGTTTTTGGTCAGACAACTGCCAGTTTTAAGGCACTGATACGTGATTACCCCCAAACGAAAGCCAATACCTGTAATTGCTGCGATGTTTTTTAACCGTTGGTAGTCCCCATTGTGCAAACTGCTGCGATGTTTTTCTGTTGGTTATATATTCAAATAATTTTTTTTGCCGCCTTAATCCATTGGGCGAATGCCTTTGAGGGGAGATGCTTGCATCGGAAGCGGTGTTTCCGGTGCTGCCGGTGCAGATGCCGGTGCCCGTGCCTTAAAAAAGGCTCGGATGTCTTCACGCTTGACATAAGTCGTTACAAGTGTAGCGCCAATTCCAATGATAGAGATCCATTGGTTTGTGCTGAGAACATTTGAAAAACTTTTGGAATCTGCAGCGGGCGGTGCGGTCTCTGGAACCGGCAGAGCAGTTGCAGATTTTGTTCGTTTGCAATTATAACAACAGCCTCGGCTACGCCTTTTTTCTGCGCTTCGCGGGCCAACCGTGTTTTTTTCAGCAACCATTTTGCCAGCGGCTACCCGCTTGGGATTTTTGGCAGGCATTGTTGCCGGAGTTTGTGAAGTTGCCTGTGAGACTGGAGCGGTCGGTTGCCGTTCTTCAGACATCTGTGAGATAGCGGTCGGTTGCTGTTCTCCAGACATAGTTGAGAAAAATAATTTTTGTGAGGAATTGCCAACTATTTCTGTGCAATTATTTAATAATGCAAAGTAATTATTCAATTGTTGGTGAGTTTTGCACAGCTTCCGCATCTTTGTTCTTCAAAAGGTCTTTTGCGGTGATCAGCGCCGCGTTGGCCACAGCAAGATAACGGCCGCACTTTAAAGCCATGTCGCCGGCCAGGTTGGAGAGCTCTTTGTTGATGATGTAGTCGTTTCTGAGTTCTTTTTGATGAGCATCGATGTCATCAACGTCAACGACCATTCCCACCCCTTTGGTCTCAAGAAAAATGAAGCTGTCGATCAAGCTGTCAGTTGTCTTTGAGCCCACGTAGGTCTCGTACAGTTTGGTGCATTTCTCAACATCTTTGTCGCACAGGCGCTTCACCTGCTCGTGTGTTAACTGCACCCCGATGGCCTCTTTGGCTTTTCCTGTCGACACCAGCACGGCCACCTGCTCACGAAGAGCAGGAATATCGGGCCCGGAGCCTACCACAACAACAGCTGGCCCGCTCGACGGCTCGGCTTCCAGAACGTTCATAACTTCTACGATCGCAAGCTCTTCATCCATTTTTGCCTCTTGTTCTGTTATTTTTGCCATAACCTCTTGTTCTGTTATATACAACTTTCATTTTTTCAATTCAAAATAACTCCGAAGGGATGCTGATTTTTCATTTCAACCCCGTAGGGGTGCCGAAGCGAGAACACGAGATGAGGAAACTTTCGAGCTTTAAGCTTTGAAATAAGACCTTTGTACTCATCCTGGGAGAGTTCCCCGGCGTAATCATCAAAGATGGCTTTCGTGGTCTTGGCCGCGGGGGTGTAAAAGAGAATGACCGCCGCCACGTTCTCCCAGAAGGAGGCTGTTATGCTGGTCATCTTCTGTGTCAGCACCCAAACGCTGATACCAATATGTCGCACAGAAAAGGCAAGATTCACCAGCTGGCCTGTGCGCCCCTTCACATCTTTCGAGGCTGTACAGTCAGAGAAGAATATGAGCGTGCTGGTGCACTCGAAAAGCCAGGAGACGAGCTTCAACCAAATTTCCACCCCGTGTTGCGCGCATATTATCAAAAACATTCGTGGATCATCTTCACCAATTCGGTGGTAGGTTTTGTTGTACGCGAATGTCGGGCAGATCAACACGATGTTGTCGAACTTGCCACGAAAAGGGCCATAGATCTGGTCCACCACAAACTGCGATTTGCCTGAATTCGTCGGACCCACAATCAACCCGTTGAACGGGATGTTGTGGTTCATTTCTATACCAATATTGCACAGATTCCAATTGCTGTTTTAATATGTTCATCTGTGAGTCACTGATAACACAGATGTAGCAGTTCACATTGTCTCCTCCGCTCGCATTCCTCTCCAGCTCAAGCTGTACCCCGTCTTTGGTGTTTACGAGGCGCGTGCCGCTGCCGTGCAGCGACTGATCTGCCATGGAGCGCAGATCGATCAAAAGACCGAACTTTCAGATTCATGTGCGGCGTTTTTGTCTGGGGAAAGAAGCGACGGACCGTCTCCCACATGTCCCTGTATAAGATGCCGTTGTTGTACAGCATGTTTGGCGAGTCGTTCACCGTGACGCTGACTTTCGTCAGGCCAGGGTTGAAGTACTTTTCTGTATCTCTGGCTCCTGGAGCGTAAGGCTCGATGAACAGGAGAAGGATTCCTTTCAGGGACCTTCTATGGGGGTTGACTCTGAGGTTAATCCTTTCCTTGGCTTTTGCGAACGTAATCATCTGATCAAGCTGTACGTGGTCGTACATGAATTCCTTCCCAGCGGCATAAACACATCTTCCGCCAGAGTATTGCTTCTGATCATTTCATACTCAAGCTGGATGTTTGTCAGCTTGTATTTCAGTTTTGTTTGGTCAGAGCCTTTGACAACCTGGGAGGCCGGCGCAAGGGTCAGCTCAATCAAGAGGTCGTGGTAAAGAGCTTGGGGGTAAAAGACTCCGTGGTCGGTCAGGATCTAATTCGGTATTTTGAGCCGAAAACCTTGTTGAGCGGGTTTTCCGTGTCGACGCCCTCGGTTCTCTTATCCTCAGCGTTTGAGCGGATCTTGCAGAATGCCGTCGAGAAGCATGTTGTCCCGCTCCTCCTGTGAGAGGAAAATGTCCTCCCAGATCTTGAAGATGTCATACCCCACCGTGTCCTGCAACACGGTTCCCGCGTACTTCACAACCAGTTTGTCAACCAGAGCGCGCCCGACGTTTTGAACGAGGAAGTTGTTGGGGTCCCCTCCAGACAAGTCGATGTTGAAAAGCAGTGCGAGCGAGCCGGGCACGAGCACCTCGTCCTCACATAGCTTGGGCACATAAACATTCAGGGTCTCGCTGGGGTTGGCGTCGCTACGATCAAAGGTGATACGTTTTACTGCACGCTCGGCTTTCATCCCGCCGAGATTTTTCTCTTTGTGCGTTGGACGCAGGTTTGCTTGCACCGCCATCGTCTATATTTAAACAACCCTGCACTTGACCATGCACTTGACCACGATGGCGATGACGATGAACAAGAGACCGCAACCCGTCAAAGCACAACCGGTCCATTTGTGCCTGGCTCTGCATCGACACCCCATGGTGGCGAACAATTTGAAATGCAAACAATGCAGCACGAACAGAGTGGGATGCCTCACACTTCTTACACCGAGGAAACTCCATTGTTGGGCAGCAGTGCGCAATTACGGCGTGAACGAGCTTGGATTGCTGCAAAAGAGCAATTTCCGAACATGAGCTCAAGCGAGCTTGAGATATTTTACAGCCCAAAAAACGGAAAGCTTCAAGTTAAAATGTTTGGCGCTGGAAAAAAGGCATATGACATATTTACCACAAAAAAGGATACAAAATAAAGGGAACTAAATCCAAAACTTACGAAAGAAATAAAAACTGCACTCGGAAAGTCCATTTTTGAATTACAGGAAGCAAGAACAGGCTGAAAAAGAAAAAGAACTGGAAAAATATGTATCTATGGCTAAAGAACAAGAAAAAATTAAAAATCAGAAACAGTATGAGAGAAATTGATGAACAGAGAGCTGCTCTTGAAGATACACATGGTCCTTTGGATGCAAAAGAAATTCAAAAACTGAAACAGAAGAAAAGAGACCTTGAAAAGGAACATCAAGGTAAAAGAAAGCAACTGGAACAAAACAACAAAGCAGCAAAACAGGCGCCAAAATTAAAAGAAGATATACAGAAGCTCACAGAAGAAAATGCCAGGTTAAGTGAACCTCAAGAAAAAATTGACACAGAAGCCCTCAACGGGCTAAAAGTTCAAAAAGCAGAACTGGAACGCAAAAATGAAGAAGACAGGGCGATCATCAACGATGAGAATGCCTCGCAATCTGACATAAAAACAACAGAAGGCCGAGTGGCGCAGCGTGAAGAAGAGATCAACCGATTTGAGACACAGATTGAGGAAATAGAACGAGAGAAGCCTCTTAGAGAAAGGGTCAAAGAGATCTTCAAAAACTATGGCGTGACCGTCGCTGCAATCTTTCTTGCTGCTGGTGCCACGATTAGTGCTTTCATTGGTGCCATCAACTCGTCGCTGAAAGCCACCGGCGAAAAGTTGGGAAATGGATTGAAAGAGATTGGAGAGAAACTTGCTGGAATTCTTCCCGGTTTGATTGATTCGATTGTTCCTTTCCTCTTCAAAGCTGCTGGGGAGGTAGTCTCTTTTCTGGCAGAGCACACCTGGCTTCTGATTTTGGCTGTTGTGGCGTTTCTGGTCGAGACCTATGGAAAGAAGAGGGATTAACGCAATGTCAAGAATGCCAAACCCGCAACTGCAACCGCCCCAACAGCGACAGCTATTTTGTTGTTGAGATGTCTGTCGGAGCCAGCCGTTGGCGTTGGTTCCCTTCTCTGCAGCTGTTGGGGGGCTGGCTCTTTTTTTGTCACTGCTGCTTTGTGAATTGAATACGAAGGGTGACTGTTTGGCGGGTTTATTTTCGTTTTCCCGCCGTCCATCAGCCGAAGCGCTGCTTTCTTTGTGCTTTTGTTTGCCCCGTCTTCGACCCCCAGCTTCATACCCGGTATCGCTTGTTTGAGTTGGTTGTTGTAGCCAACCGTGCTTTCTGTGTTTAAAACCATCCGCGTGGGCATCATCCAGGCCCCCGGGCACACAGCAAGGTTCAACCGTACCTTTGCCTCGTCTACGGCAAGTTGGCAACGCTGCACGCTTTTTGCCAGGTCAGGCTGCCTTATCGCGTCTTCCACCAAGACGAGGAACTCGCTCTGCGCCTCCTTTGCGCGCCCCCCATCGCCCAGGATGCTGCTGCGGACGTTGACTTGCGCGCCCAAGACACAGTAAACGAACGCCTCTATCGACTGGTTTATTCGCGACAAACCCGCCTGGGTGAAACCTGCCGAGGTTTTGGGCGCGAACCAATTGAATTGCTCTTTCGCGGCGTCGTTTCTTATAAAACATACTGAAATTCTTTTTTCTGACGCCTTTGGGTCCTCGACGTCGAATTTTGCTTTTGTCGATGGATAGGGCACGTCCAGTATGAAAGGGTCGCGGCAATAAATGTAAACGCTCCCCAGCCCGTGGTTTCGACCTCGCGTGAAGCGGAAATCGGTTGACGGGGGAACGCCGAACTCTGCGCACAATCTTTTTGTAAGACGCCACGTCATAGTTGTTGATCTGACTGAATGTTGGGTCGCCCGGCAACGTGCTCACGCTTTGGATGCCTCCGAAATGATACAGGATGCGCTGAACCGTGAAGCACACGTGGAAGATGTAGAAAGCCCGCACCTGCGGCGGCAGATTCAGCGTTGTGTGATCTTTATCAAATACTTCTCGAGATATTCCGCAACCTGTCGTCGCACACCACAAATTTGTTCAGCTGCTGTTCCCAGAAAGATAGATCAGGCCCCCATTTTTTTGAGGGCCTCAACTTCTGTTGTTCCTTTTGGAATATCTCTCTGAACTTTGTTGTAAAATACTGGTCAGGGGAGACATAAATATCCACTGAGTTGTTGAATATTTTCTTCAAACTTGGCGCAGCGTCTTCAAAGACAACTGCTGGAACCGGCAGCGAACTTTTTCTGTGCTGGGCGATAGCTGACTAGGGAAGCCGCCAACGTCATTCAAACCCAGCGCGCTTTTCATGCCTGCAATCCAATATTTGGGGTCTGAACCGAAGACGCTTTGCAGACTGCCTTCACCCTCTTTGTAAAATATTTCAGCTGTTGCTGTGTGGTCCGACGCAAAAAATGTCTGCGCTTCAAATTTGTTTTTGTCGGCCCTCGGAAACCCTGCAGAAAAAACCGTCCACGCCTTCTCTTGTGAAAGCTTCGCACTGGCAGACTGCGCGTTGCCGGCAGACTGCGCTGTTTTTTCGAGATAGTCAAACGCAGCAGAATCTGTTTGTTTTCGTGCAGTTTTGAAGATGTTCATTTTTTAACTCCCCATTATTTTTCAATTGAAAATTTGCGCGCAACAAAATAAAATGGTTGTGCTTACTATTTCTACGTCTTCTAATCCATGCACCGTCAATTTTGACAACCCGATTCCTGAGGCCACTTTCGTTAGGCTGTTGTCTTGTTCGCTTTATAATTCGTGGCATAATTTGAAAAACGATGGGGTAATTTCAATGTCTTATCGAGATGGTAAAAATTCTGTTCCCATAACTGTCCCCAGAGGGTATTACACTCTTGGAAGTATTGCTCAAAATATAGCACATGCTTCCGCTAAATTTGATATAACGCTGCCCACTCAAATAAATACACCTGTTGGTGCGATGGTAATTAACAACTTTGCAAGTAAAAAAATAACTCTTGACAGTGACTTAGCCGATTTTCTTGGCGTATCCCGCGAATTGATGTTTAGAACTTTAGTCAAGCGGCTTATAACACCGAGTACTTACTTTGTTCATTGCGACTTGGTTGATCGCCATCAAAATTTGGAAAATGGTAAAGCTTCAACCCTTCTTGCAAAGTTTGACATCCGAGGGGAAGCTTTCGCAAAAGTCCACTATCAGACGGACGAACAGCCGCCCTTTCGTGACGCTTCAACAGGCAAATATGTAAACAGCGTAACGCTTTCTGTCCAAGATTATGACGGGGAACTGTTTGCTATTAACGATCAACCCCTACAGTTCGAATTGCAAATCATTTAAAAAATAAAATCTGTAGATATACCATGTCTTCGGCAAATGTGTTGCCAAGTGCTCCGCCTATTTATCCTGAGCTTCCCCTGGTAAGAACCAATTTCCGGCTGACTGAGATCAGCAAAACTGAAAAAGAAATTGCCGATGAGGCTGAACATTACAGGCTTGTGTTGAAAAAATACAAGAAAGCTTGGAAAGTGATTCACTATTCCGTGGTCTCTCTTGGCACTGTATCTGCCGCCCTGTCTTCCGAGGCCGTTGCAAGTTCACTCACTGGTGTCGGTATTGTGGTCGGTGCGCCTATTGCTGGAATTGCCGCCCTTTCAGGTTTTGCTTCCACAGGTCTGTCTCTTGCGAACAAAAAGTTGGAAAGGAAAGTTAAAAAGCACACGAAAATTCATGCTCTGGCACTTGCAAAGCATGACTCGATAAAAAGCTCCGTCTCTCAAGCTCTTTCCGATAACAATGTTTCCGACTCTGAATTCAAACAGATCTCTCGTGAAATGCAGAAATATCGTGAACTGAAAGAGAGACTGCGGGAAAAAGAGGAAAAACCGACCGATTCGCCGGATCTTGAAATGATAAAAAAACAGGTTCGGCAAGAGTTTCGGCAAGAGCTTCGAAAAAAACTGACGGCGTCCAGCATAAATTTGAACTAAACTTTGAGACGAAAAAAACAAAAATCTCTCTCTCTGTTTTTAAAATTAGATAACACTTCACGCGATCCCCGATTCCTGATCTCCACTCCTAATTTTCCTGGAGTTTTGCGGCTTCGGATTAAAAACAGAAACTTTATTATAAAAACATGATTGCGAGCTTTCACTTGCTTGTGCTTTTTTTGTTGGATCATGCAACTCCACAGTGGCAGAAAAATATAAGAATTATCGCACACGAAGTTGTCGAGTGTCTCAACGAAAAAGAGAAAACAACCAACTTTTGATGCGCGTATGCAAATGTCACGTTCCTGAACTACCCCTAATTCCAGAACGACCATGATTCAGTCTGATTTTTTTCCATGGGCGCTTCAGAATTTTCATGGGCGTTTTGTAATGTTTGGGGCGCTTTGTAATTTCCGGGGCGCTTTGCAATGTCTAAAAAAAGTTGTGTCATTTCTATTTATTCACTGTGTCCTGCAATGTCTATTTCTTAATTCCGCTATCGCATGACGTCAATACTTCGAAATCAAAACAATTCTGTTTGACCCGCATTCCCACCCGTTTCATGCGGTCCAATTGTTTGGTTGTCAAAATCCACTAATTTCTACTACCCTCTGGTTAGTCACTCACCTTGAAGAAGGGTCTGCGAGCGTTTTATTCATTATTATCCGGCCAACATAGTGTTTAAAACCTTTTGGTAACACGGTGCGCAGAGTCCGTCTCGACCGCAGTGGGTGCACTCCAAACAGAATAGCGCCTTCACAATCGTTTTTCGTTTTTGGCAGAATGGTGTTGTTCAAAGCTCTTGATGTAGCTCATTCTAGCCCAGAGTCCTTCTTTCTTTGATTTGACGCTCTTGGTCTTCCGGGGGTATGTGCTTATCAAACTCATTCCGAATTTCTACTTGTATTTGTTCTATCATTTTTTCAAATGTTTCTTGATCAATCTCCGCTAGTTCTTGTTCTAAATTCTGCCACGTTGCTGGTCCAATTTCCTTTGCAGCCATCGGCAACTTTGATGTGCGAGGAAATAATTGAGTTGCTTTCGACAAATATGCAAATCTCTAACTGCTTACCCTTTTGTTTTAATAACAAGTATGCAAATCTCTAACTGGTTGACATCAGCTCGTGTAAAACACGTTCAAAATTTTTCTTTGCGTTTTTTTGTTTGCGAATAAGATGCTGTCCAAGCTTGTTCCCGCCGCAAGCAAGATATAAACGGTAATCACACAAAACCCCAACGCCGCAGCTGCGGCATGGTGCGGGCCTTTGCATTCCTCTTCTTAGCTGAAAGTTGTGCTGCCAGCAATATACTCCGACACACCGTTTGCCGCAGTTCTCTTTCCGATTTCGCATCAACCACCCGCAGTTGTTTGCTCCGCGTACCATTGTATACATGGTGACGCTTCTTTCTAATTGTCCGAACCAGCCGGCCAGGGTTGTCCTTCTTCGACAAGTAGTATATCCCGTAGTTAATGAATAATACCTGAAAATACCGACCGTTCTAGTTTCCTGTTTTGGGAGCTCCCAACTGCGCAGTTTTGTTTGCATATTTGCTTCCTTTTGTTTGCACCTTTGGTTTGCATATTTGCTTGCATATTTGGTGAAGAGAGATTTCGCTTCCCCGTCGGTGACTCGCTCCGACAGGTCGGAGCTGAGTCTTCAGACATTTCGAAATCTCGACCTCAGCGAAAGGACGTGATGTGCAAACTGGTTGTTTTTCGCCGTTGGGAGCTCCCAAAACAGGAAAATACAACGGTGGGTATCAGGTGTTATTCATTAACTACAGGATATACTACTTATGGAAAAAGGACGAGGACGTCAAGAAATGGCTTTTGAGAGTCGAGACGTACGCAGCTGCACGTGGCTGGAACAACAAGAAAATGGTGGCAACACAGGTCGACCATACGTTGTATGTGATTTATGTGACATTATGTAAGAGAATATATGAGAAAAGTTCGAAAATTGCCCTAAATTCTACATGTGGAAAAGAATGCAAATAAAAATGACTTACCTTGTGTTTTCCTTACGTTATTTTGATGTCTCTGTGGTCCTGGAGTCGATTTAAAGACATTTAGGGGAGTTTACGTTCTGAGGTTTTGCCTACGAGTAAAGCGAAGCGAAAGGCTGGCAACTTAGTCCACCAACGGTCCACACTCGAATCTCCATAAGTGAGTGACCGCGCCATTATGACAAAATCGCTCTCAACACTGGAGAGGCCAATTTTTATCATGCAAATTATACCGTGAGGCGCAGTGGCCTAATGGTTAGTGCGCTGGACTCTGGATCGGACGGTCCGGGTTCGAGTCCTGGCCGGGCCACTGCGTTGTGTTCTTGGGCAAGACACTTTACTCTCACAGTGCCTCTCTTCACCCAGGTGTATAAATGGGTACCGGCGAATTTACTGCTGGGGGGTAACCCTGCGATGGACTAAATTATACCGTGTTACGGCCGCTGGGGAAGTTTCACCGGAAATGGCGGAACATTATGAAACACTACGCGCAGTCAAAGGATGGCTAAACTGTTACTTCACTAAGCGAGCGGAGTTAAGCGTAGAAGATGGTTGTGTACTTTGGGGTTCCAGAGTAGTTGTACCCCAACAAGGGAGATCAAAGGTACTCACCGAGCTGCATGAAGCCCACCCAGGCGAGTCTCGCATGAAAGCCTTAGCAAGAAGTTACGTATGGTGGCCAGGCATTTATCAGGATGTTGTGAAGAAAGTGAAGAGCTGTGGCAAATGTCAAACTAATCAAAGTTCACCAGCGGAGGCACCATTGCACCCCTGGGAGTGGCCGGGACTTCAATGATCAAGAATTCACATTGACTATGCAGGGCCTTACAAAGGAGAAATGTTCCTTATTGTCATAGATGCATACTCGAAGTGGTTGGAAGTGCATTGTATGAAGTCCATCACGTCATCTGCCACAACTGAGAAGCTCAGAGAAATATTTGCTACACGTGGCTTACCAGCAACACTTGTCAGTGACAATGGCAGCAATTTTACCAGCTCAGAATCTCAGGAGTTCATGAAAAAGAATGGTATGAAACATATCAAAATATCACGGTACCATCCCGCCTCAAATGGGTTAGCCGAGAGAGCTGTGCGAATCTTCAAAGCAGGCTGCGAGGAGATGGAGGAGGGCAGCGTTCAAACCAAGTTGTCCCGCTTCCTCCTCAGCTATCGAACCACACCTCACAGTACGACAGGAGTTCCGCCAGCTCAACTACTCCTGAAGCGGAAATCACAAACACAGCTGAATCGCCTTGTTGCAGAAGTAGCCAGTCGCGTAATGAACAAACAGTCTCAGCAGAAGACTGCACATGACTACCATGCAAAGGAAAGGGAGTTGCCAGAGGGCCAAGCTGTGTATGCTAAGGATTTTAGTTTCAAGAAGACCTGGATACCAGGAACCATTGTGGAGAAAACTGGTCCGCTGTCGACTCAAGTTCAGTTTCATGACTGGACAGTCATTCGGCGAAACCAAGAACATGTTCGACGCCGTGGGAGGTAGACAAGGTCGCTCCTATCGTAGTGGCCCAAACAGCCAATTTGGAAAAACCCAAGGATCTATTACCTGTTTTAACTGTGGAGGGTTGGACATGTTGCCAGTCAGTGCTCCTCACCATGTTTAAACTAAACAACACCAGTGCTATGAGGCAACCACTGGTGTCTAACTCAACACATAGCGCCTCTTTTGTTTCACAACGCCCTTGGTCACAGCGGCGATCTACTTTGCACGTGAAAGGAAAGATTGAAAATGTGAAATACACTTGGCTCTTGGACACTGGGTCAGATGTCGCCTGTGTCAGATCTAGATTACCTGGTATTGAGAAGTGGAACCTAACCCCCCACAGAGTGTTCCTGCCACAGCAAATGGAAGCCCCCTACGCTGTTTAGGTGAGATTGTCACTGACATTGAGATAGGCCATGTCTCTAAACAAAATGTTCCTTTACTGATTATTTAAAATTTAAATGTGCCAGCCATTCTGGGTATGGATACCTTAGCATAGTTTGGCTCATTTGGAATTGATTTGGCCCGTCAGACACTTACCCTCGGTGATGCCAAGTTGATTGTAGAGAAACGCTCCCATGGTCCGTGCTCTCCCCAGTAGTTGTTTCCCTCATCTCAGACCATGTCATTCCTCCTCGTTCACAGTGCTTCGTACATGCAGACACAACCGATTATGGACCGTGTGACAAAGATACTTTCTTTTCACCATTCATGGATAAAATGGCTCACTTAAATGTTCTTTTGGGCGCAAGTGTTGTTGCTGCAGGCCCTCAAAACCGAATCCCAGTTACAGTCATGAACAACAGTGATCTTCCTGTTAAACGTTTTGCGGGCACTAGAATCGGACAAATCTCCCCAGTAAGGGTCGAAGAAGAAGGCCCTGATGTCAGCACCATTTCTGCAACCCCACCACCTCCACCCACCGCACCCACGAAGGCACCAGTGGCGGTCGACTTGGATTCTTGTGAAGTGACCACTTCAGAGAAGCAGGAGCTCAAAACTCTTCTTGAGGATTACCGCGATGTCTTTGCTAATGACGACTCTGAAGTCGGTCGCACTCACAGAGCGCAGTTTCATATTCATACGAAGACCCATGTGCCTGTTGCCATAAAGCTTCGTCGAACACCCTTTGCCCTCCGTTCAGAGGTCGATTCACAAATCAAGAACATGGAGGAGCGTGGCATTATTGAGCCCTCCACCTCACCCTTTTCCGCACCCATTTTACTCGTCCCGAAAGCAGACGACTCGTACCGTTTCTGTGCAGATTTTCGTGCCTTGAATGATGCCGCCATTACAGAGATTTTCCCCTTACCTTCTGTTCGTGAATGCTTGGATTCATTGCATTGCTCCAACCTATTTACAACCTTAGACCTGTAGAGCGGCTACTTGCAAATCCCTATCGCTAAGGAGCACCGCCACAAGACTGCATTTTCAACAGAATCTGGTCACTGGCAGTTTTGTGTTATGCCCTTTGGTGTCAAAAATGCCCCAGCTGTCTTTGTGCGTCTCATGGCTGATATCATGAACGGATTACAGTGGAATGGCATTGCTGTCTACTTAGATGATATAATCATTGGTGGAATTTCAAATGGGACCAAAATTTGGTAAATGCGAACCTTGAGATATAAGGCCCTGTACTTTGGGAGAGGTGAGGTTTTGATCAGCAAATAACACATCATTCTCTCAAATATCCCTGAGTAAGTTTAGTAAAGATGAACAAATTTTTGTACTACGTTTTGTCCCATGTTAACACAAATGTAACCCCTTCAATTTTGATGTAAAATGGCAAGTTCAGCGTAAAAAACATTATGAAAAAAGGTGCTTCAGCGTTTTTCCGCCCTGTCTCCATATCCTTACCAGTTGACTGGGAAATCTAAATTTCTCTGGTCCATAGAAAAGGAAGCTGCCTTCAACGACCTGAAATTTGCGTTAACTTCCAGTGATGTCCTCCTTCAGTTTCCTGATATGTCTAGACCCTTTGAACTGAGCACTGATGCTTTTGATACGGGAATAGGCTGTATGTTGTCGCAGAGGGATGACTCTGGTCGAGATCAACCAGTTTTGTTTGTATCCAAGGCACTGACCATCAATGAGTTAAACTGGCACACTCGTGATAAAGAAATTTATGCCTTTATTTTTGCCCTTCGAAAATTTCGTCCCTACTTGTTAGGGCGCCGTTTAACTTGGCACACAGATCAAAAAGGTCTTCAGTGGTTGAGAAACACTCGCGACCCCCGGGGGCCGCTACGCCCGCTGGCTCGAAGAATCAGAAGAATTTGACTTTGTGATCAAGCACAGACCTGGTGCCACAAATCCCCATGCAGATGCGCTCTCCCGCATCCCTGTTGTCAACTCGTTAGCGCATGATGGCCTCTTCAGCTTTCTGAATTTCGAGCATACCAGAAATCAGATCCTGTGTTAGGAATTGTAATCAGTCAATTGTAAAGTGGTACCAAGAAGTTCCTGGACACCAACCCGGCAGTGCGCCAATGGTCAACCAAACTTGATTTCCTCTCTCTTGGAAATTACGATGGCTTGCTGTATATTGGTTACAAAATCGGCAAACGCCTTGTCAATCAGCTTGTTGTCCCAGATGCCCTTATTCCATTTGTCTTGCGCCTGAAACATGACAACACTGGTCACATGGCTGCTGAGAAAACCACCAACCTTATTCGTCGCGAGTACTTCTGGTTGAACATGGTTCGAGAGGTTACCAACTACTGCCAGTCATGCGTTCCCTGTGCTGGTACTCGACCGCCCCCTCTCCACCCGTTTTCGGGCCTTACGCTTTCGTCACAACCACAAGAACCTTGGCAGGAAATTGCCATGGATATATAAGGCCCGTTTGGGAGGAAACCTACCAAACAAGGAAATCGTTATGTGTTAGTGGTGGTGGATTTGCTTACTCGTGCAGCGGAAATGATACCCATTCCTGACAAGTCAGCTAAAACTGTAGCGAATGCTATTGTGCGTGAAGTTTTCTGCCGGCGCGGTCTCCCCGAGTCCATTTTAACAGACGGCGGCTGCGAATTCGACAACCAAGCCCTTAGCATCATTGCTCAAGAACTTGGCATTGACAAGAAACGTATATCTGCTCTCCACCCCCAAGCCAATGGTAACGTTGAGAGACTAAACCGTACCATTGGAGAAATGTTGAGGAAATCAACAAATGAGTCTAGAGATGATTGGGACTTAGAGATTCCCTTCCTGCGATGTAACTACATGAACCACGAGCATAACACCACTGGATACTCACCATTTTACCTGTCCCATGGGTACGTTCCCCGTACGCCAAGATTGGTTCTTGCGCCTTCTCGCAAGAGTCGCCCATCCTCAGCCCACCAGTATGCGTCAACCCTGGCCTCACGGTTTAAGGAAGCTCATCCTGATGCAGTCAATCGGGACTTTCAAGCAAACCAACGGCGACAGAGCACAGAGGACCCTAACCCCTTGCATGTCGGTGACTCGGTAATGATGCATGTTCCGCCACGCCCAGGATTGCCTTCCAAGTTACAGAGCCGCTGGCAGGGACCATTCAATTGTAAAGTGCCTCCAAGGTAACACCTACCGCATGAAGCAGGCCAACAATTTTCGTAAACGGTTGTTACGGCACCGCGACCAGCTTCGTTTCCTCCGTACACGCTCAGAAAGGCTACGTCCAACCCAAGGGGAAAACAGTTCTGGACATATCGTAACGGTGCCTCCTGTTCCAGCTCTGGTGGCGCAACCGGCATCAGGTTCAAACGACACCAGTTCTCTTCCACAAACGTCCAGCACACAAGAGCAGCCAACAGCAGCCCCCATTCCCCCTTCTACTAATGTTACACCAACTACTCCTGCTGTTCACGAGGACAGCCCACCCAGAAATCCCGAGACCCGTGTGGAGGAGAGTAATTTGGGGCAAGCAAGTTCAGACAATCCCGCACCCCACAGTGGAGATGCTGACATAGACATTTATTTCGTGCATTGACATGTAGCCAGCCATTTAGGCTTGTTGTGTTTATTGCCATAAGTGACTTCTTAACCTCCCTAGGGGGTGGGAGGAGTGTTTCAATGGAAATCTGGGCCCCACTGGCCCATTATTAGGAGAGAGAGTGGGGACGTGCGGGGGGGGTGCAGTTTCACGGTGTAGCGCGTTGTGTTTAGCGTGCTGTAATAATTACCCTTGATTCTACGCCTGTCACGAGTTTACAGTTCGTGTTGACTTTGCAAATGTGAAATCGGTGGAAATTAAATTAACTTTTGACAGAAATTGAAATCTCAAAGACTTCACGCATTCAGTTCGCAAACCACAAACACTGATCTTTCGCTTAATAAAATGAAGCAGGGCTTCTACCTGAGCATGTCTCAGGTTGAAAATCTCACAAAAACCAATATCCAATGTCCTAAATACACGATAACGGTTATGCAAATGCTTCTTTATTTATTATTAATATTGGTAGCTCGTTTGATATAGCATGGTTCTTGAGGTTTATGATAGGCTTACTCAGAAATGTTCGCTCGTAAATTGATCTCTCGTAAAGTCCGCTGAGCGACCCTTTCATAAAAAGCTCAAAACATTCAGTGTGGGTCTACCGAAAACGGTGTGTGCATTTGCATGTGGCTTGAGCGGAGAAGAAATCATAGTATTCGTGCTTCCTTTCAAGGACGCCGCTTGATATAAATCCACCATGTTTTTAACCATATGCGTCTGTGCGTGCTCTCTAATCATGCGCATACGCAAAGACAATAAGAAGGCACGCATGCGTGGTAGGGCCCAGACGGCGATTTGTGACCCAAGACAGAAAAAAAACCAAGGGCATTTTTAACCTTGGGCTTCCTGCGGGAAGCCCAAGTAATGATTTGAGGTTTCCGACTCAGTTTTACAAAACGTACACAAATCGTCGCTTCTGTAACCAATTTTACATAATTTGGAATTCGTATAAGAAATAGAGTTTATAGCTTTATATTGGAAATCTTTTACATAAGATTCAAGCGCAACAGAATGTGGTAATAAGAAGATTTGATTGATTTGGTCGATTGTGAAATCAAAATCCCTCTGCAATTTGAAGGTGATATTGGGAGGTTGAGCCTTTCTGGAAACAAGTAGAGAATAGTAATCTTTTGATATTTTCTGTTTAATATCGAAGATTTTATTTTCAAATGTAAAAGAGGGAGATAGGGTTGATAATGGTACATTCGCGATTCTTAGCTGTGAAGGTATAAGGTGTCGGAGGCCTGCCCACTGAAGAAAATTGGTTTTGATTATCTTGTTCGAGAGGTCAGTAAAGGCAACGTTTATCCCGGTCGAAAAGAACATCATGCGTGTGCGTAATTCCTGCCTCGCGATAATTTTTGAAATAGACCGGTTTTTTATCAATTTTTATGTCTTTATTGTTCCAGATAATGTTTTGATAATCCTTTTCTTCAGCAAAGGTATCGCGAAATTATGACCACCATTACAGACGTTCGTAGTAAAATTGAGAGGATAAATTGAAATCTTTGACATCAGAGTTACAACTGAGAAAGACGATGCCCCCAACGTGCTCTAACAGATAAAAAAATATCTCTTCCATGTAGCAGTTGAATCATTAAATACTCTCTGTAGCCATCCTAGCCTCATAGATCTAATCATGCAATCAACATCTATCATTTTTAAACCGCCCCACTCATAATCATTTATTACAGACACACGAGTTACTTTATCTATACCTTTCCACAGAAACGTGAAAAGCAATCGATTCAGTTGACTTACTACTTCTGTTGGTGTAGGTAATATGGAGCAAACATAAACAAACTTCGAGATCAAAAAGGATTTGATTATCGTTACTTTTCCATAAAGAGGTAATCCTCTGGAGGACCTTTCGTTACTCGGCCCAAAATGGTGAATTTGAGCAATTTGGAAGGGTTTGCGTTGATAACGTGAAGCAAAAGTCAACGCAAAACCCTCCAAATGCAATGAATTTTGCACCATTTCGCCGACCATACCGGACAGGTTCCCCTATTTCCGGCGGGGCTAAGATGCAGGTCACAGGTCACAGGTCACGGGTCACGGGTCAGATTTAACAGTTGTTTTTTGTCTCTTCCTCGAATTAATTGTACTGAATCTCCTAGTTTACGTGGCAGGCTAACCATCATGACAACAGCATGATACATTTTTTGGGCGATATTCAACCTCCGGTAACCAAGCAAGTGTCGGCATGAAATAATGCATATGTCTATTAAAGAAAACAGAAGAAAGAATATTGAAGTATTAGCCCGGTTTATTTGGAGACCACGAAAGAAGCGTAAGAGTTGATCGAGGTGATAGTGCATGCCACGTTGTGAGGATTGCATCTGAGACGAGAACTCTACGAGCAGGCGACGACCAACCGCTGACCGAGGAGCCCGTTGAGTCTGGGAACGAGATTGGTGAATTCTCTACTTGCACAATCCCATAATACACCGCTTCTACCCCCAAAAAAATTTGCATAGGCATTGTTTTCGATTTCCCTTGGGACATCTTGATGTCCCAGGAGAAATTGCAAACAATGATTATGTAAAATTTGGGGGGTAAAAGAGGTGTATTATGGGATTTGTGCAAGTAGAGAATGGGTAGCAAGATTAGTTTCCAGGTCTTATCTCTAAAAATATATATTTTCGTGCGGACTTTCGCCCTATTTCGATCTTTACGAGATATTTAAAAATACTCCGCTTTTCTTGGGAACATTCTTCTCCCTTGTGACAAAATATATCTTATAAAAGTTGAATAAAGAAACATTCATTTAAAAGATTACTTTTTGTCCGAAATTGAAAGCTTTTTCTTTCGATTATTTAGCGATTTGTATCACGGTATCCATCTTTCTGTATATAAAGACACACGACGCACAATTCCTTGATTCGCTCCGACGAAGGGCTAACGCTCGAAACGTCAGCACTTGAATCTCTTTACGGTGGCCAATTGACATTATCAACCCAGTTGATAAAACCAAATTATATTGTTATATTTCGTGATGAGTGACTTGAGTGGCCGGGTATTCTGAAGTTTAGCCTAAAAAGTTGAAAAAAGAAGTCGTAGGAATGACAAAGAGAGTTTCCTTAATTAATGATATACTGTTGGAAAACGAAGAAGAAAAAACAAAAGGAAAAAACACAACAAAGCGGTGAATTACTTTCTGTCACCCATCCAAGTACTCTCCGCGCGGCAATGAAAGATTTTTCAGCAACGAACATTGACGACGCGGCAATGGAAGTGTTTGCAGCAACGAACATCGACGACGCGGCACCGGAAGTGTTTGCAGCAACGAACATCGACGTCGCGGCACCGGAAGAGTATGCAACAACGAACATCGACGACGCGGAACAAACAAACATCGACGACGCGGCACTGGAAGAGTTTGCAGAAGCAACGAACATCGACGACGCGGAAGAAACAGAAATCGACGATGCGGCACAGGAAGAATTTGCGGCAGCATTCGCAGAGCTAAAAGCAGAAAGAGCAGCCCCGTGGGCGTGGGAAGGGGCGACGAAACAAACCTTCGAAAGAATGGGCCTGCGGAGCAAAAAAGCTGTTGCCGCCCACCTTCTTCTGGAAAACGCGTACGAAAGCAACCTAGTGTCCGACATCACCAAGGTCGACTACCTGGCAGGGAACCTCGGTCGAACGAATCTGCGCCCTTTGGCTGGCCTTCCCCCGTTCGTGGATGATATCTACGTGTTTGGCTATCTCTGACGAGAGGAGTGTGTTTTTCGGAAAGGAAGCCTGTTGTGCACAAGCGGGAAAGAGGGGTTGGCAAAACTTGTCGTGACAAGAATTGCAAACGCCATGGAAACAGCCCTGGGAAAACGGGGCATTCCAACTGCCCTCGTGCACACGGTTGCATTCGGAAAAGCGGGTAATGTGCTTTTGTCCCAGATCTTGGCCGCTGTGCGCGACTTGCAAAAAAATATTTATCTTTTGTTGGAGACCCAAGAAAGTCATTTCGAAGATGTGGAAGAGATTGGCGAACATTTGCAAGGGCTGGAAGCGGAAATAGGAGAAACGGGCGAAGGAATCCTGGAGAGCATAGAGAAAAACAGCAACGCTTTGCGAGAAAAAACCGACAGAATTGTTGGCGCCGCCAATGCAGCAACATCTGCTGTTTGGGGTATTGTGGAAGCGGCTGGGATTGTTTTGGGGCTTGGTGCTGCTGCATTTCTTCTATACACACAATTGCGTCCAAAATTCGAAGAGTGGAAGGCTGCACAGAGCGCGGCGCCACCCGAAAAGGAGGAGTTGGTCAGCCCGCCACAGCAGCCTGTGCACAACCATCCACAGAAGTCTGCGAACAAAGGAATTCGTGCAATGGAATAGTGCTTGCAATTGGAAGCTGCCGCAACAGTAGTATACAAAAACATGGAGATAGTGTGGAACCACCGTTCTGGTCTCCTGCCGCGGTTCCCCTTTGAAGAGTTTCGTGTCCACGAGAAGAACTACGAGCAGCTGGAAGAGAAGGTTTGCTGGAAGGATTGGGGTGCTCTTTGCGAGTTTTCCGCCTCGCTGGAAGGCAAATCGGCACGCATTGTCAGCCATATCAATGCGGCGACAGCGAAAAACTGGCTAGACTGGGATCTCGGCCAGCTCTTTGTGGTTGCTTGGGATGGGGATTGCGTTTTCTGCATCGAAGGTGGGACTGTCGTTCTGGTGTAGGCTGCTATGACAAGGCAACGCGGCGGCACCTTTACTTGCTCGGTGTCGTTTTCTCTTCCCCTAGCCGGCAATGCAGGGGTTTTTTTCTTTTTTCGAGCACTTCTGGGCCGCCCATCGCAGCGACCTCCTTTCCCAGAAAGGAGCCGTGCGTTGGGGTTTCTTCGTCCGTTGTCGGCTCTCCATCTTCGCCGAGCGGCAGCAGGAACAGTATGGTCCGCAAAGCTTTTCGAAAGGCTGTCGTGGCGAAACACTTGCAAATGTACTCCCCCGGCGGCAAGTCTGTTGTTTTTTTTTTGTCTCTTTGTTCTTTGTTGGCCAATTCCGTGCGGAGGGTGTCGTACTCTTAGTATTTGGCTCCCAGATTCTTCAAGAGCGCAAGTCTTCCCTTTTCTGGGGCGGCCAGCAACTGGATGGGGTTCAACACGATTGTTTTTCCTTCCCAGTTCTGGAACGTTTTCAAAGGCTCGATTTGCAACACCAACCCTCCAAGTTTGCCGACGCAAGGGAAAGACACTAGCCAGAAAAGCTGCCGACCGTATTGGTCTTCTTCCTCCTTGCGGAAGCAATCCGCGCACTCCAGGAGGATTTTTCGCAAACCCTTTGTCGCCCAAACAGAAACAGCTGCTTCTTCGCCGGACTGCAAGACAACCCGATATTTGTCTTCTTTCCCTCAAAAACCAAGAGCTGCCCATCTTTTCTCTGGCGCGAGTTCTGAAACTTTTTGTGTCTCCTTCTCCAGAGCGCCAAGGACTTTTGTGCGAATCTCCCGGCTTTTTGCTTCGATTTTTCTCTGGATCTCAGCGTACTTTCACAGGGCCTCGATTTCCGCTTCTCGAGCCCTTCTCGCGTCCTCCCCTTATTGGCGCCGCTTTTCTTCTCTTTGCCAGTGCGCTCGTCACCATTCCTCGGCTGTGCGGTCGTAGCGAAGCTGCGCGAGAATGTTTTCGCGGTTTCTTGTTGAAAGTGTGGATATTTGGCGCTGCTGGGCGATTTCTGGCTGTTCATATTTTGAAGAGTTGATGCCGTTGATGTTGGTGGTGCCAATCCCACGTGATCTTGTCTGTTGGCGGCAGAAGCACCGAGAGGTCGCCCCCATTCGGGTGGAGCTGCGTAGGCTTTTTGCTTGCGGAAAGGAAGGTGCCGGCGTTCGCGTCTTTCGTGTAGCAGCGGAGCGGCCCGAGCTCCACCCCTTCGTCGTCGGCGGCCAGGATGTCGACCCGGAAAATCGGGCAAGACCGGAAGCCGAAGTCCCCTGCTGCCCACAGTACCGCTTTTTCCCACTTGGCCGGATCCTACTTTAACTGGGGTGGGGCGCACGTGGACACCCGAGATCCGGCCCATTTTTGTGTGGCCGCCCCACGCAACGAAGATGTGGCCTTGCGGTCTGTCTGTGACGACGAGGCACCGGTCCAGGTTGGCGGTGAGATTTTGCCATTGCTTGCTGAACGGTTGCACCACGAAGAGGCCGTGCTCTTCTTCGTCTTCGTCGTCTTCTTCGGCGACGGAAACCTGCTCTAAGGCTTTCTCGATGCAGGTGGTGGCCTTTTCTTTCGAAAGCTCGCCGAGCGGGAAGCCGTACTGAGAGAGTTTGATTCGCGTGCATCCGCGAAGTACCCCACGATCTATTTCCCTGGATGGATCGCTTGCCAGCTTTTTTTTGCCCTGTAGAAGGTGTCTTCCTCGATTCTCATGATGGTTGCACGGATTTTGCTGCTCCCCGCTTTTCCGAATGCTACCGTGTGCTCGATGGCCGTTGGAATGCTCCATTTTCCTAAGGCTGTTTCCATGGCGTTTGCAATTCTTGCCACGAGAAGTTTTGCCGACCCCTCTTTCCAGCTTGTGCACAAAAGGCTTCCTTTCCGGCCAGCCAAAGGGCGCAGATTTGTTCGACCGAGGTTCCCTGCTAGGTAGTCGACCTTGGCGATGTCAGACACTAGGTTGCTTTCGTACGCGTTTTCCAGAAGAAGGTGGGCCGCAACAGCTTTTTTGCTCCGCAGGCCCATGCTTTCGAGGGTTTGTTTCGTCACCCCTTCCCACGACCACGGGGCTGCTCTTTCTGCTTTTGGCTCTGCGAATGCTGCCGCAAACTCCTCCTGTGCCGCGTCGTCAATTTCTGTTTCTTCAGCGTTGTCGATGTTCGTTGCTGCAAACACTTCCGGTGCCGCGTGGTCCATGTTCGTTGCTGCAAACACTTCCATTGCCACGTCGTCGATGTTCGATGCTGAAAAATCTTCCATTGCCGCGTCGTCAATGTTCGTTGCTACAACTTCTGCTGCTGGCGCTGTGGCCCCGGAGAAAAACAAAGCTGCAATATTGGAAGGTTGGAGAACCACTGTTTCGTTGCCGAAATCCACGAGATGTTGCGAAGACATTTGTGTATACGTTCGGCAACCTTTTTCTAATTGGGTGTACTTCGGCAACCGCGTGCTGGGTGGGAAATGGCAGCCGAAGAAGAGAGAGTCCCGTTCCTAAAACGGGCTGTAGAACAAAGTGTATTTGCAGTGCTTCTACAGATGTTTTGGCGGAATGAAGGGCAACAAAAAAAATGGTTGCCGAAAATTTGTTTGCCGAACAAAAAAATACACTCCTATAAACTTATCGCTGGAAACTTATCGGCTTCCAGCGATAAGTTAAAACAAACTGCAAAATTGCTGTGCCAGAACTAGTATTTTGGTGTGTGTCTCCCAGGATAGTAGGATAGTATATATATATCTTGTGATATTCATGAAGCAGTATTGCAGATGGATGCATTTTACGAGGTGCAGTGCACACAGGTTCCTACCAACCCTCCACCCTCTCCGGAAGACTAATTAATTAGTTGATATTAATTAATTAAAGTGCCCATGAAATGAAAAAACGAACTATTGAAAAAATATGCTTATTTGAAAGGCCTTTAAAAATGAAGAATGGCATTTTCCTTTTTGTGATATCTCTTGTCGTTACAGAGATATTCAAGATTTTCGAATTATGCAAATTAGGGACTGATGATGTCATAAGGTGTGTTCGTATGGAGGTCACAACACAAAACATAGCATATCTCTACAAGTAATGATGCAATGAAATTGAAACTTGGTGAGCATGTTATAGGCTAAGAAATACATCTTTGAATGAAGCGAAATTTTTTCTCTTTAAATTTTTTCAAGATTGACGTAAAAACCAAGGTTAAAATTAAAAAGCTGTCTTGACTAAAGCTTCTGAGAAACGATTTTTATATTGCGGTGGAAGACGTCACTGTAGTATAAGGAGTAAAATAATATACTTGAAATAATATACTTACGTTTTTGTGTCCGGAATGTGCACATATACATTGATCATGAAAAGCCCTCTAGTCTCTACCCTCAACAAAACGTATTACACTTGGAAATCAAAGTTGTGTATTGGGCATTAAAAAAAATATTTAAGAAAGTCAATTAAAAAAGTAAGCAAAATATCTAAAGTTTCTGTCTGCTCATATTTGGCAAAGCAAATAGTATAATTATAACCGAAGTCACTACAGGCTGGGAGTGGGCGGGGAGATAGGAGGCCTGCATGAGTACTCTCACCTATGTAGATAACCACCCTAAAGGCCGTGGCAAATGAAGAAACCTTACAGACAGAAATGTTACCCTGTCTGCCCGTCTGTTTCCCAGTTTGCTCAAAAGGAGCAACAATGTGTCTTTGTTTGCCACGGCATGTTAAGTTGTAGATAACACTCTGCACTATCTGAGATAATCTCACTAGTTTTTATTGCAACACAAAGAACACTACTTACAATACCACTCAGAATACGTTACTTAAACTACTTACTATACAATACTTCCTTAAACTACTACTATTCTTACACTACTTTTTACAGTTTGTTTTTCGTTACACACCTATATACCCCTACACTTGGCCGCAATGTAACGTTCAGTTTCGTATTTTGTTTTAACTAGTTCCTTATAGGAAGGGAAAAAAGGGAGACTATTATTCCTATGGCAGTTCCATAAATGTAGCTTACCTAAAACGATTAAGTAGTTATTTAGATCTCACCTTGAAAAAGTCAGGCTAACTTTTTCAAGTCCTCCCCTTGTAGCTCGGAAAACAGCTTAAAACTAATTATGGTTTCCCCCTTCTTTCAATAACTTACTTCATAACTTCGTCTTCATGTTCTATAATAATAATAATAATAATAATAATAATAATAATAATAATAATAATAATAATAATAATAATAATAATAATAATAATAATAATAATAATAATAATAATAATAATAATAATAATAAAACTACCAGAAAGTAATATGTGGCCAGCAAGTGGAGAGCAAATGCAGAATGTGTTCGCAACATGAAGTAACAGTGGACCATATTGTATCTGGATGTGAGGTCTTAGCCAAAACAGAGTACATCTCCAGGCACAATAATGCTGCAGCTTATCTCCATTGGAGTATCTGTAAAGATCATGATCTCAAGATTGCAGACAAATGGTACCAACACACACCAGAGACTGTGATGCGCAATAAAGACAACAACCTCACCATCATGTGGGACATGCCAGTCAATACTGATAGAACTAACAGCGAACAGACCTGACATCATTGTCAAAGATTCAGTACATTCCACCTGCAAACTGATTGATATGACTGTTCCATCAGATAGAAACATTGCACTGAAGGAAATCGAAAAGAAAAGCAAGTACAAAGACCTAGAACTAGAAATTCAGAAAATGTGGCATATGAAAACCATAGTGATCCCCGTAGTTGTTGGTGCGCTTGGCACAGTAAAGTAGGGGATGGTAGAAAACATTGAGAAAGTATCCAAGAGAGCTAATGTGACAGAGATTCAAAAGATCTGCATGCTGGGATCTGCGCGAAACCTCAGAAAGGTGCTTAGTATCTGAACAGAAAAATTGACTTGAGTGACTGATGCCCTTGGTGCATGGTTTGCGCCCGGCTGATGCACATAAAGAATACCAGCAAAGACTGTGATAGTAGAGATAATAATAATAATAATAATGATGATAATAATAATAATGATGATGATGATGATGATGATGATGATGATGATGATGATGATGATGATAATAATAATAATAATAATAATAATGGCTACTTTAAGGAGAGCACAGAGTGGATGCTGCAAGCTGCATTGAATGAGAAGGTGATTGTTGAAGAAGAGAGCCTCCAGGACTATGAGAGGAGGATGAAAAAAGAGAAAGTTAAGAACTGGAAGGAGAAACCCTTACATGGGGAGTTTGTCCAACAAACATGAGACATAGCTGGGGATGAGTCTTGGAGATGGCTTAGGAATGGATTTCTAAAGAAGGAGACAGAAGGTTTGATACTGGCTGCACAGAAACAAGCTTTGAGAACAAACGCGATCAAACACAACATAGATAAGACCTCAGAGACACCACTGTGCAGATTGTATGGAGAATCTAATGAAACAGTAAGACACATTGTCAGTGGATGCAAGACGCTTGCCCAGAATGAGTATAGGAAACGCCACGACAAGGTGGCCCTGCGGGTACACTGGGAGATGTGCAGTAAATACGGGATAGAGTGTGCTGACAAGTGGTATGAGCACAAACCCTTGCCAATTGTAGAAAATGGAGAAGTGAGGATAACCTGGGACATGACTATTTTCACAGATAAGATGCTGAAGCATAATCGACCAGATATCAATTTAATGCATAAGGATACACAGAAATGGACACTTATGGACATAGCTGTGCCAGCCGACCAGAACATCATCATGACCGAGGAGGAGAAGGTGGAAAAGTACCAGGAACCAGCGTTTAAGATCAGAAGGTTTCATGGAGCCTTGAAAGTAACAGTAATACCTATCGTTATTGGTGCTCTTGGAAGCATATCGAAAAGAGCTAAGACCTTTTATGGAATGCTAGGTGTACCTGAATTTATGGGAATTGTACAGTTATCAGCCATCCTTGGACTGCCCACCTGTTACGAAAAGTGTTGTGTCTCTGAGCTGCGGGGAGTGACTGAGACATAACTAACTAAACCCAGTAGAACACCTCAAAACTGGAGAGAATAGTATAATAATAATAATAATAATAATAATAATAATACGTAGAAAAAGCGACTTTTTAAAACATTTAACGATAAAAAAACTGCGATAAAATATTTCTTAAAAGCATATTAAGAAAGTTGTTTAAAAACGACGACGTTTCGACGTTGAGCTAACGTCATTATCAAGTCAAAGTGATAATGATGGGAAAAAATTTAAATACTGAATAAGACAATCATATGAGAAGTGTTGGAATGTTCTTTCAACTAAAAAGTTTCGCACGGATGGAATCAGTTTGCGTGTTTAAACTTGGATCACGTTCCTTGATAAAAAGCATCTCATAGACGAGACAATCAAATTTCCCTTGACACTTTCGGAGTATGTGAAACTGGCTTTCTTTGAGGAGGCTTGTATGCCCATGGGCTTCCAAGAAATGTTTTCCAATCGCCGAGTTTTTATGTTCAACAATACGCTGGTGGAGGTGTCGGGCTGTGTACCCAACATAATCTGCATCGCACAGATCACATGAAAAGGAATAAACAACACATTGTTGATTTACGATTGAAGGCTTGATTTCTTTTGGCCTGAGATCTTGTTCCAGTTTCTTGCTGGTAAACACCGGTTGCATATTAGTGCCAATCTTGTGACTGAGATCACGCATTTGTCTTCTCACCGCATTAGCTGACGTTTGATCCTTGAAAGGAAGAATTACTAGCACCACGATGTTGTCTTCAACTTGTGTTTCTCTTCCACTCGATGAACTGTTCTGAATAAATTTGTTAATGGTGGAATTTATCATCGTGATAGGGTAGTCAAGTCGGGTAAAGATAGAGCGTAGTTTGGTGCATTCTTGATTGAAAGCATCAGTTGTGGAAGACAGGGCATACACACGATGAATCATTGTTTTGAGCAAGCAATCTTTGTACCGTTTATCCGTGTGGCTTTTGAAATGCAACAACAAACCAGTGTTTGTCGGCTTCCTATACACTTTTGTTTCAATCTTAGTTCTGTTCTTAATTATTTCTATTCCAATGAAAGGGATCTTGTTTTCAGCTGGAAACTCTATTGTAAACGACAGGCTGGGGTGGAGGCTATTAAGAGTAGAAAGAAAATCAACTGCAGCATCAGTGCTGGGCATTCTGGGCAGGGTGTCATCAACATACCTCCTGTATA
>OX393566.1:12796396-12986009 GCA_947652115.1 Blastomussa wellsi | reverse complement strand
AATAATAATAATAATAATAATAATAATAATAATAATAATAATAATAATAACAATAATAATAATAATAATTATAAGAATAATAATAATAGCAATGACAATAACAATAATAATAATAGGAGGCATTTTCTGTATGAGAGAAACTACTTTAGTCATCATCTTTGTGCTACCCTGGGTACCAGAGGTTTTCTTGCGGCATGGGGGAAACTTCGATTAGGCGTCCATGAGCAAAGACCGAACCCGAAACCGTGCATGAAACGCCTCTGGCACCCAGGGTACCTTTGTGCCGGAAGTCATCATCTTTGTGCCGTATCGTAAATCACAAAAATCTCCGTGACAGTGTCCCTCTAAGTTTAACATCTCAACAAGATTCAAAATTTACAGTAATTGCATCACCGCAACGAAGAAATGGTGGATTCCAACCACTTGTCACAAATGTCAAGTGAACTCCAAAAGGCATCTATGAAAAAATAAGATTTTTTTATAACATTTTGTTACTTCTTATCGGTTTTCACTCTACTAGAGAGTAAGGGGGAATGCGTTGGTTTGGGGACAGGTAACCATATAACGCAAGGTAAGGACGAGCCTGCTTCTCTGCCATCGAAATAACTTTGATATTTTGTACCTTGCTCTAGTACATTTCTGAGTTCTCTTTTGCCTCAGTGTCAAAAAGCATCTAAGCGCGATACCACTCGTATGGAAATTTAATTAACCTGCATCTTCATTCTCATGCAAAACAAGCTCATTTCCATATGAACAGTTTCGCACTTAGGCCCCGTCCACACGTATCCGTTTCGTTTGAAAACGCAACTTTTTTCTCCATTTTCAAAAACAATCACGTCCACACGTAGCGTTTTCATATCGTTTCACCCGTCCACACGAAAACGCTGAAACAATTCGAAAACGCAGATAGCACTGACAGTACATGCGCATTTACTGATAAAATAAGCCCGTAAGATAGGAAGGGAAGCCACGCGGTGCCATTTTCTTTCACGCGGGTGGGCTGGATCCAATACTTTCCCCCGTTCACGCGTAAAAACGAAAACAGCGTTTTGGAAAAATTCCACTCTGGAGAGCGTTTTCAAAAAGTTGCGTTTTCGGTGACCGTATTCATCGGATACGTGTGGGTGAAAGCCGTATCCGTAACAAAAAAACTGTGTTTTCAAATGTAAATGGATACGTGTGGACGGGGCCTTAGCCTACTCCCGCCCGCCATCCACAAAGGTAGGGAGATTAAAGAAATTCACTACTGACTTAAGATTAGATACGAGTAAATTTATTTACTAACAGATTTTTTAGCTTTTTATTTCTTTAATTGTAAAATTTGATATGTACTTTTATAAAAAGAGTGACAGTTATTTTTTTTCAAATATGCAGGAGTTCAAGGGATCTTATAACCTGTACACCTAATCAACTCACCAGCCCCCGACAATTAGATTTAACTTAGAACAGAATCCTCTCAACAGAAGTCAACAACTACCTGTACCATACAAATGACTAATTCACGACATGGACATATCAAACAGATCCAACAGAACGACCTAACTTTATCGAAACCGACCAATCAGGACCGACGACATCAACTACTCGAGTCTAACAGCCAATAACAACACGGCTAAACTGACTAATCAGTTTTTCACGAACCAGACTTATAACATTCGAATGACAAACAACTCTTCGCATGACTCTGTTGTCGAAACATGACTCTGTTGTCGGTTGTCGAAACATCAGTCGCTCTCACTGACAACAGTCCTTCTCAGGACTACTCTCACCCGGACAATAAAACTACACGATCGACTGTTATCCCCGGGCTCGAACCATTTACTGTATTACGTTAACTTGGACGACAAAGCGAACGACTTGCCAACAACTACAAACACTTACACAAGTACTGTCAGACGAATACGACAACAACTCTGGTTCAATCACCGCTGCAAAGACCACGGTCTTGTTCCGGCCGAAATTAAAGTTAAAGTGCATATGAAGCGAAAATTGTTTTCGCATATATGGAAAATATATTGTTTGAAATGCACTATTCCAAAGTTTGAAATGTTTGGTGTAAAAATTGACGATTCTTCGAACACACAAAGTTGTGCTATTTTCCCTTCGAAAATGTCCAGGGGACTGGGTCGGGTTAACGGCGTTGTGACGTAGTGTTGTGGACAAGCGATTCTCATTGTTTTCGTTGTTCTCACTAAATTCTCTTACGTGTGCGAAAAGTAATTGATTTTCAGTGGGTTTAAACTCGCATCTTAGACCTCTCTGGATGACCGAGGAAGAGGAAAAAACATGTTAAAAACATGTTGCCGCACTGGATGCCATATTGGAAGGAGTATTTTTGTCCACAACCTTACGTCATCATCCAAGGTCACGTGGTATTAAAATCGTCAGTTTTCTACCCAGCAGTAGAACATGAATTAAACAAATACCACCTCGTCGCTGCTAATTTCCGTTTCGTAAACGGTCGGTGCCATTTTTTAACGGTCGATGCCATAATTGGTAACCAAGCTTTTCGGAATGGACGATGCTATATCCGCTCTAGTTTAGGCCTGGACTAGGTCGAAACTGGTGATAGACTAATACACACTTACCAAATGCTTAATTGTTCAATTTCACACTGGTGTGCTTGCGGTTAGCTTTATTTGTTGGGTGGGGCAATACTATAAGTAAAATATATATACTAAGAAAGTCTTGTTTTATAACGAAATTTTGTGGGGATTTGGCGGATTGGCCTGGTAGTGTAGTGGTAGTGTACTGGTGAAATAGGGATGTTGGCTTGTCAGAGGTTCAGGGTTCGATTCTTGTCATTGACTAACAATTTTTCTTTTTTTGTGGGTAAAAAAATTCGATGATAGCCCAAAAAAAATTCTAAGTGTCGAAAAAATGGCATCGACCGTTTACGAAACGGAAACGTGCCTCGTCGCTCAACCGTTGTGATATTACTTCGCCCAAGTGAAAGAAGCTCGCTTTTTGCTCGCTTCTTTCACTTGGGCGAAGTAATATCAAAACGGTTGAGCTCCGAGGTAGTATTTGTTTAATTCATGTTCTACTACTTGAAGAACAACCATGTCAGGTTCAACCAATTAGACAGAAGCGGAGGTTTCCGAAGAAGCGGGCGAGATTCGAGAACCAGTGGGCGGCCATCTTGCCGACTATGCAGACTGCCCAAACGAGCACTTGCGCCGATGAACGCAAAACTCGCAAAGATATACTACGGCCCTGGGGGATATTGGAAAGGCATTGCCAATATCAAAAAACTAATCCAGGCCGCCAATGTACCAGAAGGCACTGCAAAAAGTGGCTGGTCAAGCAAGCCCTCTGGCAGATATACCTACCCACTCCGAGGCGCATTCCTCAACAAAAATTCGACGTGTCCACACACAACGTGGTCCACCAAGCGGGCGCAAAGTTTTAAAATACGCGGTGACCGTTGTCGACGTGGCCAGCCCCTAAAAAGCGGCCAAACCCTTGACTTCGAAAAATTCTGATGAGGTTGCCCAGGCCTTTCAAAAGATTTACAAGCACGCGCCTCTCAAATGGCCTCAACTGCTGCAGGTTGACCCCGGGCGCGAATTCATAGGCGCCATTACAAAAGACATGGAAAATCAGAAAACCTTTATCCGGTGCGGGCGCGTTGACATTCACCGCGACCAGGCCATTGTTGAACGTTTCAACTGCACCCTTGCCAAGCGCTTGTTCGGGCACCAGTACGCCATGGAAATGCAACTCCCTGAGGGTCAGTGGTCCACTGCATGGGTGAAAAGGCTATCTGAAGTTGTTTTGACTTTGAACTGTTAGGGTGCGCTATGCATCATGGTCAGGGGAATAAAGTTGTGAGTAGTTTTCCACTCAACATGGCGTCATTGTAGTTTACTTGTTCCCGCTCGAGAAGTCCAACTTGGTGTCAGAAGTGGGATACGAAAACAAAACAAACCTCCCGCCTTATCGCCAACATAACCTGGAAAAATAGGCGAACTTCAGCTCAATTCAGTCGCTCAAAAGTCTGAAAAGCACACTCAAACCCGTCGAACACGAAGCACATGGCCGACAGCAAGCCTCCGAAATTAACTCTCACCAATGACACGGCCGCAAGCGTACGAATCTGGCGTCGAAAATTCAACGCTTGGTGCCTGTTACAAAAATCCTGGCGAGATACAAGCAAAAACCCGACGTCCCCAGACCACTGGGTTAAGGACAATGCACAATGCGAAATTGCTGCTTTTTATCTCGCCCTTCCAGACGACGCGTTAAATATTTTTGACACCACAGTCCTTGAGAAATTCAACGAAGACGAGAAAAACCAACCGTGGATGTATCAGCAGCGCCTAGAAGATCATTAGGGAGCTTACGAATCGACGACTTTTGCACGACGACGCCGTTAGATTGCGTGACATGCCTACTGCGCATGCCTTTCTGAGCACTTGCCAGTTTCGCGCCAAAGTCGACGACGTTGGTGAGAGCGATTTGCCGGCGTCTTGGAAACAGGAGGACGTGAGGTTAGTTTTCACAGTTTTCTCTCGATACTTCGGGTATTTTTGCCAGATAATTTAAGTATCACATTAGGGACATGTTCGTGACGTTTGATTTTCATTTGTTTGCCTGTTTTCGTTCAAGAAACGACCTTCTACAGTGCTATGGCGAACGCTATGAGTTCAACCAACACTGAAATCGGTCAAAGCACGACACGGTATGAATGAAAAGTAAATTACTGTATGAAAAATCTTTCATTTTAATCACGCTTCACTGAAATATGACATTTTCTAGTGTACAATGAATTTGAAAGGACTAAAAAGTTGCCTTTTAACATTCGTGTCGACAGTTAGAAACAAGGACGAGATAGCTCAACTACAGAGCTCAGCGATTTTTCCTCTGTTGTTTTGAGTGGTCTTTATTTAGCCAGCCTGATATTTTAGAACACACATTTTTCTCGACTTACAGCTGCGCTTCCTTTTCTGCCATGCGAGCACATTTTGTTAGTCTGTCTTGTGAATTTTTTTCTCGAGCTCCTGAGACAAACTAATGTAAATGTAAACTAAAAAATGCAAGGCTGCGCATTATATCCTCATTATGTACTTTGTCAAGCAAGATTTTTGAAACGGTAACAGTTACGTTTATAGAAATTAAGCATAACTGATGCATCTACTTTCCTGCTGGTATTAAATTGAACAATTGATCTCTGCACAGAGCTCTCTAATTAAGTTTCATTTTAATATTTATTTATTTGGTGCCTTAGTTAGTTAGTTGGTGGTATATTTAAACATTTATTAAGTAACAGTTATATTTTTTATCATTTTTTCACAGAATGTCTAAAATGAAATGGTCACTGAAACATGACACCATATTTGGTCGCGAACTCCTTAGTTGGGAGCTGTGGAAGTATCGTTCAGGTACCAGAGAGCGGGGGAACTGCTTGGAGGAAATATGCAAAATTCTGAATAACATCAAAGATTCCCAATTTTGCGTTTCGCCAAAGGGTTTGAGAGACCGCTTGAAAATCCTAGAAAGGGATTGCAAGGCCAGGAAGAGAGAGGCCGAGAGGGGCTCGGGAATTTCTCAGGAATATCGAGAAATAGATCAGATCATGGAAGACTATCTAGAGAGAAGAGATGAGGAAGAGGCTAAACAGACAAAAGCATCAGCTGAGGATCGAAACAAGGAGGATCAAGATAAAGCGACAGGGGAGGAGATGAGGGAGAGGGCTATGGAGCGGCTAGCTCAGACTAAGAAGCGAAATGGGAAAGACGAACCGCGAAAAAAACGCCAAAAAAGCAATGACACAATCAACTATCTCAGGGAGGCAGCAGAGAGGGAATCTCAGTTAAGACAAGATGAGCTAGAGATAAAGAGAAAGCAAGAAGAAGCTACCATGGCTACTCAGCACGCACTGCTTTCTCAGCTGCGAGATCAACAACAGTTACAGATACAGCAACAGCAACAGCAACAACAACAGTTTATGCAGATGATGCAGATGATGCTTAACAGCCAGCAAGCACAATCTCAGGCAATTATTGAACTTTTAAGAAAGGGACAGTAGTTTTGGAGCAGCTAGTATTGCTGTAGTAAAAGACATATTTTTTTTGTGCATCTTAGCATTTGAACAGAGCTTTTGATTTCTTTCCATCACTTTGTTGTACTCTGATGATAACGCGTTTTACACTACTGATAGGTTGTGTCTTATTTTGGCCATGAATTCTTGTAAGAGGCCAAATTGTTTATGTCGTATAACAAGAGTATTGCAAGTGTATCTTAAGGACAATACATCAAATAAAGTATTCCTCTAGTGTTGGCGGATTAAGACCAAAATACTCTGAGGTAACAGAACCATATAAAATGCTATGCGCATTCTGCATTAACGCACATGTTACATACATTTTTCCTACAGCACTCAATCCGATTTTAAGGTTCTTTTTAAAATCTAAGAATTTAAAATAATTAACAATGTCCCCGAATATCCACTCCACAGAAGAGCGGACTGTGCTCATTGAGGTGTTAAAATCTTGTTGAGCTGGGGTCAGGACACCACCCTTATAGGGCCTTTGTAGGTGTGCTCGTATCGGATAGGCGGGGTCACCGTACACACAAAGGGGGAGGCCAGTTACTGGACAGTTGGAAAACCTCTGCAGTTCTCGCAAGAATCCTGAGGTAGCCAGCATGAAACTGTCATGGCGTCTTCCCTCAACTGGGCCAAATAGATTCCCCACTAATCCATTAGGCAAAGCGACAGCCTGAAACTTGATGGAGTGGACACGCTTATGGCCGTTGTAGATGGCTCGCTGGTTTTCGTTAGGCCTACAAACTGGACGCACAGTCCCATCTACGAATCCCCAACAGTTATTTAAGGCAGCTCCTGCCTGTTCGATCGCCTCAGCATATTGGAGAAGCTTGGGAGGAGAGAGCAAATCGTGATTGTATCTTGTAAGCAGATGATGCCACCGACCGTAAATGAAGTCCATTATGTGGTTTGTTATGATGGAAATCTCAGGAACCGGTCTGGCGAAATGATAAACTAAATCTCCATATCGACAAGGATAGGCATAGCGCTTGAGATACATGCATAATGCAGGTACCGAAGCAACAACTAAACCATTGTAAGTAGTTATCTCGTCAGGTAGCTGTAGTTGTTCAGCAAGTTTATATATGTCCTCCCTGTAGAAACGAAACTCGGCCTTGCACTCGTCGTTTGATTTCTCGTCTAAATCGAACCTGTCGTAGTTCCAGTACGGAAACTCTGGATTTGTTGACTTGTGACAGTCGTACAAAAGTACAAATTCTTGTTCGTTTATAAAGTTGTTTCGATAAGCGTATGCGATACAAGCTCTCGTTTCTCTGAAGTTAGGCATTTTGGTTTAAAGAACTCGCCTTGTTAAAACATAAAAACAAACTTCAGAAACGGCGGGAAAATTTGCCGGTCGCGCACAAACGTCGTCGTCTTCACTGCGAATCGTAAATTCAAATTTGTACAGGACGACGACGCGGGACTATGAGGTGACCCAACGGCGCCGTCGTACGAAAGTCGTCGATTCGTAAGCTCTCTATTATGTTGGTCAAGACGATGTAATGCCTCAGAGGCTCGATCTCTTCAACTGTACACAAAACCATCCGAGTCAGTCACAGATTTTGAGACACGTATAAGAAGTACAGCCAAAAAGACCAGATATGCGGAGATGACTAACCCATTACAGGAACTCATGCATGACCATCTGTGCACTGGCGTTTACAACAAGGATTTGAGGGAAATCCTCCTTCGCCATTACAAAGAAGATGGTAAAACACCCTACACGTTTGAAGAACAGCTTGCTCGAGCAAAATCCTGGGAGGCAGCACACAACACAAACATAACCATTATGCATTCCGCTACCTCTAAAATTGAAGAACAGGTCAATCGATTGACTAACAAGCCCCCTCTGCAGCAAGCAAAATGTGGGTGGTGTGGAGGCGCCAGACACCCCCGCAAGGACTGCCTAGCCTCTAAGCCAGGCACCTACTGCACCAATTGCTACATGACTGAAAACCACCTTGCAGCAGTGTGCAGATCTCCCAAAGACAAGTTCAAGGCAGATTTCGAGAGAAAGCACACAAAACCCAACAGGCGTCCACCCACAAAGCGTGGAAACAATGTCCACCGGCTCACCACACCTCCACCCTACTCGTCTGAGGATGATGATGACTATGTCGTGCACTCCTTCTCTGTGTTTGCCCATCACAATGGCAACGACACACCAAAGGATGATAAATACTTCACTTGGCTTCCTGTCTCTATCAGTCCAGACAGGACCATAAAAGTGCTAATGCAAGTGGACTCAGCAGCCACATGTAACACACTTCCATCAACAATCTACAGGAAAATATCAGAAGCAGCCCCATTGCAGCCCTCTCATGCGAAGATACTTCCTTACTCTGGAAAGGCCATCTACCCGCTTGGCAAGATCAGCCTGGCCTGTGAAGGGGTATCCCATTTTGAAACCTTTGAATTCCAAGTAATGGACTCTAACGACATCCCTGGAAAACCAGCACTGATCAGCAGCAAAGACAGTGAACGTCTCGGTCTGATAAAATTCCACAGAGACAGGGTATTCTCTTCCACAACAACTGACATCAAACCTAAACCAAGCCACGTCCATATGGCCACCTCTACTCAGCTGGGACCTCAACAGCCCATTCCCGTTGCAGACTTGCAACCAGGCCACCTCCAAAAAGAGGACCTGATATCAGCATACAAGGAAAACTTTGAAGGCCTAGGAACTGTGGGACAACCTGTCCACTTGACCCTTGACCCCAGTGTCACCCCATGTCATGCAGGGGTACACAGAATACCGGTCTCCAAACTTGAGAAAGTAAAAGCTAAGCTGGATGACATGGTGAACTGCGGAAAACTGAAGAAAATCGATGAACCGACCAGCTGGTGCAGCAACATGACAGTCCGAGAGAAAGTCCTCCCTGATGGCAACACCAAAGTACGACTCTGCCTGGACCCAAGCCAAACACTGAACAAAGCCATTGTCATCCCACACTACCAGATTCCCACCATCCAGGAAATATTGCCCCGGCTGACAGGCAAGAAATATAAGACCTTCTCTGTCTTTGATGCACTAGATGGCTTCACCCAAATAGCACTCACCGAAGAATCCCGCCCACTCACCGCCATTCACACACCATGGGGCAGATACTGTTGGCTGCGCCTTCCTTATGGAATCAGCAGTGCTCCCGAGGAATTCCAGCTGTGAATACATGAGGCTCTAGAAGGCCTGAAAGACGTCTTCTGCATGTCAAATGTCAAAATGTCAAATGAATGATTATAGTGGTCATGCACTTAGCTACATCAAGCTAATTCCCAGACATGCCACTCAAACAGAGGGAAACAAATATTTCAAATAAACATAACAAGCTTGAAAATCCCAACTGGCAGGAGGCGAACCAGTTGGCTATATACAAGCATGACCGAGGAGTTGAACTAGGGTTCACCAAGAAACAACTCCAGCTAAGTGGTCAGAGCGGGACTTGAACCCGTGACCTCCGGATTTCAAGTCCGGCGCCCTAACCACTCGGCCACGCTGCCTCCACTAGACTAGTATAGCAGATGACATTCTCGTTGTAGGCCAAGGTGAGACCAGAGAAGAGGCACACCGACAGCACAACCTGAATGTCGCGCTCATGAAACGTGACCAGGAAAAAAACCTCAAGTTTAACCCACAGAAGATCCAATTCAAGTTACCAAAGATAACCTTCATGGGCCATGTACTTTCCGAACAGGGAGTAGAACCAGACCCCAGCAAGGTGAAGGCCATAAACAACATGCCTGCTCCAGTCGACAGGCAGGGCGTGATGAGATTCTGCGGCATGGTCAACTATCTAAGCACATTCTGCCCACACCTGTCATCAACAATCAAGCCTCTCCTCGATCTTACAAAGAAAGACCATGAATTCATTTGGTCTCAAAATCATCAGTCAGCCTTCCTCGTGGCGAAACAGCTCATCACGAGTGCGTCCTGCTTGGTCTACTATGACCATACCAGACCTGTCACACTTCAAGTAGATGCATCCCAAAGTGGCCTAGGAGCTGCCCTCCTGCAACCAGATGATTCTGATAATCTTCAGCACGTGGCATACACCTCCTGTAAAATGCGCCCAAATGAAGAACTCTGGGCACAGATTGAAAACGAATGCCTTGCAATAGCGGCCGCCTGTGATTAATGGGACCTTTGGATCTATGGTCGACAAGTCAATGTGCATACTGATCACCAGCCTCTAGAAATTTTTAAGAAACCACTTCATGCAGCTCCTCGCCGACTGCAGAAAATGATGATGCACCTTCAACGGTACAACATCAAAGTCACATACAAGAAAGGCACATCACTTCTCTTGGCTGATCCACTCTCCAGAGCACCACTCCCCACCACCAATGCCTCCAAGCAAACCAATTTCGAGATCTTCAGAGTCAACATTGACAACCACGTGGAAGATTCACGGATCTCCTCCCAAACACTTGATGATATCAAGGTTTCCACAGCAACTGATCCTACTATGTGCGATCTAAGCAAGATCATAATCCAAGGTTGGCCCACACAGAAGTCTAAACTCCCTCAAAGCCTACACCCATTCTGGTCATACCGTGATGAACTCACCACTCATGATGGGATTGTCTACAAGGGAAGGCAAGTAGTCATCCCACAGACTAAAGGGAACTACATGCTTCAGCAAGCTCATGTTGCACACTTCGGCCCAGAGTCAATCATACGGCACTGTAAAGATATCATATTCTGGCCTGGTATGCGGAACGACATACGGATTGCCATGTGGAACATGTGCCCAGTTTCAAACACAGAACTCAAAGGAACCCATGAAGAGCCAACCAATCCCACAGTATCCGTGGCAACTCATAAGCCAAGACCTCTGCATGTTTGAGTCACACACCTACTTCATCACCACGGACCACTACTCTGACTTTATTGAAGTCGACGAGGTTGAAAATACTCTGGCCAGCACCATTGTAGCCAAAACAGAGGCCCACATCGCCCGTCACGGAGTCCCTGAAACAATCCTAACCGATAATGGATCTCAATTCATTGCAACTGAGTACGAGGATATCTGTGGAAAATATCAGATTCAACACCTTACTAGCTCCCCTACTGGCCAAAAGGCAACGGCAAAGCAGAAGCAGCGGTAAAGATAGTGAAGCGTATCCTAAAGAAATCAGGACACCGCAATTTGCAAGAAGACCTTCTTGCCTACAGCAACAACCCGCTGGCAGGACACAGCATGAGCCCAGCTCAAAGAAGTATGGGGCGACGCCTTCGTGGACTACTCCCTGTCTCCAAAGTCCTCCTATTGCCAAACAACCAAACCGCACCCTCCATCCAAGAAACCATTGCCACAAAGCGGGCAAAGGCCAAGCAATACTATGATACAACAGCGAACAGCAGTCTCCCCCCGTTAGGAATTGGTGACTTTGCTTATGCTAAACCATCACCACGCCACAAGTCAGGCCATTGGCTTTATGGACTTGTAACCACAATACCAGCTCTTCGCTCCTACATTATCGAGACCCCCACAGGCCTAACAAGAAGAAATCGACTACACTTGCGCCCAGCTGCGCCACCACCCCCAGAGGTTCTAATCCCACGGACCTGGATGAAGAAACTGTCTGCCAAAACACCCACCACCATAACGGTTGATCTCTCTTCAAAACAACTGAAGCCTGGGCTAACACCATCGTCGCCCGACGGATTAAGGCAAGACACACCTCAAAACACAACTCAGACAAATTCCGCTAAAACAGCCCCTGAACCGGCAGCAGCATCACCTAAGAGAGCTCCAGAACTTGAAAGCAACCCACCCTCACCGATGGAGTTGAACACTAAAGATACTGCCACAAACCCTTTGAATGCGTCAAACACCCAAACAACACAAGAGAAAGTAGCCCTGACCATCAGGCCGGGTGTCCAAGCCAGTAGTACGTCTTGACCTGTGAACTGACTGTTCCCGCTTTCTGCCATATGGAATGGGATGTGCAATGACACATTACTGTTCAAACTTTCCTTTTTTTTGGAATTTATTGATTCCTTGATCATATTTTGTTTTTTTTTCTAAGTAGCCTATTATACATTTATGCTGCGAGACCCAGCACTTATCACTTGCTAGTTTTTTAGCTGGGAACTCTTACAGGATTTTCTTGTTCAACGTTAGACATGTTTTTATTCCTGTTGTAAAAAAAAAAAAACGGAGAAAGGAAGATGTTAGGGTGCGCTATGCATCATGGTCAGGGGAATAAAGTTGTGAGTAGTTTTCCACTCAACATGGCATCGTTGTAGTTTACTTGTTCCCGCTCGAGAAGTCCAACTGAACAACGAAGTAACAAGCCTTACCGGCAAGAAACCCGCCTTTGCCATCAAAGAAAAAGCTGTTTATGCAAGGCCATCAACATTTTATTCAAGGCCTGTTGGAGAAAGCCAAAAAATCCTCCACTCTCTTGTCCAAGTTCGTTATCTCTACCAACCGGGCAAGCTTGAAGGTGGTGTAAAAAGAGCCACACATCCAATCTGGTCGTTGAAAGTTTACAACATTGAAAGATCTTTTACCAAACCAAATCAACCTGTTCTCTACTATTTGCACGTGGCTTTGTGCGTGGCTTTGTGCGTGGAGAGCTGCTGGTTGTCCTTCCAAACAGTTACCCCCCGAGCAACTCTAACAAAATGCTGACAAATCAACATCTGCCAATAAAGCTTCCATTTCAGCTGCTGACACCCCGATCAACTCTGGTATTCCTTTCATTTCAACATCTGTCAAAGCATCTAACCCCCCGGGCAACTCTGGCATTTCTTTGATTTCAACATCTGTTAACAAAGCATCTAACCCCCCACCCCGAGCAACTCTGGCATTCCTTTGATTTGAACATCTGTAGACAAAGGCCTGATGTACCCGTACGCATTTGTATGAATCCCATCATCTGCTATCCAGCATTTTGAATCAGACGCAGACAGCGAACTCTTGTTTACGTGCATGCCGTAGATCTCATGCCCCTCACTTCAAAGAATGTTCATTCAATGCCATAACTGTTTCGCACCTAAAAGCGTTTCCTTGTACCGTTCATGCATTATTTCTTTCTTAACAACGCACTTTTTTACGCCCTTCCCTTTTTTGATGTTTTTTTTCGTCCGCCCTCAGAATCGAGTACATTTTCGGCCTCAGATACACACACTCTGCTATCGGCGTTCCGGCACATTCATCTTTCATCTTGCCCAAGGACTTTTTGCTGGCGTTTGAGTGCAGTGGATGCTCCTTCGGGTAATCGCTGGTATCATAAAGAAATTTGTTTTTTCGATGTCTTTGTAGATATCATCCGTTTCTATCTCAGGCAGAAGGTGTCTGTGTACAAGAGCTTGCAGTTTTCACCGTATTGCTTTTTTTCAGATTGTTGTAGAAAAAGTCGTACATCAGGATCTTGCTGTTGTCAAGGATTCTCATACACGTGTAAACAGGTTTATTCAGCAGCAGCGTGCTTTTATGCATGTGAATCCCCGCCACGTCGTTTGTAAACAATACATGCCTTGAGTACAAAGGGCTGGCAACCAATTTCCTTATTTTGTCCCTCTCGTTGCTGCACACAATTTTCATGTCAACACGGTTGCGCAGGTTTTCCATGGTTTTGCCGAAGACTGAGTTGTTCATGAGCTTGTAAAAGTTCTTTTCAAAGTCGCTCTTTGCGTTTTTCTTGAACTCAGTATTCATCCTGATGTACGGCTCCATCCAGCATTCTTGTTCAAACTCGAGCACCCTGTGCACGCATTTCAGTTTCATGCCTTGCTTCAGATAAAACTGAAGGTTTCTGTAATGCACAACATAGTTGTTTTTGTCTTCGAGGGTCAGCAGCAGCTTCTTGCTCTCCGGTGAGGTTAAATCCAGGTCTTTCATTAAATTCTTTTGGTAGTCCGATATCCATTCCTTTTTCACGACTTTTTTCTCCGGTGCCATGGGATAGCTGTTATGTTCCTCGCATTCAAAAGCCTCCAGACCCTCTGCGCGTGCACGTACTCTTCGTTATGTGCTCGTCATTCAGTTTGCTGAAAAACATCTGTTTGTCAGTCAGCCTTGTCTCACTGAATCTCTCCCATGAGTCCATGTAAATACCCTTCTTGTAAAGCAGTTCGCTGCCTCCTGAAATATTTGATGTTATTTTTAATGACTCCTTTGGGGTTGCGCTTACAAGTGAATCAAGGCTTCCTTGCAGAAAGTTCAAGCTGTCAATGAAATTCAGATTCCCAACTGAAAATGTGATGTACTTTTCCATGTTGTTGGCAATGCATTTCACTTCCTTCTGCTGCTGAGACATCGATTGCATAAGGTGGTGCGCATCGTAGCCCCTCAGGTTGTGAAATAAAACTGGTATTGGGGCCGTCTTGGGGTTTATTCACAGTTTCAAATTGCATGCGTTGTGCACGGCGCCATGGAACCTGCCTGTTATGTGGCAGTGGTCTTTAACCACGTGTGAAGTTTTTCTGAAGCAAAGGCTTTGCGCAGAATAAACATATTTCCTGATTTTTTGCCGCTTCTTTGTGCTCTTTTTCTGACAATCTTTTCAGACAAAGAAAATCCACTTTTGTCTGTGCAAAGTAAAAACATTTTTTGTGCCTTTGGCCCAAATATTGGTTCTTTGTTTTGTTCCAAACAGGTAATGAGTCTAAAAAGTCATCCTTTATCAAACGTTTTTTACAAATGTGGCATTCTGTTGCGTTTTTGTGTTTTTCCCAGTCTTCTGCCTTCATAACAACCAGCTTTGGTGTGGCCAAACTTTCTCTTATTGAAACCTCCTCCTGCAGAATGTCACTTGGAAACGTTCCCACCGCATTTTCGCCCCTGTAAACTTTTGACCCTGTAACTTCGCCGTCGCTTCTCACAACCATGTAAGAATACCCGCATGCCTCATGCCATTCAGTCTTCTCCATGTAGCTGTTTTGCTTGCTCTCTGGCCCACGCTCACACCCAGGAATCTTTCTGACCATAGCCTCAAAGTCCGCATTTATCACGTATGGCACCTTCACCTGTCTGTGATGATTTTGGAAAGAAAGGGTGTTTTTCCCCTCTTCCGGCATCTGGATCCTTGTCGGCCTGCCATTTACTCTGTTGCAATATTTTTTGTGGTTCTTGAGCAACTCTGCTCGTGTAAAACGTGATAAGCACGTAGCAAAGAGCTCACCCATTTTACATAAAAATAGTGCTGTATTTCCCCCGACTCTATTAGCATCAGGCTTATCCGCTCCATATTCGCTTCCTGATCCCTTCACGGACCAGTTTTCTATTTCTCCCTTTGTTCTTTCAATGAATTCATAGAAATTTTGTTTTTAGCTTCCTATTTCTCGGAGATGAGTTGTTTGAAATCAGTAGAGCTGAGAGATCAGACATGATCAGAGACTTTGCTTCAGGACATAGTAGATGTCATACAGCATTTAAGAATTTGAAGGTAGGGAGGCCACATACTCAAGAACGCAGGGTACAGTATCGGTAATTCCGGAGAAACAGCTTTCATTGCAGACGTGCCAGCTATGGCAAATATTTCACGAACCGTTCGTAATTAAATATGCAAAATCTTTCACCAGGATTTTTGGCACAAATTTCGTAACATCCAGAGAACAATGTACTAATTGTACTATGTTTGAAAAACCCTTTGGAAAGATATATTTTTTCCATTTGATCCATTGATTGTCTTTCGATAAAATACTTTGATGTGTGTTTAATATGACGCTTTGTGTTGAAAATCAGCGATGCAGAAAACAAATTATCATGTTTCCACATTTCGAAGAAAGACAAAAGTATCATATCACAAATAAACTAAAAAATTGTGTTACCGCTGTCAAGAATCACGTTTGGTGTTGCATTTTGCACTGTACTTTGATTCTCTGAGTTTTTCATTTTCAGGTAGAAATAGCTTTGTTACAGCGGATACCGATCACACGCGCCCTTCTTGTTTGAAAATTAAGTTTTGCTGGACGTCAATCATCCGTGTTTATGTCTTGAATGATTGCATGCGCCAGCGTCTAAACATTTAAGCAATAGGCAGTAACTCGAATTCCACAGAGCAAGCAAATATGAATAAATACAAAAAGCCAGCCGCTAAAAAGCGACTGCTCTCGCCAAAGCATCACGCCAAATACTTATGGAAACCAAATATTTTAGAAGTGGTTCATTCGAAGAATGAAAGTATCTATCTTTCTTATTGCAGCTATATAACACGACTGTGTCGACAACGAATTACCTGAATATCAACTTGTTTCATGAAATTCGTGTGTTACGCATGATCATGTTTCTTTTTTTGCAATTTCACCGACAAGATTCAGGACTTGAGTGCTGTTTCTCTTTCCAAAGGGTTAAAAACAGGTGCCGGAAAGCCGAATGTCACTCCATGGCTTGAATGAAACCTACTACTGTCATGGAAACAGATGACTGATGTCCATCGAAACTCATTTTTCAAACGGAAAAAACATTGTTGGAGGGTGCGTGTGATCAGTAACAGCTGTAATTAGAATTGGCATTAAGTCCAAACAAGCGGTAGGTGGGTATGTCTTCACAACATTGTAATGCCATGTAGTAATGAGTAGGGTTAAAGAAGAGAGTTTAAAAGCATTGATATTTTCTAAAGATTTGTGGTATGGAGTCCCTCAAATATTACTGCAGACCTTGTGGCGGCAAGTGTAACCGCAAAGTAATCTAATTAGACTTTTAGGCATCACACCCAAGTTAGTGACGTACATCAATCCAATCAGGTTTGGGGTTGCATCAAGAAACCAGTCAAATTGTCAATATCGTCCCCAGAGCCCATTTTTCGTGATGCTGACCAAAAGAAAAGCGGGCTCTGGGGACGAGATTGTGAAAAAAGCATTGATATTTTCTAAAGATATGTGGTATGCAATGGTGTGCAATGGGTGGTGGGTGGACGCTTGTTGGGTTTTGTATGCTTCCTCTCGAAATCTGCTTTTAACTTGTCTTTGGGAAATCTGCATAACTTCGCATGGTGGTTTCAGTCATGTAGCAATTAGTGCAGTAGGTGCCTGGCTTAGAAGCTGGGCAATCCTTGCGAGGTGCCTGGCATCTCGACACCATCCACATTTTGCTTGCGGTGGAGGGGGTATGTTAGTCAATCGATTGGCCTGTTCTTCCACTTTGTTTTGTTGGTGTTGTGAGCTGCCTCCCAGGATTTTGCTTGAGCAAGTTGTTCTTCAAATGTGTTGGACGTTTTACCATATTCTTTTCAGTGGTGAAAGAGTTCTCCCAGATCCTTGTTGTAAACGCCAGTGCATATAAAAGGTCACCCCTTATTTCCTCAAATGGGTTAGTCATCTCCGCATATCCGGTCTTTTTGCCGGTACTTATGATCCAGGTCTCAACGTCTGTGACTGACCCGGATGGTTTTTGTGCACAAGTGAAGAAGGCAAGCCTCTGAGGCATTACATCATCTTGTCCAACAAAATGATCTTCAAGGCGCTGCTGATACACCCATGGTTAGCCTGACTCATCTTTGATGAATATGAATATGTTCAACTGTGAACGATCTTTAGATGTTGTGCAATTTTCACAAAATATGCGATCTGAAGTTGATTTGATGTGCAAAATAGCAGCATCACCTTGAATCACTAGCCTTTTTCTATCTGTTACAATCACAAAAAAAGCTTTGCGGATTCGTATCTGAGATGTGTATTTCAGAAATAACAGGAAGGGACATTGTTTGCGAACTTGTGTCCACCAGATTGGAAGGCAAAAATCATACATCCAGTTTGAATGATGAAGCAATTTGATACTTACTTTTGAACCTCTTAGTTTGCCAAGAATTTTCATTGGTTGAACACTCCTTACTCCAGTGTCCTGATCAACACACACCATTTGGCATCGGTTACACATACCCTGTGTCTAATGGCCAAATAAAAAAAGACATATATTGTAAAAAAGCTAACAATCCCGACAGAAAGAACTTTATAGAATTGTGATGAGGTCCATCCCTTCAAGGTCCAGGATTGCACCAAGATTTAAGATTTGAAATTTTTTAATAAAATAGAGCCTATTACCTTATGCCTCTTTCTACAAAGCATTTGTTCCACAATCCCACAAAACTTTTCCATTCTCAGTTTCCAGGTTACCAACATGTCAATTTCCCAGTAATTGTTTCCTACGATTCCTAGTATTTCGGGCTAACATATATTTATTCGTTCACTCAAAATTGCCACAGCTCCCGGTCCTTAAAAGAATATTCCTTGAACTACAGTCTGGTCCAATTTGAGTTGGATTAATTTGGGATTGTTAGGTTGGATTTATTTATTTTGATGTAGTCTTACTTCGAAGGCAGCACAACTTGAAAATATTTAAGTTAAAAAAAGTTGGTAAATATGCAAATTAGGAGACTGATGACATTATCTATTCAACCCAATTTTATATCAATTACATAGATAGGGCTATTTCGGTGTTATTCTTGGTAAACATGAATGTAAATCAGTTTGTGATGTCAAATCAAAGGTGTAGTTTAGCGAAAAAATATTTGGGTTTAGGTGCACTTAAAATGCGTACTAGATTATTTTGAGGCTCCATTGGGGAGGGGGGTCTGACTATCCCATATTCCATTAATGTTTGGCCGAAATAACCCCTATCCGTTAATTGTGGTGGTTTGTATCTCCAGCATTTATGTTCGATATCCCCGAATCACTTGTTTAAATATCCCGTATCCCGTTAATTTTCCCCCCAAATATCCCGTATCCCTAAAACCCCTAATAGGGCCTCTATTTTATTTTTTGATTGTGGCACTTTGCTGCGCGGTTTTAACCAAAGTTATACTTTTTCAACCGAAAAATAGCACACAATTTTAACGTTCTAAAAACGTTTGTTGTATTGTACAACTCGCCTAGTAGAGTCATGATGCAAAGAAACAAACATTTGATACAAATTGGGTGATATGTTTTTTCATATCTTTGATTAACATTTGGTTGAGGCTATGATGTCATCACTTAGCTAGTTAACACTTCTCAATCCTAAAGAATAGTAAAACAATAGGAGATTGAATAAACGAAATAAAATCACAGAATTATGAACAAGTGAGTTCTGCTCACTTGTTCAAGGGGGTAAAATACCTTTTTTCTGATTCGCTCCAACAAAGGGCTAACGCTCGAAACGTCAGCTCTTGAATCTCTTTACGGTGGCCAATTGACATTATCACCCCAGTTGATAAAACCAAATTATATTGTTATACTTCCCACCGACGCAGCACCACAGTTTCTTTAGAAACCTACCCCCTCTATCTATATATTGCATTGTTTTGATAAGCTCACTCACCCTAAACACTAATTTGCCAATTTTTATGATTTTCCATTGATCTTCACTAAATGCTTTCATACCATTGACAACTAAGTTGGCTCTGAACCTATCAGTCAATGTGTCCATTTGCAGCTATGGAAAGAAGTGCAGAGTACACAGTAAATAAGTAAGTTAGTCAGTCAGTCTGTCAGTCAGTCAATCAGTAAGTATATAAGTAAGTGAGTAATTAAGTAAGTGGGTGAGTGAGTTAGTATGTACGTGCGTGCGTGCGTACATACATACATAGGTAGGTCGGCAGGTAGGAAAGTAAGTAAAAGTCAGTCAGTCAGTCAGTCAGTCAGTAAGTAACTAACTAAAGTAAGTAAGTGAGTAAGTAAACCCTGAGGAAAAAGAAACAAAACGAAGACAGGGATTCTGGATATTTAATAACTTCTTAATCACTGATAATGAATATGTCTGTAGTGTTTTCATGCAGTGTAGGAGAAAATTTGTTACATTTATATGGAGCAACTATACGGACTGGAGAAGCTATGGACGTGTAACATGGAGTGCTGGCTCTGGAAGTGTGATTAAAGCTGTTGTTGTTATCCATGTTTATCTCGGTTATTAATATAATTGGCCATCACCACATTTGGCGATGAGGATGTTCTAAAGTGGTCTATAATTAAATTTCTACAGAAGTTTTGTTACTACCAGGAGCGGATCCAGGAATTTTGATAGGCGGGTCCAAAGTTGAGTAATAAGTGATGATCCTGTCGATGCCAGAATTTTAGCATCAAACAAGTAGTAAAAAGAAAGAAATTTGGTTCGGAAAGGGGGGTCCGGACCACCCCAACCCTCCCCCTGGATCCGCCACTGACTATGATCGAAACTAGAACGAAAGAAAAACAATCAAGCACATTGACCACTAACGCTGGTGGAACGAGTGTTAAATCGTAGAAGATTACGATTATTACGAGTGATGACATCTGTGCTATGGTGGGCAAAAACAAACTATTCATTACCTTTTTTATTTAAATGTGTGCAGAGAAATTACAAACATGTTACAATGGGCAAAACAAACTATGTATATAACTCGTTCTTTAAGCATGTGCAGTGAAATGAAATCCACACTTTGTTGGGCAAAACACACTATGTGCATACCTCGCTCTTTAAATGTGTGCATAGAAATGACATACGCGCTACGATGGGCAAAACAAACTACGAATAACTCATTCTTCAAGCATGAGCAGACAATATTATTAATACCTTTTTGCAACACTTGTAGAATAGGATATGATTTTTGAGGGGTCCTAAAATAAAACTGTTCCCAATGTGATGGAACTGGTCATCATGGGGGAGACAACAGTTGCCTAGCACTTGGAAAAACTTGTAATAAGTGTGGTTATAAGTCATTTTGCTGTTTGTTGTACATCCAAGTGAAAAGCACCGTACAGATGCAGCTAATCAAGTTACAGAGAAACTACAAGAAGATTATTATGCTTTTGTTGTTAAGGGTGGTTATGATAAGAGTGGAGTTGCTGATCGGTGTGTTGGAGATGTGCATGTGGAAAATGTTCTTGTTGATTCTGAAGCAACATGTAACATTGTGGATCATGCTAAATGGGGCAGTCTGAAACAAAAAGTAGTGCATGTCAGACCCAGAAATGCGAAACAAAGCTGTTTGCATATGGCCGAACCAAACCAACTGAAGTAGTTGAAACATTCGAAAGTGAAATTTACTGAGAGGAGCCAGAAGAAATGTGTGTGGATGAGTTTACTGTCATTGAAGATCATGGTAAAGCTCTGCTTGGAAAGGATACAACTGAAAAACTGAATGTGTTAAGGGGTGGATCACCAAACTTTCCACAGGCATATTCAATTGCAAGTGAAGGAAATTCCGAGGACATTGTCATGACGTTTTTGCTGATGAGTGTGTGGGAGCCGGTGGGTAAATTAAGACTATTAGCTGAAACTGCATGTCAAGAAAGATGTTAAACCTGTTGCACAATAAGTTTAAGAGATAAAATTGACAAGAAGTTGGATGAACTCCTAAATGAGGAAGTGGTACCCAAACATTGAAGAGTTACCCAATGTTCCAGTAGAGCAGCTCTCACCACTTGTGGTTGTACCAAAGCCAGACAGAGATATCTACATCTGTGTAGATACGAGAAAAGCGAATGAAGCAATTGAGAGGGAGAGAGAGAAGGAGAGAAACAGAGAGAGCGACACCTGATTCCCACCTGTTTCAAATGGGGTTACCACCAGGTGTATATATCAGAAGATTGTTGAAGACACACTGGTGGGCTGTAAAGGAGTTGCAAATATCGTGGATGACTTAATAATCCATGGACGTGGAAGTCATGGGCCTGATGAGAACCTGTTAGCTGTCCTTTACCATCTCAGAGAATGTGGACTGACCCTAAATGTGAAGACGTTCCAGTTTAGGGTTCCTAAACTAATATTCTTTGGACATGATCTAAAGTCTGGTGCTCACTAGTGCATAAACACAAGCATAAGCAAGTGAGGACACCCATTTTTGACGCAATACACGATACCAGGTCTCCTCGATGTTTAAAAACAAGATGGGTGACTTCTACAGATGTCATAGCATCCACCATTTTCCTTGTGATACTTTCTGCAGAAGTCTGGGTCAAAGTGACATGTGACGGGTTTGAGCTTATGCTGAAGCTTATGTCGGCCCCATTCTCACTTGTGAAAACTGTGACATTAGCATAAGCAAAAGCAGAAGCTGACATAAGAAAAACAATCATGTTCATTTTTCTTATGCTGATGTTATGCCTATGCTTATGCGCTAGTGAGAACCGTCCTTAAGCAGTAAAGGAATTTCGCCCAATGAAGAGAAGGTTGCTGCAATTCAAAATGACGGCTGGCAAAAATCTGTCCAGAAATTGAAAGATCTCCTAACCCAAGCAGAAACACTTGCTTTCTTCAGAAATGAGTGCAAAACACATATTTATTTACTTATTTATTTTATTTATTACAACCTATGGTTAAAAGGCGAAAAGATAATCTGCAATAACAGATCACCTATGAACTAATGTAAGTACACCAACATTAATAATACACAAAAATAATAAATTCAAGGAATGCATTAAAATATGGGTTGGGAAGAATACTTAAGAATCACTAAGAAATTTCTTAACTCTAGACTTGAAAAATATTTACATTATCATTGGTGATGCTGGTCCCACAGGTATAGGAGCTGCCCTAACTCAGCTGCAAGATGACATGTAGAGAGTAGTTTCATATGCAGCAAGGAATCTCACTGATGTAGAAAGAAGATATTCACAAACAGACAAAGGTCTTGCGATGGTACAGGCATGTGAGAGATCCCAGTTGTGTGATTTTGGCCGAGAATTCGAGTTGGAAATGGACCATAAACCTCTGCAGTACATTTACAACAAGTCCTCCAAACCTGCATGAATAGAGCAACAGGTCCTTCATCTTCAAGCCTACAGCTTTAAAGTAGTCTACTGCCCTGGCAGGAAAAATATTGCAGGCGCTCTTTTAAGGTTGAATTCTGTGGATTAGAAAGATTGTAGTGACAAAGAAGCTGACTTTGCAATTTACAGCTTAGCTTTGTGAGTGAAGTGCTGCGCTTAACACATGAAGGCTATCAAGGAATTGTGAAGATGAATAATCGGTTAAGAACCAAGGTCTGGTGGCCCAAAATGGACCGTGATGCTGAGCAATTATACAAGAATTACCATGGATGTCAGGTGGTGGGAGAATTCCTTGCACCTGAGCCAACCGAATGCATTGAGTGGAACCGCTGTCAGGACTCTGGCAAAATGTGGCTATTGATGTCTTGGGCCCACTCCCATCTGGAGAGAACTTACAAGTAGTCATGACAGGACGCACGGAACATGCACTGGAATTACCTTGAACAAATCCTTAGAAAAGGATTTGTACTGACCTAATTAACGCGCTCCAGGTTTCTGCCGCTGTCATAGAAATGTCATTCTACTGAAAGGAAAGCAGAAAGGAGAGAAATAAGAGCAGACTTAGATCTGTAAACATTTTTCTTTAGCGCAAAAGCAATAACTAAATAACACTTCATTCTGGTCGGGTCTGGCCTTGATCAAAAATGTTTTTTTTGCCATCACGTTTTCCCTTTTATCTTTCCTCGTAAAATAGTCGTCATTGTAGTGAGTTTTAACCACCCGGTTTAATTTCTTGAATCTTTTGATTCTGTTTCGACATCCTCCACCCATACAGAGGAAAAAGATACATGAAATAATCTGAAAGATTAATGTATCAACATGACACGAGCATGGGACAAAGAAAAATTCTGAGTCCCCGACAGGAATCAAACCCATGACCTCCCGAACACCGGGCGGGTGCTCTATCCACTGAGCTACGACAGCTCATGGAGAGCTTGGTCATTTCTACTGAGTTCTTATGTGACACGCGTCCCGCATACTGCTAGGATCAGCAATGTCGCTATCATCATGAGTTGTGGAAATGAGAGTGATGGCAAATTTTCAGTTTTCAATTTAATTTTCAATTTAACCGTGGGAGTCCCCGACAGGAATAATCTATTTGCGTAAAGCTAGCAACGTACCAAAACAGAAGCAAATCAACATTTTCCTCAAATCTCTATACTTATTATATTGACAATAGGCCGACACAGTGAGAAAAAATTCTAAAAACTTGCAATTGCTTAGAGTGAGTTAGTAAAAGGAAAGCAATTGCAGTATTATTTAAGGGGGAATAAATATTTAAACGAATTTCGAAATGCAAAATCTTAAACATAATTCAAAGTAACCAAACTGTACATTGTACAATATTTATACAAACTAGCCTGAATGGAAGCATCCACTGCAAAACCACACGAAAGATCAGTAGTTTTTAATAGTAGCGTACACAAGCTAATGAGGATAATTCTAATATTTAAACGCTACAAAATAAAAGTCACTGAACCCTATTTAGAAGCGGCATATGACGTTGGAAATGGTAGAGTTCCTTTTATGCAATATATTGCATTGACTTCTTTCCTTTTAAAAAATCTTGAAGTTCCATATCTTTAAATGGATGAAAAAAAGTTCAAAGGAAGCCGCATTACGGATTATTCTATTCTTGTTCGCGAATGAAGAATTATAGCGAATCTCTCATTAGTGTCTACGCTGTCTATGGGTTATTCTGTACCGCTGGGTGTGCCACCTCACAGTACGGACGAAAAATTATAGCGTACTTCTAGTTAGTCTCTCTGGGTCTCTCTAAGCCCAACCTTAGGAACTCTTTTGTTAGAAGGAATGTTGGTCAGACTGATTACCATCTCAGGAATAGTACTACAGATCTAACACTTCCTAAACCGAAGAGAGAGTTTCTAAAAAGAAGTTTTAAATATAGCGGCGCAATGCTTTGGAACCAACTCCCAAAATGAAGCAAAACTAGCGGAATCGATATATTCATTTAACAAATGTATCAAAACGTAATTGGGTCATGTCATGCAACGTGTTGATTTTGCACTCTTTTGTACTTAGTTTATAATATGTACTTAGTTTAGTGTTATAGTTGAATATTTGTAGTTTTAGACTCACCATATCATTAATCATGTACTTAGTTTACAATATGTACAGTACGGACGAAAAATTATAGCGTGCTTCTAATTAGTCTCTCTGGGTTATTCCATACCGCTGGGTACAGACGAAAAATTACAGCTTGATTGTATTTAGTCTCTCTGGGTTACTCCATACTGCTGGGTGCACCACCTTAAAGTACAGATGAAAAATTATAGCATGCTTCTAGTTAGTCTCTCTGGGTTATTCCATACCATTGGGTGCGCCACCTTACAGTACAGACGGAAAATAATAGCGTGCTTCTAGTTAGGCTACCTGGGTTATTCCATACCGCTGGGTGTGCCACCTTACAGTAGGGACGAAAAATTATAGCGTGCTTCTAGTTAGTCTCTCTGGGTTATTCCATACCGCTGGGTACAGACGAAAAATTACATCTTGATTGTATTTAGTCTCTCTGGGTTATTCCATACCGCTGGGTGCACCACCTTACAGTAGGGACGAAAAATTTTAGCGTGCTCCTAGTTAGTCTGTCTGGGTTATTCCATACTGCTGGGTGCGCCACCTCACAGTACAGATGAAAAATTATAGCGTGCTTCTAGTTAGTCTGTCTGGGTTATTCCATACTGCTGGGTGCGCCACCTCACAGTACAGACAAAAAATTTTAGCGCGCTTCTAGTTAGTCTGTCTGGGTTATTCCATACCGCTGGGTGTGCCACATTACAGTAAGGACGAAAAATTATAGCGTGCTTCTAGGTAGGCTACCTGGGTTATTCCATACCGCTGGGTGTGCCACCTTACAGTAGGGACGAAAAATTACAGCTTGATTGTATTTAGTCTCCCTGGGTTACTCCATACCGCTGGGTGTGCCACCTTACAGTACAGACGAAAAATTATAACGTGCTTCTAGTTAGGTTACCTGGGTTATTCTATACTGCTGGGTGTGCCATTTTACAGTACCGTTAAAAAATTATAGCGTGCTTCTAGTTAGTCCCTCTGGGTTATTCCATACTGCAGGGAGTTCGGACTTCGCCAGAGGACATGCTATTCTTTTGAAATAGATCATTGTAGACGATCTTCTTGTAGAAAGCAAAATCTTCCACATTGAGTTACTAGAAATCATCCCACGCTAGCTATAAATCCGCGGCAAGATTTACCGCCAAACAAATTCCCCGCGAAGCATATAATTTATTCAGACGTCTAACAAGAAAATTGATCTTTTTAAGCGACGATCATTTGATCTGATATCCACAGTTTGTTTGACACATTTTAACACCTTCTGCGACCGCAAGGAAGTAATCTCTGCATGAAATGATACTTACAGTAAAAATCCTATGTGTCCTGTCATGGATTATTGCAGCAGCTACTTTGAAGTGGTTATCATGAGTTCAACGACGTCTCAGAAGATGATTGACGCTCTAGTGCCAAGCTTTACAAGGTATGGATATCCATTCAGCCTCAAGTCGGAAAATGCATCTCAGTTTGTATCACAGAAATTGGAAAGCTTTCTTGCTAGTCATGGAATTCAACACCGAACATTGCCACTACTCTAGCCTCGTGCCAACAGAGAAGTGGAACAGCAAAACACAGCTTTGCTAAAATCATTCAAGGTAGCAGGAACAGAGGGAAGGAAGTGGAAGGATGGGTTGGACAAATTCTTGTTGTCATATAGGACAACCCCTCACAATAGCACAGGAGCAACCCAAGCATTTATGATGTTTGGCAGGGAACTGAGAACCAAACTACCTGAACTGCATCCAACAAAAGTATTTTGGACAAAGGAATTTGGGATCGCGACTGGAGTCAGAAGCTTACTGGCAAATTGTATGCCGACAGACAACGCCATCCTGTTGACAACCCAGTGGCTCCTGGAGATACAGGTCTTGTCAAGAACACCAAGCTAACTGGAAAGTTAGCTCCCAGCTTTGATCCCAAGGCTTACATTTTTCAGACTAAGGAAGGGCAAGAAGGAACCCTGAAATTGCCTGATGGTGTAGAACCCCAGAAGAGCCTGAATGCTCCAAAGCAACGGAAACCCCAGCACATCCTGTTGCAAAAGTAAAGTCTGCATAAGAGCCTAGTGGCCCATCAGGCTGGAGCTTTACCTGGTTTCCTCAGCATGAAGCAACAGAGAGTATTTCTACTCCCCCTGGATGAGATGCTAGTCCATGGGCAGGGTTACCCACAAATTCGCTGGTACCCATTCACACACCTGCATGAAGAGAGGCACTATGAGAGTTAAGTGTCTCACCCAAGAACAGAATGCAGTGCCCCGGCCATGTCTCGAACCCGGACCATCAGATCCGGAGTCCAGTGCACTAACCATTAGGCCACTATGCCTCACAGCTGCAAAGAACAGCTGGGACGTGGTGGCGCATTACACTGTGGAGCCACTCACCATAGATTTAGACACCGAGAAATGGATCAGGAAGGCCACAAAGGGGAATAAGCAGTGACAAAATGAGAAGAAAAGGTCTGCAGTGGCAAAAGGAGCTTTTCTCCAGCAGTCGCCATTCTTTCTGTGACGGGAAAATTACCTTTATGGTGCATAGGGTGCTCTACTTGTTATACAGTATCTTGATCAACGTGAACGATGTGTAATGACGACGACCAGCATGACACTACAGTGAAATTAAGACAGCGACAAAGATGAAAACAAAATAACAGTGACACAAGCTTATTGGCATTAATTTATTTTTTATTTTAGTATCCTGATAGAAGATACTGCATTTGAATTAAAATATTCCTGTGAGTCTTCTGTGTTAGCTGTCTTGCACTGTGAGAATATTGAATCTTAGGGTTAAGGAAAGATTACAGGAAAACAATGCCTTCTGGTAAAGTGTTGGGGCTAGCCGGTGGCTGTTACAATAGCCCTGGTTGTTGTTTACCATTTATTTATTTGCTGAAAAACAACTTTTTTCTGAATCACAACTCTGTGACATCTCATTCTCACTTTGTTTCCTCAAAAATTTCAAAGGCAGTTATGAGGTCAGTTAATTATGTGCACAAGAAAAGTGGCTACAAGGAACTTTACAAATATCCCCTTGTGAAGCAGTTGACGGATGCTGACAAGCACATCCTTGCCAGGCCACCCACTGACCAGGTGCAGGCCTTGGTCACCCACTTAGAGAAGGTTACAGTAACAAATCTCCAATTGACAGCTTTGCTTAGGCTCCTTAGGATTCATTGGTTTTTTGCATTGGGATAATTTAATACAGTAATAAACTAATCTGGCTACCTGTCATTCTTAGCTATATTAGTTATTCCAGGATGCTGGTACCTGGTACCTGGTATCACATAACAATAATTTATCTTTTTAGTACATTGCTGTAAGATCTCATAATGGAGTACAACAAAGTTGTTGTTGTTGTTGTCAAAAAATCTATACTTTATTGGGGTTTATTCTCATGGTGTTTACAGTCTTTCCCGTAAAACCGTGAACATCAGAAATGTATATGGAATGTTATTGTGTTCCAAGAAAAAAACCAATCAGGTGTGAGAAAACTAAACTGCAAACACCAACGGCGATTAGTTGGTGGTTTCGAGGTTTGTTCGTGTGTCCTGAACTTTGCTGTGATTGGTCACCACATAATCAACATTCGTTTTCATGTGTTCACGGTTTTACGGGAAAGACTGTAAAGTGGTCAACTTTTAAAACCTTTGTCTGGAGTCAGTTTGATGCTGGAGCATTATTAGAGGGTTACTGTGGTTCTTCAACTTTGAACTCACCTGTGTTTCCATGGGTAGTTTTGTTGTTTCTTGCTGTTCAACACTTGTAAGAAGTTCCCTAATGCTTGTCATTGTTATCAGAAGAAACTGTGATTCATTGGCTAATGAAAGAGAACTCTCTTCTATCTCTCCTTGCAATTGGTTCCATTGATATTATGTTGTTCACATATTATAGTAAACAAAAAGAGATTATTTTAGATGAAAGCAAGGTAATTAGGGGATACTAAGAACTCAAATATTTAATGTGGTGGAAAGCCTTTCCAAGGTGTAAGTCAAATAAGACACAGATCTTGTGTCACAGCTTTCCATGAAATAAAATGGAATGCAGTTGCAAGGGAATATTCTTCACAATTAATCTACTTATCAATGCAATCTTGTGATGTAGATACATAAATTTAATTTACGTGGTATGAAATATCATATTTTCTCAATTAGACAGCCCAACACTTTTTTACAACTCGGCCTTGTTGACCCAGCATCTATTTGAGCCCACATATATTCAGGGCCTGGCATTTATTAAACAAGGATATTTTTACACTAGTAATAATCAAAGATTAGGAGTGCGTTCAACGCCTTCGATACACTTCTATACAAAGTTGCAGACCGTGTACATAAAACTGCAGACTGTGGACTGCACTGATTAATTGTCAGCCAAAACATTAAAAAATCGGCAAGTAGTAGCAGTAGCCAAATAATCACAAACCTCAAGACGCCAAATGTAAACAAATCAACGCAGCCAAGGGAACACATGCAGGCTAAAATGCAAACACGAAATTCACGATTACAAAGACTGTCACGGCGCTGATCGAAATCTGCTGTTATATATTCGCACCAGGAGTTGTACAATCTTCGCTGCAAGGTTCTTGGATAACAATAAGGCTGATTTGAACAGTACAGTATGGGGCCCAGTTCTCGGCCGGGCCCAGATCTCGGCCACTTGGCATTCAAATTGATCTTTTTTATGCGAAAAATAAATTTCAATACAAAAAGACTATTTCAGAATATCAACTGATGTGTCTAGTTTCATCATTTCGAGTTGCTGCTGGACGCCAACAGTTTGAGTCGTCGCGAAGGCAGGTCGATTTATTTTTTCCAAAAACTTGTTTGTTTACGGCTCATCAATTTATATCGTGCTATCTAAATTTATAATTTAGCCATATATGTGGACCAAAAAGGCCAATTTTTCGCACATAGAACGAAGAATAATCTAGGTTTCTTCCAAATTAAAATTTTTGTTCTATTATTTTATTCTTTGGCCAAAGCTCATCCCGTAATATTTCGTTGCAACTCTTGCGTATTTGCCTATTCTCGGCCACCCTGTTCGCAATCACCCGACTTCTTGATTTTCAAGAATTATTTGTGTCAAATCAATTGCAACTAAGCTCTAAATGGAAGAGAAAAGAGTTGTGACAATAAATGTGTACTACAACACTGAGCTTCGACTAACTCGTATTTTTAGCAGCCAACCCTTTTGATTGCGCTAATTTTAAGAGATAAATTAGGTGTGCTTCTACGAACTTTGTTTTCTAAATAAAGCAAAGCCCTTGAACATAATTTGCGATCAAAACATCATAGCTGAGGTTTAAAAGAGTTTTATTTTTATAAAAAAAATTAAAGTATTTTAGCCTTTGTTACGACGGAGAATCTGTGCACACTTTTTGTGGCCGACAACTGGGCCTGGTGGCCAATAAACTGGGCCCTCGAATGGAAACAGTGTTCGAGCAAAAACAGTGTTGAGCTGTAAATAGCTTTACATGTGCAAACTGAATCCTGAAGCAAGTTGTGTGTGAAAGTTTGAGTCCCTGTTGTTCTTCCAAGGTAAGAAATACATGTTTTTGTTTTTGGTGGCCGAGAACTGGGCCCCATACACCTTATTCATAAGTAGTATAGCCGGGATTTAACAAATACCACCTGATCATTCAGTGTTTTAGTTTCCTGTTTTAAAGTTCTCAACGGCAAAAACAGCAGTTTGCACATTGCTTCCTCATCGCTGAAGTCGAGATTTCAAAATGTCTGGAAGACTCAGCTCCGACTCGTCGGAGCTTAGTCGTCCGGGTCAAACAAAACTTTGCCGTTGGGAGCTTTAAAACAGGAAACTAAAACGCTGAATGATTCGGTGTGTATTTGTTAAATCCCGGCTATACTACTTAAGGAAGGATTACCCCTGGCTTGGCGTTGGCTGTTCGGGTAATTAGAAAGAAGCGGCACCATGTTATTCCAACAGCACAATGGTACGCGGAGCAAACAACTGCATGTGGTTAATGCGTAATCGGAAAGAGAATTGTGGTAAAAAGTGTGTCGGAGCATATTGCGGGCAGCATAACTTTCAACTCAAAAAGGGAACGAAAAGGCCCGCACCATGTCGCAGCTGTGGCATTGGAGTTTTGTGCGATTACCGTCTATGTCTTTCTTGTGGCGGGAGCACACTTAAACAGCGTCTAATTTGCAAACAAAAAAAAAGAAAAATTTTGAACGTGTTGCTGATGAGCTGATGTCAACCAATTAGAGATTGATACCTGTCATTATATCAAAGGCACGCAATTAGAGATTTGCATACTTGTTATTAAAAGCAACTCAAAGTTGCCGATGGCTGCAGCAAGAACCGCATGCTAGAGTTAATAGAAATGTTATGCGCGGAGTATGTTGTAGACGAAATGTCTGAACAGGAAATATACGAACTTGCATGGCAGAATTATTTACCAGTTGAACAATTAACTGCACGTATATATATGGCTTTACAAGAACCGGACAAACATATGCTAGAGTTAATAGCAGAAATATTCAAAGAGTATATTACCTCAAGGATCAACGAAAGATCATCTCTTGGCTGGGATGAAATTCACGAGGAGATAGAAGCTGCTCCTTTCTGCACCAGACGCCAACAAATTGTCAAGGCACGGTTTGTAGAAAATGCATCAAATGCAAACAGGATGGATTGTGTTTGTCGTGCTTAAAAAATGGAGACAAACACTTTCTAGGTGACCCTTCGTTTGATGAAAGCGACTACGACAAAAAAATTTTAAAAGGTATTTGAACCGAGATCAAAACATGTGACCAATTTGAAGTCTTTGTCAGGCCCTCGGAGAAAACAAAATGGCTCCCCGCACACGGTTTGGCGAGAAAAACCAGAGGCTGAATTGAGCAAAACCTTCAGCGCGAGTTCTTTTTCCGCCACAGAAGGTTGGTGAAGAGAAGAACGGGGTGGAACAACAAGATTTGGTCAAAGCACTCAATCGAACTGTCGATTTGACCTTTCAGAGCCCATCTTGCACATTGCCTCTACAACTTGCTGTGTTATCCGTCTGACCTCGCTCTCCCAAACGGGTGTTGAAAGTTCCTTGTAAATACAGAAAATCGTGTGGAAAAGCAGAAGCATTTTAGACTTCGCTGTTTAAATGTGAGTTAACAAAGTTTTGCCTCTCTTTAATTTGTGCCCCGTGCACACGTAATATAGGGGATTTTTTTTTGCAAGGGACAGAGAAAGGCCACCAGAGGGAAAGACTGGTCTCATCTACTTTTTAAAACAGAGAGAAATATTTTTGTTTTTTTTTTGTCTCAAAGTTTAGTTCAAATTTGTGCTGGATGCCGTCAGTTTTTTTCGAAGCTCTTGTCGAAACTCTTGCCGAACCTGCTTTTTTATCATTTCAAGATCCGGCGGTAAATCGGTCTGTTTTTCCGCGAAGTTTTCCCGCAGTCTCCCTTTGAGTTCACGATATTTCTGCATTTCACGAGATATCTGTTTGAATTCTGAGTCGGAAACATTGTTATCATCAAGAGCTTGAGAGACGGAGCTTTTTATTGAGTCATGCTTTGCAAGTGCCAGAGCATGAATTTTCGTGTGCTTTTTAACTTTCCTTTCCAGCTTCTTGTTAACAACTGACAGGCCGGTGGAAGCAAAACCTGAAAGGGCGGCATTTCCAGCAATAGGCGCACCGACCACAATTCCGACAGATACAGTGCTAAGAGAGACCACGGAATAGTGAATCACTTTCCGGGCTTTCTTGTATTTTTTCAACACAAGCCTGTAATGTTCAGTCTCATCGGCAATTTCTTTTTCAATTTTGCTGATCTCAGTTAGCCGGAAATTGGTTCTTTCCAGGGGAAGCTCTGCATAAATATTATCAGGCGGAGCACTTGGCAACACATTTGCTGAAGACATGGTATATAAACAGATTTTATTTTTTAAATGATTTGCAATTCGAATTGTAGGGGTTGATCGTTAAAATCAAAAAGCTGACGGTCATCATCTTGGACTGAAAGCGTTACGGTGTTTACATATTTGCCTGTCGAAGCGTCACGGAAGTTTTTGCTGTTCGGCCGTTTGATAGTGGACTTTTTCGAAAGCTTCCCCTCTAATATCAAACTTTGCAAGAAGGGTTGAAGCTTTACCATTTACCGAATTTTGATGGCGATCAACCAAGTCGCAATGAACAAAGTAAGTACTCGGTGTTCTAAGCCACTTGACTAAAGTTCTAAACATCAATATGCGGGATATGCCAAGAAAATCGGCTAAGTCACTGTCAAGAGTTTTTTTTTTTTTTTACAAAGTTGTTAATTACCATTGCACCAACAGGTGTATTTATTTGAGTGGGCAGCTTTATATCAAATTTAGCGAAAGCAAGCAATACTTCCAAGAGTGTAATACCCTCTGGGGACAGTTATGGGAACAGAATTTTTACCATCTGGATCAGACATTGAAATTACCCCATCTTTTTTCAAATTAAACCACGAATTATAAAGCGAACAAGACAACAGCCTTATGAAAGTGGCCTCTGGAATCGGGTTGTCAAAATTGACGGTGCATGGATTAGAAGACGTATTTTGTTGCGCATAAATTTGCAATTAATAAATAATGGGGAATAATAAAAGATGAACATCTTCAAAACTACACGTCAAGCAGATTCTGTTGCGTTTGACTATCTCGAAAAAAGAGCGCAGTCTGCCGGAAGAAACGCGAAGCTTGCACAAGAGAAGGCGTGGGCGGCTTTTTCTGCATGGTTTCTGAGGGCCGACAAAAGCAAATTTGTAGCACAGACAATTTTAGTGTCGGACCACACAGCAACAGCTGAAATATTTTACAAAGAGGGTGAAGGCAGTCTGCAAAGCGTCTTCGGTTCAGACCACAAATATTGGAGTGCAGGCATGAAAAGCACGCTGGGTGTTGACGTTGGCGGCTTCCCTTACCAGTTATCGCCCAGTGCAGGTTCGCTGCACCAAGTTTGAAGAAAATATTCAACAAAGCAATCAATATTTGTCTCCCCTGACCAGTCTTTTACAACAAAGTTCAGAGAGATATTCCAGGAACAGATAAAGTTCGAAACGTCAAAGCTCGCAAAAAAATGGCTAGCGGGGCCTGATCTATCTTTCTGGGAACAGCAGCTGAACTTTGCAGTGTGGTGTGCGATGACAGGTTGCGGAAAATCTCGAGAAGTATTTGACAAAGATCACACAACGCTGAATCTGCCGCAGCAGGTGCGGGCTTTCTTCATCTTCCACATGTACTTCATGGTTCGGCGCATCCTGTATCAGCTCGGAGGCATCCAAAGCTTGAGCCCATACTCGGGTGACCCAACATTCAGTCAGATCAACAACCATTACGACATATCTTCTTACAAAAGATTATGCGCCGAGTTCGGCGTTCCCCCGTCCACCGATTTCCGCTTCACGTATGGGGCAAACCACGGGCTGGGGAGCGTTTACATTTATTGCTGTGACCCTTTCATACTGGACGTGCCCTATCCATCAGCAAAAGCAAAATTCGACGACGAGGACCCAAAGGCGTCAGAAAAGGGAATTTCAGTATGCTTCATAAGAAACGACGCCTAGGAAGAGCAATTCGCCTAGGTTCGCGAATAAACCAGTCGATAGAGGCGTTCGTTTACTGTGTCTTGGGTGCGCAAGTCAACGTCCACAGCAGCATCCTGGGCGATGGGGGGCGCGCAAAGGAGGCGCAGAGCGAGTTCCTCGTCTTGGTGGAAGACGCGATAAGGCAGCCTGACCTGGCAAAAAGCGTGCAGCGTTATCAGCTGGCGGTGGATGAAGCAAAGGTACGGTTGAACCTTGCTGTGTGCCCGGGGACCTGGCTGAAGCCCGCGCGGATGGTTTTAAACACAGAAAGCACGGTTGGCTACAACAACTGACTCAAACAAGCGATACCGGGTATGAAGCTGGGGGACAACGACGGAGCAAACAAAAGCACAAAAAAGCAGCGCTTTGGCTAATGGACGGCAGGAAAACGAAAATAAACCCGCCAAACAGTCACCCTTTCAATCCAATACACAAAGCAGCAGCGACAAAAAAAAAAAAAACAGCCAGCCCCTGTCTCCTAAACAGCTGCAGAGGAGCAAACGGAATCTGAACCAACGCCAACGGCTGGCTCTGGCAGCCAGAGACATGACCTCAACAAAATAGCTGTCACTGTTGGCGCGGTTGCAGTTGCGGGTTTGGCATTCTTGACATTTTGTTAACCCCCCTTCTTTGCATAGTTCTCGACCAGAAAGCGAAAACAGCCAAAATCAGAAGCCAGTTGTGCTCTGCCAGAAAAGAGATGACCTCCCCAGCTGCTTTGAATAGGAAAGAAACAATCAAGCCAATGAGGCCGTGAAGAATTGAAGCAAGTTTTTTGCCAATCTCTTTCAATCCATTTCCCAACGATTTGCCGGTGGCTTTCAGCGAGTTGGTAATGGCACCAATGACAGCACCAATCGTGGCACCAGCAGCAAGAAAGATTGCTGTAACTGTCACGCCATATTTTTTGAAGATCTCTTTGACCCTTTCTTGAAGAGGCTTCTCTCGTTCTATTTCCTCAATCTGTGTGTCAATCGTTTGATCTCTTCTTCACGCTGCGCCACTCGGTCTTCTGCTGCTTCTTTGTCAGATGGTAAGGCATTCTCATTGTTGATGATCGCCCTGTCTTCTTCATTTTGGTGTTCCAGTTCTGCTATTTGAACTTTTAGCCCGTTGAGGGTTTCTGTGTCAATTTTTTCTTGAAGTTCACTTATTTTTTATTTAACCTGGCATTTCTTCTGCAAGCTTCTGTATATCTTCTTTTTAATTTTGGCGCCTGTTTTGCTATTTTGTTGATTTGTTCCAGTTGCTTTCTTTTATCTTGATGTTCTTTTTCAAGGTCTTTTTTCTCCTTTTTCAGTTTTTGAATTTCTTTTTCATCCAAAGGACCATGTGTATCTTCAAGAGCAGCTCTCTGTTCATCAATTACTCTCATTCTGTTTCTGATTTTTTCCATGTCATTTTTAACTTTTTCTTTCCAGTTTTTTTTTTTCAACCAGATCTTTTTAGGCTCTGCGCCCAGGCCTGATATTCCTGGTCTTCATGAGCAGGTGGCCGTGCTGGTGTCGACAGGAAAAGCCAAAGAGGCCATCGGGGTGCAGTTAACACAGGAGCAGGTGAAGCGCTTGAGTGACAAAGATGTTGAGAAATACACCAAACAGTACAAGACCTACGTGGGCTCAAAGACAACTGACAGCTTGATCGACAGCTTCATTTTTCTTGTGACCAAAGGGGTCGGAATGGTCGTTGACGTAGATGACATCGATGCCTATCAAAAAGAACTCAGAAATGACTACATCATCAACAAATAGCTCTCCAACCTGGCCGGCAACATGGCTTTAAAGTGCGGCCATTATCTTGCTGTGGCCAACGCGGTGCTGATCACCACAAAACACCTTGTTTTAAATGAGCTTTTGAAGTACAAAGGAGAAGCGGAAGAAATTACTGTGCAAAACTCACCAACTATTGCATAATTACTTAGCATTATTAAATAATTACACAGAAATAGTCGGCAATTCCTCACAAAAAATTATTTTTCTCAATTAAATATATTTTGTTTTAACTATGTCTGAAGAACAGCAACCGACCGCTCAAGTCTCACATGCAACTTCACAAACTCCGGTTTTGCTATTTTGTTGATTTGTTCCAGTTGCTTTCTTTTATCTTGATGTTCTTTTTCAAGGTATTTTTTCTCCTGTTTCAGTTTTTGAATTTCTTTTTCATCCAAAGGACCATGTGTATCTTCAAGAGCAGCTCTCTGTTCATCAATTACTCTCATTCTGTTTCTGATTTCTTCCATGTCATTTTTAACTTTTTCTTTCCAGTTCTTTTTCTTTTTCAGCCAGATCTTGTTGAACGGCTTCCTTTAATTCAAAAATGGACTTTCTGAGTGCAGTTTTTATTTCTTTGGTAAGGCTTGGATTTAGATGCTTTTGTTTTGTACCCCTTTTTGTGGTAAATATGTCACATGCCTTTTTTCCAGGGCCAAACATTTTAACTTGAAGCCTTCCGTTTTTTGGGCTGTAAAATATTTTAAGCTTGCTTGAGCTCATGTTCAGAAATTGCCCTTTTGCAGCAATCCAAGCTTTTTCACTCAGTGATTGCGAACTGCTGCCAACCAAAGGAGTTTCCTCGGTGTAAGAAGTGTCAGGCATCCCGCTCTGTTCGTGCTGCATTGTTTGCATTTCATATTGTTCGCCACCATAGTAGGGTGTCGATGCAGAGCCAGGCTGAAATGGACCGGTTGTGTTTTGACGGGTTGTCTCTTGTTCATCATCATCGTCATCGTGGTCAATAGCATGGTCAAGTTCAGGGTCGTCGTATCCAAAGTGTTCACCTTCCGCCATTGTATATTTAATTTAAATATAGATGATGGCAGTGCAAGCAAACGTTCGGCCAACGCACAAAGAGAAAAATCTTGGCGCGATGAAAGCCGAGCGTGCAGTAAAATGTATTACCTTTGATCATAGCAATGCCAACCCCAGCAAGACCCTGATTGTTTATGTGCCCAAGCTGTGTGAGGATGAGGTCCTCGTGCCCGGCTCACTTGCACTGTTTTTCAACATCGACTTGTCTGGAGGGGAACCCAACAATTTCCTAGTTCAAAACATCGAGCGGGCACCATACTGCAGGACACGGTGGGGTATGAGATCTTCAAGATCTGGGAGGACCTTTTCCTCTCGCAGGAGGAGTGGGACAACATGCTGCTCGATGGAATTCAGAGCGAGGACCTCTGCAAGATCCGCTCAAACGCTGAGGATAAGAAAACCTCGGGCGCTGACATGGAAAACGCGCTGAACAAGGTTTTCGGCTCAAAATACCGAATCAGACTGGACCACCAGATCCTGACCGACCACGGAGTCTTTTACCCCCAAGCTCTTTACCACGACCTCTTGTTTGAGCTGACCTTTGCGCTGGCCTTACAGGTTGTCAAAGGCTCTGACCCAACAAAACTGAAATACAAGCTGACAAACTTCCAGCTTGAGTATGAAATGATCAGAAGCAAGACTCTGGCCGAAGACGCGGACAGTGTTTATGCCGCTGGCAAGGAATTCATGTACGATCATGTGATGCTTGATCAGATTATCACCTTCGCAAAAGCCAAGGAAAGGATTAACCTCAGAGTCAACCCCCATAGAAGGTCCCTGAAAGGAATCCTTCTCCTGTTCATCGAGCCTTAGCTCCAGGAGCCAGAGATACAGAAAAGTACTTCAACCCTGGCCTGACGAAAGTCAGCGTCACGGTGAATGGCTCACCTAACATGCTGTACAACAACGGCATCTTATACAGGGACATGTGGGAGACGGCCCGTCGCTTCTTTCCCCAGACAAAAACGCCACACATGAATCTGAAAAAGTTCTACAGCGACGACAAGTTCGGTCTTTTGATCGATCTGCGCTCCATGGCAGATCAGTCGCTGCACGGCAGCGGCACGCGCCTCGTAAACACACAAGACGGGGTACAGCTTGAGCTCGAGAGGAATGCGAGTGGATCAGGCAATGTGAACTGCTACGTCTTTGTTATCAGTGACTCGCAGATGAACATATTAAAACAGCAATTGGAATCTGTGCAATACTGATATAGAAATTAGCCACAACATCCCATTCAACGCTCTCATCGTGGGTCCGACGAATTCAGGCAAATTGCAGTTTGTGGTGGACCAGATCTATGGCCCTTTTCGTGGCAAGTTCGACAACATCGTGTTGATCTGGCCGACATTCGCGCACAACAAAACCTACCACTGAGTTGGTGAAGATGATCCACGAATGTTTGTGATAATATGCGCGCAACACGGGGTGGAAATTTGGTTGAAGCTTGTCTCCTGGCTTTTCAAGGGCACCAACACGCTCATAATCCTCTATGACTGTGCAGCCTCGAAAGATGTGAAAGGGCGCACAGGCCAGCTGGTAAATCTTGCCTTTTCTGCTCGACATATTGGCATAACAGCCTCCTTCCGGGAGAACGTAGCGGCTGTCATTCTCTTTTACACCCCTGCGGCCAAGACCACGAAAGCCATCTTTGATGATTACGCCGGGGAACTCTCCCAGGATGAGTATAAAGGTCTTATTTCAAAGCTTAAAGCTCGAAAGTTCGCTCATCTTGTGTTCTCGCTTCGGCACCCCTACGGGGTTAAGTTATTTTGAATTGAAAAAATGAAAGTTGTATATAAAAATGGCAGAACAAGAGGTTATGGCAGATGTTATGAACCTGCTGGAAGCCGAGCCGTCGAGCGGGCCAGCTGTTGTTGTGGCAGGCTCTGCGCCCGGGCCTGATATTCCTGGTCTTCATGAGCAGCTGGCCGTGCTGGTGTCGACAGGAAAAGCCAAAGAGGCCATGGGGGTGCAGTTAACACAGGTGCTGATCACCGCAAAACACCTTGTTTTAAATGAGCTTTTGAAGCACAAAGGAGAAGCAGAAGAAATTACTGTGCAAAACTCACCAACTATTGCATAATTACTTAGCATTATTAAATAATTACACAGAAATAGTCGGCAATTCCTCACAAAAAATTATTTTTCTCAATTAAATATATTTTGTTTTAACTATGTCTGAAGAACAGCAACCAACCGCTCAAGTCTCACATGCAAAAATCCCAAGCGGGAAGCCACTGGCAAAATGGTTGCTGAAAGAACACGGTTGGCCCGCAAAGCACAGAAAAAAGCCGTAGCCGAGGCTTCTGTCATAATTGCAAAAGAAAAAGAAAAAAATCTGCACCTGCTACGCCGGTTCCAGAGACCGCACCACCGCCCACTGCAGCTGATTCCAAAGTTTCAAATGTTCTCAGCACAAACCAATGGATCTCTATCATTGCAATTGGCGCTACACTTGTTACGACTTATGTCAAGCGTGAAGACATCCGAGCCTTTTTAAGAAAGGCACGGGCACCGGCATCTGCACCGGCAACGCCACTTCCGATGCAAGTATCTCCCAAAGGTATTCACCCAATGGATTAAACCTTCGCTGCAAAAAAAATCATTTGAATATATAACACAATGGGGGAAGCATACTACCAACAGTTAAAAAAAATCGCAGCAGTTACACGTATTGGCTTTGGTTTGGGGGTAATCACGTATGAAACGTAGGCGTGGCTTTGTGCGTGAAGAGCTCCTGGTTGTCCCTCCAAACACCACTCTTCCTCCGTCTGACGAAAACTAAATGTGAAATTCGGTTGGTTCAGTGTGTATCCCGTCGGGCAGCACCCACCTTTTGTCGTAATAAGCGCCCAGCCCCAGTTTCTGCTGCTCATAAGTGACCATCCGTCCGTCCCGCATCCTGAAACCTCTGTTAGTTGCCATGTCCTTGCCACCTTCCAAAGCTGTCTTGAAACGATGCCAGGTTATCTTGTTTTGCTTCTTCGACATCCTTTTTGTGCTGAACTTCTTTTTTTTGCCCGGTTCGTCAATGAAATAACACTTTGAGCAGAGCGCGATGATCCAATATGAACAGCCCGGGCGTGCGGCTGCTCCATTTGTCCCAAGCCAGCCACTGTTTCTTCTGCATCTCGAATTCTGCTTGCAGCTCCGGCCTGACAAGGTCCTTGAGCCGCTCACCGGAGATGGCCATGTAGTTGCTGTCTGTGTCCATCTGGATCAGCTCAAAATATCTTCTGTCGAAATACCTGTCGAGAAAGTCGTCATAGAATTCCAGCATCCGCAGCTTTGCAAGCTGATAGACAGCAATTCCAACCTGAAACGGTCGCCTGATTGTGATCGTTGCCTTGCGGCTTTCCAGCTCATACGCCTGCCCGATCTCATCAAGATCAGAGAAATACGCGCTTCGCAAGGCTCTGTCGACCACCTTCTCATCTTTGGTGTAAATAACGTTTGTCTGCCGCTCCAAGGCTTCAATGAGCTTTCCGTACCCGCTTTTCCCTAGCAGCTTGAACACCTCCGCCAGCAGCGCCTTGCTTTTTTCCACGTCTCCTGTCCGTCGCGCCTCAGTCACCTGCTCCACGAACCAGGGAAAGATCTTGGCCGGTTGGTAGTTGATTGACCGGTAGACACGTGTGATCACTGCCCCGTGGTCCACATACCAACGCAGCAGAGGGGCGTACACCAACAGTCTCTCTGTGGACAGGGTGCCCACGAGTTTTTTCCCGTCTCCGCGCTTTCTGCCTGTTTGTCGCAAGTAATCAAGCATATGCTTCAGGAAAACTTCGTTCGGCACCTTTTTGTAAAAGAAGAATGGGCACATTTCCTCAAACTTTGGGCGCAAGTGCTCCGGAATCTCTCTATCAACTTTGGCAAATCCGAATCATTTTCCTTCTTTGAGCCTGCGCGTTAGCTCTGGCACCACCTCCTCTTGGGAGTCGGCGTCTTCGGCATAGTGGGCGACCCTTTCCTTCCCGCAAGGCATTTCTCTGAGCATGGTTGAAAGATAGAGGGCATTGGCGATGTAACCCAAGATCTTTTTGCAAAGACGGGAGTCTTCGAATTGGTGTGATCTTATCTTTGTCACCCCGACTTCGTGGTAGCGCGTGAACACGAGGCTTGGGCCTCCGACCACAGCTCCTTTCAACATCTGGTACGCTTCTTCGCCTGGACTGTAAAGCTCCGCACCTTTCTCGACCGCTCCCCAGAGTAAGTAATGCAAACTCACCCCCGGGACACTGACCGCGTCTTTCAAGATGTCGATTCCTTTTTTGGTGTAGAAGGCCTGCATCTTTTCTAAAGCCTCAAGGCCAGGTGCCACGTTGAGATTGTTGTAGTAGCGAAGGTGCGCATTCCCTTTTCTTTGAACAGGCGCTTACACCCCTCCCATTCATCTCTCGTGAGCATGTGGTTGCCCTTCAGGTGTGAGTGCCACGCTGGATAGTCTGGGAGCCCTGGATAGTCGAGCTTTTGGGGCAAATCGAACCACTCGTACGGAAACCATGATTTCTCTGATGTACATTCGTCGGCTCTCACCCACTTTTCGTTGCTGGTCCCTGGGCCAAGATAGTTTATTATGGCAAGGAAACGGAAGCCCCAGGTGAGCAAGAACATTATCTTGTTTCCTTTTTTTGCCACTCTGACTTTGCCGGTTGTGTCGGCTAGCTGCTCAGCAAAGTGGCTTTTGATAAGGTTTAGATCGTAACTGCCTGAGTTGAACCCGACGACTGGCACCTGGTTGCACCATTCATCAATTTTTTGCCACTGCACTTTCGGAAGCAGGCCCACGTCTTCTGGCACAAACTCCGCCCTTACTTGGGCCCGGATGTTTTTTCCGCATCTCTCCAGCTCTTCCATAAACTTGCGAACCAGCTCAGCGGGGTCTCTTTCGCAGATGTGGGTGGGCTCTCTCTCGAGTGTTGTCAATGCTCACCGAGATTGGCACGTGCGTGTTCTCGATCATTAGCATGGGCGTGGGCTCCTTCCGCTTATTATTGTCCCCGTATGCCTCAAAATCGTACAAGATCGCGTTCGGGTAGCTTTTTGTTTTGGCCTGCAGGGGTTCGGCGTCGATTTCCCCAACTTCACATGCCCAAGCCTCGATAACGCGGTAGCCGGCCTTCCGGAGCGCTATTGTGCGCCTCCTTGTGGCCATGAACCTATCTTCGCGTGTTTGGTCATAATGGGTTATGATTTTGACGCGATCTTGCGGGAAACATTTTCAGCACCCGTGCCAGTGGCAGCCGTGATATTGAAATACGGTTTTTGTTTCATGGTTTTAACCGTCGACAGGTACCCACTCAACCCACCTCTCACCTCCGTGTCCACACATGAATGTGAATTTTACGCTGCTTGGCTTCATGGTCAAGCCACCGAAGAGATTCTGGGGAAGCATGATTGTTTGGATAAAAAACCTTCTCAAAAGCTGTCGGCGGGGCTTCGACTTTTTCGCCCGGGCAATCAATTATCGTATTCCCTTGGGCACACCTTTGGGCATGCCGTTGAAGATGGCAAGCTTGTGTGAATGCAATGAACACATGCATACATTTTCGCAAGCTTTGCTATGTCTTTTATGACAAAGGCATGCCCCTCGTAAATGCCGATTGCCAGAATGTTTGTCAGCTTGGCCGGCGAGTTTCTTCTAAGATGCCAAACCACTTCGTTGTCTTCTCCCCGCTCAGGTTCATAAACCTTTATGCCGAGCCAATCTGAAAAAACCGAACCCCTTATTTAGATGCCTTTCAACCTTATCTAATTCATCAATAGATGTTTTTGGGCAGTTGTTTGGTACATTTTTGAGTTTGAAGAAACTCTTGGCAAGCTCACGAGCTGCTGCTGTACTTCGATCACACCGGGCTCCTCTGTGCACAGCAATGCAGTGCCAGAGGCACAAATTATCATGGTAGGTGTCCAGCGCCATCATTGACCTACCATGTGCAAGTTTGCGCAGCCAGTCTGGTAAGGGGCCTGTGCCCAACAAAGGCTGGCGGTCAAGCACAACCTTCACAAAGACATCAGAATAGCCCAGGAACACCCACTTTGTGTCCGGTCTTTCGATGTCATCAATTTGCAGACGCGCCTCCTTTTCATTCAACCAGTTTTCCGCTTCAGACAGTTCGCTTATCCAAGGCGACCTCCTGGAGTTTTTATAAAATAACATGAGGGTTCCATCCTCGGCGTTTTGCAACCAATAAGAACAGTTGTGCCTCAGATACAAGGATGTGTTAACTCTCCCTTGAATCTTTTCCATAAAATACTCTGTGAGGTTTTTTCCCTGTCCTTGGTTAATCATCCATCTTATGAAACATCGCCCTTCTTCCGTTCTTCCCTCAACCGCTGGTTCTATATTAAAGAATCTTTCAAGGGTTTGTCATTAGTTCTCCCTCGATTTGACTTTCTGGGCAGGGATTGGATCAAACATCTTCGGGATGCTATCCATTTTTCTTGCCCCCCTTTTTTGCCTTGGGGGCGCTCTTGGTTGGTATGGTTTTGGAAGTAGAGATTTGACGCTCCCGGTCTTCCGGGGGTATGCGCTTATCAAACACATTCCGAATTTCTGCTTGTATTTGTTCTATCATTTTTTCAAATGTTTCTTGATCAATTTCCACTAGTTCCGCTAGTTCTTGTTCTAAATTCTGCCACGTTTCTGGTCCAATTTCCTTTGCAGCCATCGGCAACTTTGTATAATGTGCGAGAAAATAATTGAGTTGCTTTTAATAACAAGTATGCAAATCTCTAGTTGCGTGCCTTTGGTATAATGACAGGTATCAATCTCTAATTGGTTGACATCAGCTGGTGCAAAACATGTTTAAAATTTTTCTTTGCCTTTTTTTGTTTGCGAATTAGACGCTGTTTAAGCGTGCTCCCGCCACAAGAAAGACAGACGGTAATCGCACAAAACTCCAATGCCACAGCTGTGACATGGTGCGGGCCTTTTCGTTCCCTTTTTAGTTGAAAGTTATGCTGCCTGCAATATGCTCCGACACACTTTTTACCACAATTCTCTTTCCGATTACGCATTAACCACATACGGTTGTTTGCTCCGCGTACCATTGTGCTGTTGGAATAACATGGTGCCGCTTCTTTCTAATTACCCGAACAGCCAACGCCAAGCCAGGGGTTGTCCTTCCTTAAGTAGTATAGCCGGGATTTAACAAATACACACCTGATCATTCAGCATTTTAGTTTCCTGTTTTAAAGCTGCCAACAGCGAAGTTTTGTTTGCACATTTGCTTCCTCATTTGCTGAAGTCGAGATTTCGCTTGACCCGGACGACTCAGCTCCGACAAGTCGGAGCTGAGTCTTCCAGACATTTCGAAACCTCGACTTCAGCAATGAGGAAGCAATGTGCAAACCGCTTTTTTTGCTGTTGGGAGCTTTAAAACAGGAAACTAAAACGCTGAATGATCAGGTGGTATTTGTTAAATCCCGGCAATACTACTTCATAAATGGCGGACGCGCGCGGAAAAACTGGTAGCTAGACATGAAAACGAGGCATTTTATATGGGGGCCCGTTCTGGTCAAAATTATGTTTATTATTTATACTGTTTAATTATTTTTACAATGTTTCATAAATAATTACTCTTCGAATTATTTTTACGTCTTCGAATTAATTTTACCTTTCTCATGATTTTTCATTCCTTAAAATAGTGCATGCATTATTTTTTCATGTGCGTGAATTTCTTAGCAAATCCCACACGCAATTGCACGCTGAGTTTTAGTGATCCCAAAATCCTTATGGTGATTGAAACATGGTGGCTACAATCAGTTGTATGAGAGCAGTTGTATGTGAGAGAAACAAGCAAGGTTTAACTCATTTTCTACCAAATGTGAAGGCAGTTTCCCGGCTTTTCTTGCCTCCTTACAATGTATATCTAACAACTGGTGCTTTAGTTGGAGCAAGACATCATCTGCTAGATGCCAGAGGGACCTTTTTAAAATATCTCTGTTGAGACTTGACTTTGATAGAGGTGAACCGGCCCAGCCGACAGGCAACTGACAAATGCTATTAGTATAGAAGCACACCTTCAGAATTTGAGTAAATCTGTGGCTCAAATGATTTAAATATTGCCAGTTGAGATATAGAACAAGAATAAGCTGAAGTGTCTGACCTCGCTTACTCTGTATATGTGTAAACAACACAATTTGGAGGCTTTGTGCTGGATGGAGATGATATGCATATGACATCTCCAAGAATCAACTGGAACACTTGTGCTCACTGTCAGTTAATTTAAGGAAGAAGATTACCAGGTTATCCCTCCAGCAATTAAGCTATCTGATGAACAGTTAACCCAGATGCCAAGTCCATTACCAAATGAGGAGAACTGTGGAGTTAAAATTTTCGAGCAATGTGCAGAGTTTTTTCACTCTTTATCAGGCTAAAATTTCAATAGACCATTAGTTTAAGCATTGAGGACAGTGTTGAATGAAAAGATGGAAGATACATGAAGGCATTAAATGTAATCTGCTTATGGATGCAGTAAACAAGGCATGGTGCTTTAATTCATCCGTTAGATGTTTTCACCAGGAGGGTGACAGTATATGTTTTAACTATACCTGGTCTTAAATAGGCTAACTACACATATGACCTGGTCACACATTAGCCTATGGGCCTTGCTTGATATGTTTTCCATTTTGTTTCAGAAAATATTAGTATGTTATTAGACCAAGATGTAAACATTTTACCTGTTTGAGGTCACATGACCATGGGAGTGGCCTGATGACATCATCATTGATCATGCCAATTAGAAAACAGTTAAATCTCATGAGATATGTGACAGAGATATGTCATAATACATTTCCTTAGCAACAGTGGAGAAAGATCAGTCAATGGGCCCTTAACTCTCAGAATAGATAAAAAGTGATGTTGGGACAATTTCTGCTTTTTGTAGATGAGAAAAAATTAAATTTGAATAATTTCATAGGCTGTCTTTGTCCTAAAATTCTAAAATCCTCAAAAAGTGGGATATGCTTGATATTCCACTACTATTTTCCCTTTTTCTTAACAAACCAAGACATTCATTTTAAACATAACTAATGTGGTATTAAAGGGACACTGTCACGCCTGATATATCATATTTTAACAATTATGGCCTGTAGTTTGCTGTAATCGTCCTTTATTGTCTTCCAATAGAAGGAACAAATACTAAAAGTGGTGAAAGGAAAGAAATATCAACTAAGAAGAAAAAATAATTATTAAAAGATTCAAAATTTCGCCAGAATTTTAGCTTTAGGACATCCTGTCCAGAAATCAATTTTGATGAATTGCAATCCACTTCCACCCTTGTAATCCTGTACTACTTCCCCAAAATACCTGTTCTATCTTGTTCTGTGGAATCTTTTTATCAAATTTATTCATGTATTTGGTGGCATTTGGCACAATAATGTGGACATTAGAACCTAAAAACTTCTATAATCAGGCGTGACAGTGTCTCTAATAAGCAACATTTTTTTATCCGCGACCTTTTTTTCATCCCCGACTGTTTTTTGCAACTTCTTTTTTATCTATCCGCGACCTTCTTATCGATCCGTGAGTTCTTTTCCGGTCTTGAACATGGCTTAAGGCTGCGGGCTCAAATAACCTTGTCGGACAGACAAGGGGGTGGGGGGGAGTAACAGGACGCGATCAGATAGCTGGTTAAGGTGTGATATTATTTCTCGCATCATTTCACAGTAAGATTCCCAAACACCTCATGAATATTTATGTAACAGCTGGATCGAACGAGTGACTATCAAGACTACCAGGGCTCAGGAGTTCCGAGTGGACCAAGTGATGATCTGCTAATCAAACTCTCCTGTGAGCCAATTCAGATAATGTGATGATTTATTTGGGAGGCTTCAACTGTTCTATAACCCATGCATTATTCAGTTGTGTGTGACAAATTGTACAATTGTAACCTCTAAAATGAATCATCATGTGATCTGAATTGAGTGGGAACAAGGATGTAAACACGTAAGCTGAATCTGTCTATTAAATCATTTTCAATAAAAATCAAGTTAAACCCTGAACAGACCATTCTTAATGTACTTTCAAAGTTCCAACGACAAAACGAACAAATAATCATAACATGATGGGCGTTACTAAATGCTTAGTCAAATATGGACAGAAGCATCGTTGTACATAAATATTCATGAGGTGTTTGGAGATCTTACTGTGAAATGATACGAGAAATAATGTCACATTTTCACCTATCCGATCGAGTCCTGTTACTCCTCCCCCCCGCCCACCCCTGTGTCTGTCCGACAATCGCTTGCCGTCGCCATATTGCTGACTGCCAAGGTTATTTGAGCCCGCAGTCTTCAGCCACGCTCAAGTCCGGAAAAAGAACTTGCGGATCGATAAAAACGGTTGCGGATAGATAAAAAGAAGTCGCCAAAAAAAATTGGAAATGGAAGAGATGTCGCGGATAAAAAAGAAGTTGCGAATTAAAAAAGAAGTCGCGAATGGAAAAAAGAGTCGCTAATGGAAAAAAAAGTTGCAAATAAAAAAAGAAGTCGCGGATGGAAAAAAAAAGTCGTGGATGGAAAAAAGAAGTCGCAGATGGAAAAAAAAGTCGCGGATAAAAAAAGAAGTCACGAATATAAAAAAGAAGTCAATGTCCCCTCCAGGCCAGCATATCAACATCTGCAAAGGACAGCACAGAAAAAACTCTATAATAAAACTATAAAACAAGCATTTGTTGTCCGCTATTAACATTGTAAGATCAACATTTCGCTGTTGATATAACTGATGCCTCTTAACAGTAACTATCAATGTTGTAAAACTACAAACTATGATCATGACATTGAGGGACTCAATGAAACGGAAATTTTAGCATAAATTGCGGGAAAAATTATCTTGTGAAAAAGATAACAGTTCTCGAGAGTGTTTTTACTGGTTATTCCACGAAAGTTCGAAGATTTAGTCGAGGAATTGCTGTTTTGTTCGCAACGTTAGGTTTGCTTGTAGTAACTTGTGATAAAATTTTCATTTTCCATTTGAGCTGACAGACAGCGCATTGAATTTTCTCGTTTTACGTGCGAGCAAACATGAATCGAAACTTATTAGACTTTATTGCGTTCGTCACAAATACGAAACATGAATGAAAGCAATCTCAAAATTGAAAATAAAGACACCAGGATAAAGTGCTTGCGTAAAGCGCTTCACGGGATATTTTGACTTCACAACAGACAGTGCCTTGAATTTGCATGTTGTTGTTTTTAAGGCTCAAAATTGCTTTTAAATCGAAACCGCTAAAATTTATTACTTCCATTACAAATACAAAACTTGAGTTAAAGCATTATCAAAAATCTAAAATAAAGACACCAGCAAAGGTGAACACTTTCTTCCTTTCGTTAATAACAGCGCAATGATCACATAAATTTGCATGTTGTGTGTGTGAAAGAAATTATCACAAGACAGCTTCCACAGTAAATCGAAACTCACATTGCCAGAAGGGCTCGATTTGAAATGGTCAATCACAATTAGGAGTCACCCCAAAATACAAGCGATTAAACAAGGTTGTAAAAACCCAAGGTTTTACAGACTCTGAATCCCAAAATTTCATCTACATTGATATTTAAAAGGCATTTTTACCCAGCGAATATCTGGATATTTTTTGTTTCTTTCAGTTTTCAAAAATACAAAACAAAATAAGTTCAAATCAACGAGTTGTTTTCAAGCATAACACATGTCTGGGATGCCGAGCCCGGAATGCATGTGTTGTGTTCTTTCCCTCCAGCAATCAGTCGATCGATCAAGAACGAAACGTAAAATTTGGACTTGACCAAAGAAAGGTACATTTCATCTGATAAACGTATTTCTTAACTGCAAAAGAAACCAAAATTCAGGCTGAACGACAAATAACCATTGGTTAGAAAAAGCCGACAAAAATAGTCCAATAACGAAGCCGATATTTGCATAACCTACTTTGGTGTAATCGACTGCACACACTAAGTCATCTTCTCATGCATATACCACTGCGCATCCTAAATCTTCCATTTGCGCATAACCACAATTCGTTGCGCCTTTGATCTTACCACCGACCAGAATTCCTTGTGTTTTGTAAAAAAAAGTGATTGCACGCCCCTATAATGTAATCTTATGCTGATTAGAGAGCTGCCTTGCTTGTTCGCTTCATGCTCACTCGCTGCGGCAGCAATAATAAAAAAATATACAGAAAGGAGGTTTAGTCACCTTTCCCTCATGGTGAAGGTATGGATATTTTCTTCAAACACTCAATATCCCTTAAACATCTTACAACAGGCAAGTAGTAAACACAATTTTACACTTTTGACCTTATGAAAAATACATCCACAATTGCAGTCAAAATAGGTCAAGCAGTCCTGCCAAGGGTTAATTGATAAATTTATTATTGTACAATTGATTTCATTATTCATTTGAGTAATACTATCTTAAAATGAAGAATTGAAAGCTCAAAACAAGACTTGATTCAAAACTAAAATGTAGAATGGATTGTGCTGTGGCTTCATGCCACAGGTATGTGGGAATTTTGCCAGAAATTTGTCAAAAGAGGAGCAAAACATTTTGGTACACTGGAAAGGCACAAAAATACTACCGGCCGAAGAGGCAGACCTTGAATGCCACTGTCTGGACATGTCAGGGGGTGCGTTTGAGTTTCTACCTCTGGATTGGGAATATAAATTAATCTACGATGAAGTTCATCTACAGGGTTTATGAGCGAAAACTGCCAGTATAACTTGGACCTGGAGCAGGAGCAGCATTTGATCTCGCCACTACGTTTGAAAGTTGAATTCATCTTTTTTCGATTGCACTCTCTGCAATTCTGATTATGTCTTTGTCAGAATCGCTACATGAGAGAATCGAATCTTCTACATGAGGAACCCTTATGGGATCAATAAACTAAGCATGCAAAGGCGTATGGGATTTGCTAAGAAATTCACACACAGGAAAAATAAATTCATGCACCATTTGAAGGAATGAAAAACCCTGAGACAGTAAAATTAATTCAAAGAGTAGATATAATTATTTATGAAACACTGTAAAAATAATTAAACAAACCGTTTTATTAATTTTGTGTTAATAGAAATAATAAACATAATTTTGACCAGAACGGGCCCCCATAGTTTTAGGATAAACAACTTTCGTTTCACAAGCGTTTCAGAAGGAATTTTGCGTGTTTCATAGTTTAGAACCTATTTTTAGCCGAATGGGGCATTTAGAGTGTTTTTCATGATCAATTTTGAAATAAGTAAATTCAATGAGAGTTTTAAGTGAAATGTATTTTGGGACCGGTTATACACATAAGGAAACTGTTGATCGGAAGGGAAGAGAGTTCAGTGAATGCTTTTGGTTTCCTGAAGGACTCACATCTTCGACAGGAATGGCTAGTGAAACTATGGTGAGATGTTGGCCCTCATTTAGCTTACAGAGGCTTCAAAGGTATGCTCTTTGCATTTTGCAAACGTTGGTTTTTGCTACAAGGCGCTTCAATTGTTCCTAGTGTTGGTGGATGGTGCTTTCGAGGAGAAGTTCACCAAGGAAACGTTGAGAACCAAGCTCCTTTATACAAAGCCATTTTTTGCCTCCGATCCTTTCTTCACATCATTAGGGTAAAAATGCATAGAGCATACCTTTGTAGCCTCTGTAAGCTTGAAATGCGGACCAACATTTCGCCGTATAATTTTTCACAAGCCATTCCTGCATGTCAAAGAAGTGAGTCCTTCGGGCCACCAAAAACTCCAAACTCCTTCCCTTCCTGATCAACAGTTCGCATCTGTGTACAATCAGGAACAGAGCTCACTTATTTCGAAATTGATCACGAAAACGCTTTTAACAAGCTTCTAAACTATAAAACGCCTCGTTTCCATGTCTAATACTAGGTTTTCCACACGCGCCCGCCATTTATGAATAAGGTGTATACTGTAGAGCGTCACAACACTGTACGCAGATAGAAGTTGGATCTCCAATGAAAAGCATCTGAGTTTTATGTGATGTGTTGTTTGGGTGAATTGCAGCATCAGTTTGCTAGAAAATAAACCAGCAGTAGGCAGGCTTCTGATGTTCTGATAAGTAGCTTCAATCATCTTTGTCAGTGATAGCCCAAATAAATCAATACAACTGTGAAAGCAGTTCGACAAAGCATGAACATGAGATCGAGGCTACTTGTGCCAGCCAGCCAGCCAGTCCAAGATGGCGTCCAAACCCTGAAATTGCCTGGCATTATGATCACACCCGTGAGACATCCCGCGAGACTGAGATGATTAGTAGGCGTTCTTCGAACGCAATTATTTTTAAAAGCCTCACTCTGCACTGATTTTTGCCTAACATTTCGTGAATTTTTTTAACAAAGAAGTTCACCAGAACAAAGTTTGTTCGATTTACGGGAGAAACCTGACTGTTTGAGCACGTTCGTCTGTGGAACGAAACGATGAGATTCAGCTGATACCAAATTAAAATAAATACCAGACCTCACCTCAAATATAACATCTGGGACATTTGATTAAAGTTGCAATGCACCTTCGATGGGTCATTTTTAGCCAAAAAATTTTTTGGCCTAAATGTCGCACCTCTAGCCTCATTTTCCAAAAAAAACGTTTCAAAATCTCAAAACCTGCGTGAGTTATTCACAAGAGTGTTTTCAAATGAAATTCAATGTTCCGCCAGAGTGTTGTAAGCCAATTAGTATGTGTCAACCGCAATGATTTCTGTGACGTTTTTTGCGGAAAAATCACGCGAGGACTCCTCGCATTCCAAGCCACCTGCCTTTTGTCTGTGTTGATTTGTGAGTTATTCACGGTGAGTCTTCGCTTGTGTCAGGTTTATGCGTCCTTCATGGACAAAAAAAAGAAAGAATTACACAGTCCATGGGTGAAATCTAGGAAGAAACCTGGTCGAGTTCTGCATGGTCCTTTGCTCCATCACACCTAAGAACTCTGGCATTGAACTGCTAGCTTGCAACAGAAATTATTATAATAACGATCTTATTCATATAATCAATTAGCTATATACACCCCAGTGACTGCATTTCGGATTGACTGAGGTTGTCGTCACAGCATTTGCTTTTTTCAAGACTTTTCATGCGGCATATTGAAACTGAGCCGTACAAATCGCACACTTGAATTGTTTCCATTCCCGAAATCACCACTTCGCTGTAGCTCCCTTCCTCATTTGGAGTCGCCCAGCTTTCTTTTCTTTCATTCACCCGGCTGCAATGGTTTTCGACCAAGTGTTGGGCGCATTTTTGGCCATTGAAATTCAATTCAAAGTGCGAAGATGGATTGCATGAAAATTTCACCAGCAGGTGACTGGAAGAAAGCCTACCCAGCACTGATTGGCCATGCTATCCGAGGTGTTTGCGGGCAGACTGTGGGCGGATTTGTTTACAAAGTGGGGGATTTATTTAAACACTGTTCTTTTCAATGAATTTTCCACTCGATAGGATCATTTTTGAGAGCTACAACTCCAAAGTGTCTACAATTTTTTAATTTCTAAAAAAATTTTGGTTGAGAGCCATTTATGTACAATAACTACAACTATTTTTTTGCTCTGTTTCGAAAATGCTCTGTAACTTTTAAATGCAATTGAATTTCACAAAATGCAGACACGTATTTTTCACACTTTGTGTCCAGAAACCGGAAGACAAATCAAATTAGAGAAATACGAAATTTGCTTTCAGTTTAAGCGACAAGAAGCTAAATCAGGTGACCGCATTTAGACGTCGTGAAAAATTCGATGATTCATAATGTTACAAAATGGTTCATATAGATAGCTAGCCAGCTCTATAAACTTGAACTTGATATAGGGTTTAACCCAGACGCGCAACATTGTTTGGATGTGAGCCACCCAAGGTGCATGGTAACCTTAAAACTCGACATGACCTATCTGGTGTTTATTTTAAGCCAGCGTTTATTTAGGGTCCAACATTAAATCAAGAAAATACAGTAATACAAATCAAGAAAATGCAGTAATATAAATACAATAAATTGTTTGAACCCGTTGGTCGTGCAGTTGGATCGTCCAGGTGAGAGAAGTCCTGAGAAGGACTGTTGTCGGTGACAGTGACTGAAGTTTTGACAACCTGAGCAGAAGTCATCATCAGAGTCACGTGAAGAGTTGTTTGTCAATAGAATGTTATACAACTGGTTCATGAAAGTTGATTGGTCAGTTTAGCCATGATGTTATTGGCTGTAAGATACTAGTAGTTGATGTCGTCAGTCGCGATTAGTTGTTTTCCATCCGTCGGTAAAAACTGGTCGTTCTATTTGGTCTCTATGTTATGTCCATGTTGTGAATTAGTCAAGTGCAGCTCCACCACGCAGTACACAACATGAGCAAAAAACCATTAGGTTTATTTTGGCCGTCCAGGCCGAGCACCAGCAACTATAACGATACATTATACCAACAACCTATAACGCTAGGTTATACCATCAACCTAATACAAGATCTAAGTATTAACGGCATAAAACAGAGACAGAGCTGAGTGACAGTTTACACAGATACTACTGTCAGACGGAGGCCAGAAAAAAACCTGCTGTAAAAAACCCCGTGGGGACATGGCTCAAGCTCTAAATAGCCCATCCTATGAGGCTACAAAATTCAAAAGCATCTACCCGCGTTGACTAAAAGAATGTTATACTTAGAAATAAATTTCCAAAAAAGAAAAATATCGAAGGTCAAACGAGGTGTCGGCCTAGAATGACTATCCCACGTGATACACATCTCTAATATAGCCCTCCTTGGCAACCCAGAATGTACCTCGACTGGACTATTTCCAGTCGCCACTGCTCCTGTGCCGCAGAAATATTTCATTTCCGGCTAATTCGTATACACTCAAATGCCAGAAATTCCATTTTGTACAGTGCGCAGGTAACTGTAGACTTCTGTTGAGAGGATTCTGTTCTAAGTAAGTAAGCCAGCTTTCCAAAGTCGTTGAAAATAGATGCCTCCCTGACGTACCAGAAACGGATTGGAGAGCTCTCTGCCGGCCGTGTCTTCTTCTTCTTCGATGTCCACCGTTTCGGACACAGCTATCACTTCTTTGCCAGTCATTTAAACGACGGGTACACTCCTGCTTCTGCTCCCATTTTGCCAGAATTTGTAGCTACAATAATTCAGGCTATTCAAACATTGATCTCGACTATCATGCAGCAGTTGTTATCTGCCGCAGTGGTGCATCTTCAGTTCCCGCCATTGCTCGCAAGGCTCATTTGGACGCTTATGGCATGCATCAGCTTTGGTCGACAACAATTGTATCGGCTTCTCAGCCCTTGGTTCCTGCTGGAACTCTGCCGTTGAATTCTTCAATCAAACCTCCACCATTGGCTTCGTAGACGAACATATCCACATATCCAACTTTTGTCCCTGTATTTTCCTCGGTTAGTTTGCTGTTCACAACACCTTGTTTGCCCGCGATTTGCAGACTATTTGCTATAATAAATTCTGCATTTGCTTCTCATCCAATTTTAAGTCGTGCTGCGGTTCTGTCGTTCACACCTTTACATCTTCAACATTCATTCGTGGTCGGGCCCGGTTACTCCCCAGTTCCTTTTAAGGTTGCTTCTCAAATCACTTCTGAAACATTCGTGAATGTGGAAGATTTATTAGCAGAAAACATCATCATCACTGGTTGAACTGTGACCAGGCCTTCAGGGAGCATGCAGCCGCAGTTAAGCTCACCAATGAATGTTACAGCTTTTCAAGTACCATACAGCTGGTGCTCAAGTCTGCACTAGCCTTGCTTCTTTCAGTCCTGTCTTGTTCTAGGCAGAGGCCTCTGGTAATACTTCAAGTAAAGTAATTTGCCATTCATGGAATGCTGGTCGGTACATAGCAGCCAATCCCCAGTGTCAGTTTCGCCATGCATGTAGAAGGTACTGGGGCGATCATCATGGTACTTGTTATACTTCTTCGCAGTCTTCTCATCCTCACTCTCCAGATCCCAAGGAACCGAAGCGCTGCAAGCACTATTAATTATCATGGCTTTGTTGTTTCGGCTGCCCACCTGCCCCTTTTTTTTGTGCTTCAATCTTTTCGGGGCAGTTTCCGCTCCTTTTTATTCCTTGGATACATCAATTCTAGTCAAATGTTTACCACTATGAATCATTATTGTTAGCCTCATTCCCAGGGCTTTTCCCTAGTCATCCTTTGTTCATCTTTGATATTGCCAGTCGTTAGGGAGGTTTCTCCACTACACATTGAGTTATCCGAACCTGAATTGATCAGCCATCCTCATAGGGCTAAGGCTTTGCCCTTCAGGGTATCAAGGAAGGCTTTAGACTTGGTTGTGATAAACCTGTAACTCTGAAATCAGCGAGAAAGAATAAATTGTCAGCTTACCAACATTCTGGGGTTATCGATGCGTATTTAGCTAATGAGGTCAGGCTAGGCTGAGTCTCCCCATCAATGCCAAACCTCCACGTAAGCAGTTTCGAGAAAGGGCAGCCAGGCAAATGGTGCCTTATTTGCAAGGACAGTGTCAATGATGGAATCGATCCAGACTCCTGGCATCTCCATTAAAAATGGATGACATTATAAGATGATTTCTAAATTTGGGCCAGGTGCTCTTATGGCCAAATTTGATACTGAGGCTGCATATCGGAATATTGCAATTCATCCTTCGGCAGAATTAGTTGAGTGGATCCTGATCAATAACCATGACATTAATGACTTATTTCATTTTTTAGACTTTTTCATAACGGCTGCTCCGGCAAACTCTTTGGTCTGTGCATCCAACCTTCAAGTAGCTGTATCAGTGATTGCCAGGTTGGGTCTTCCCTTGCATCCTCCGAAATGCTTGGATCCAGCCTCCTGTATGGTGGTTCTGGGAATTGAATTGAACACAGCAGCTCAGATTGCATGCCTTCCAACAGATACCTTTTCTACTTTGCAAGAGGCACTCTCCCATTGCTCTACTGCAAATATTGTATTAAATTGATTGGTCGGTTGCATCATTTTTTTTATTTTGTTAAGCACACTTTACAATATTTACAACAATTACAGTGTTTTAATTAATAAATTATATTAAGCTAAAAAAGCGGTCAAAAAAGAAATAAAATAATAATACTAACAATAACAAGCAAGAGTTAACTATCTAACAAGGGTGAGAGAGTTGCCCATCTTGTTTGAAATTTTTGTAAAGTCTTTTTTGCAAAGTTTACTAGAGTAGCCGCTTTGTATACGAGTAGTTTTTCTTTCAATAATGCTATAAAGGCTGCAAAAGCAGGGGATTTGGAATCTGTTTTGTATCTGCTAATGTGAAATTTTGCAATTAAGAGGTAATAATTTAAGAGAAAACACCTAATTTATAATTTAAGAGAAAACAAGCGCAAACCAATTAACTTTATATGCTCAATTCCGAATGAGGTTCCAACTAGTGTCCCGAAGGAAATAAGCAATATTTTTAACAGATATTTCGCCACTGTTGGGTGCAAACTGGCTTCTAAAATTCCTCAGACCTTAAATACATTCTCTGATTATTTAGATCCACCACTTAATCGCACTTTCTTCTATGATCCTATTATTCTGGAAGATATTAATTTAGAAATTTCAACTTTGCAAGATAACAAGGCCGATGGCCTCTACTCATCTCCAGTTAAGCTACTGAAATTGGCAAATGGAGTCATATCCGCACCTCTAGCCTAAAACGTGCTAAGATTATCCCAATATTAAAGGACGAAGATGACTCTCTGCCTGAAAACTATCGACCTATTTCACTGCTTTCGATTTACAACAGGATTTTTGAAAAACTTATGTACTCTAGACTTACCAAGTTTGTTAAAGATTGCAACATTCTTTATGATCAGCAATGTGGTTTTCGCAGTAAACACAGTACTCAGCATGCTATACTTGATATTGTTAACACAATTCTCCAAAATATGGACAACGGTAAATTTTCGTGTGGTGTTTTCATCGATCTCAAGAAGGCTTTTGATACTGTTAACCATGAGATTCTGTTAGCTAAACTTGAAAATTATGGTGTTAGAGGTGTAATTAACTCCTGGTTCAGATCATACCTAACTGATCGAAAGCAATATACCGAAGTTAATAATGTTGTGTCTGAGGCTGAGACGACCTTGTGCGGGGTGCCACAAGGCTCAGTCCTTGGGCCACTCTTGTTCCTTCTGTACATTAATGATATTTACAAATCCTCGTCGTTATTTGCCTTCTATCTATTTGCTGACGATACCAGTATAATACTTGCAAATAACAACTTAAAGGAACTCGAGTCTCTTGTTAATCGCGAGCTTGGCAACGTCAACGAATGGCTCAAGGCCAACAAACTGTCTCTGAACATAAAAAAATCAAACTTTGTAATCTTTCGTCCCCGGCAAAAGAATATGTCTTTCATACCAAGGATTAGAATTTTTGACCCCCTGACTAATACCTACGCAAACCTTGAAATGAAAGACTATGCAAACTATCTTGGCTTAATGATTGATTCAAATCTTTCATGGAAATATCACATAGAATCTATCTGCCACAAAATCAGCAAGTCAATAGGAATTATAGCCAAGATTCGACATTACGTCCCGCGTCGTGTTTTACTTTCAATTTACAACTCACTAATCGTTCCTTACTTAACTTATGGTGTTTGTGCTTGGGGAAATTGTGCCTTGAAATTCAAAGAAAGATCTTAAATTAAAAAAAAACGGGCCTTACGTCTTATTTATTTCAGTAAGTCTAAGGAACACACAGTACCCTTCTTTCTCAAATTGAATTGCCTTCCCCTACCTAGCCTATTTTTCAGAGATTGTAGCTATTTATTGTATGATATCAACAGACAGACAGCACCAGTTAGTATACTCAATCAGTTCGTTAAAACAAGTCAGATTCATAACTACAGAACAAGATCTGTCTCTAGCGAGTCGTTTTACGTTAAGTTTTCTAGAACCGATAAAATGTACGCCTTTTTCTTGAGAATCGGCGCCCAAATTTGGAACTCTATTCCTTATTCGATTAAACTACTTAAACGTTCGTCCTTTCGTAAAAAGATAAAGGAATTGTTACTAAATTTCTTGCGGTCTGAAGATAATTATGTCGAAGTCTCCCGTCTTATTAAGTTATTTAATACTTTAGGTTAGCCTCTTTTTGTAAGCTTAATATATTTGTTTTTGTTTTATGTTAGTCTATTCTATGTATTGTATAGTAGTGTTTTCTCTGTTATTTAGTCCATCAAAAGATAAACCTTGTATTTGTAAAATGTCTTTAGATCTCCCCGCCTCGATTAGTTTGTAAGCTATTTGCGGGGGGAAACTAATGTAATTACTTATATTTCTAACCAATAAAATTTTGTTGTTGTTTGTTGTCTCCAGCACCGTAACCATACAAAATCTCAATTTCATCGAATACGATGTTAGAAGGCGAATTGGAATTCCACCAAGTTAAAACATCAGAAAACAAGGTCTTCAGCGTTGGCAACCCACTAACAGATGCTGTAAGGTTTCTTGGCTACCGCAATATAAACACAGATTAGAATCTGTGATTCACACATGTAAACTACTGGTTCTGGCCTAGCAAGTTTGCAATTTGTTTTCTTATCACCGAAAGCCATTTTTTTCGCTAAACTTGGCTCCAAAATGTCACCTCGTTTAGCGAAAAAACGGCTTTAAGCGATAAGAAAACAAATTGCAAACTTGCTGGGCCAGAAACCAGTAGTTTACATGTGTGTGAGAGCAAAATAAATAATGCAAACAGACAAAATGCGTGGGCCTGCGGGTCAAGCAGAGTTGCTAGAGCGCATTTTTTTACAACCAAATTTTAGGAGTCATTAAAAATAACATCAAACATCTCAGAAGACAGCGAACTGCTTTACAAAAAGGGGATCTACCCTTACGAGTATTCAGTGAGACAAGGCTGCCTGGCAAGCAGATTTTTTACAGCAAACTGAATGACGAGCAAATAACGGACGAAGAGTACGCTCACCTGCAGAGGGTCTGGGAGGCTTTCGGATGCAAAACGCTGGGCGACTATCACGATCTTTACGTGAAAACTGATGTCGCCCTGCTGGCTGATGTTTTCGAGAACTTCCGAAACCTGTGCCAAGAGCAGTACGGGTTAGATCCGGCACATTATTACACGTTGCCAGGCCTGAGCTGGGACGCGCTCTTGAAAAAGACGGGAGTCGAGCTGGAGTTATTCACAGACCTTGAAATGCATCTCTTTGTGGAAAGTGGAATGCGTGGTGGAATCTTGATGGTAAGCAAGAGGTACACCAAGGCAAACAACCCCTTGCTGCCTGACTACGACCCCAGCAAACCGAAAAAATATATTATGTATCTCGACGCAAACAACCTTTACGGATGGGCAATGAGCAAGCCCCTTCCCAAAAGAGATTTCAAATGGAAACACGTTATGCCCACAGACCAGGAGATCCTCAATAAAAAAGAGAACGCGAAGAATGGGTGGATTCTCGAGGTTGATCTTGAATATTCCACAGAACTGCACGAGGAACACAACAGCTATCCCCTGGCACCGGAGAAAAAAGTCGTGAAAAAGGAATGGATGTCGGACTACCAAAAGAATTTAATGAAAGACCTGGATTTAACCCCCCCCCCCCGGACAGCAAGAAGCTGCTGATGACACTCAAAGACAAAAACAACAATGTCATTCGTTACAGAAACCTTCAGTTTTATCTGAAGCAGGGCATGAAACTAAAACGCGTGCACAGGGTGCTCGAGTTCGAACAAGAATGCTGGATGGAGCCATACATCAGGATGAATACTGAGTTCAGCAAAAATGCTAAGTGCGACTTTGAAAAGAACTTTTACAAGCTCATGAACAACTCAGTTTTCGGCAAAACCATGGAAAACCTGCACAACCGTGTTGACATAAAAATCGTGCACAGCAACGAGAGGGACAAAATAAGGAAATTGGTTGCCAGCCCTTTGTACTCAAAAATGCATCGAAACCGGTTGCGAGACACTTCAATCTCCCAAATCATTCTAAGCAACATATGGCAGTCTGCGGCCTTTCCCTTCACCAAGGAAACACGGAAAGCCGTAAAACTCTAGAACAAAAATTTATTTTTCAAATCGGCACTCTTAATCCTCACGGTATCAACGAACGCTTTTCATTCAACTAATTTATTCCGAAGTTTTCACGTTACCAGGCACCAGCCAATAGCGAAGCTCCATCTTTCTGTATATAAAGACACACAACGCACAATTCCTTGATTCGCTCCGACGAAGGGCTAACGCTAGAAACGTCAGCACTTGAATCTCTTTATGGTGGCCAATTGACATTATCAACCCAGTTGATAAAACCAAATCATATTGTTATACTTCCCACCGACCCAGCACCACAGTTTCTTTAGAAACTTACACCCTCTATTCCTTTGTACTCAAGGTTTGCCGAATTTACAAACAACATGGCGGGGATCCACATGCATAAAAGCAAGCTGCTGCTGAATAAACCTGTTTACACGGGCATGAACATCCTTGACAACCGCAAGATCCTGATGTATGACTTTTTCTACAACAAGCTTAAAAAACAATACGGCCCAAAGTGCGAGCTTTTGTACACAGACACCGACAGCCTTTTGCTTGAGATAGAAACGGATGACGTCTACAAAGACATTGAAAGAAACAATTTTCTTTATTACCCGAAGCAGCAGCCACTACACTCAAACGCCAACAAAAAGGCCTTGGGCAAGATGAAAGATGAATGTGCTGGAACGCCGATAGCAGAGTGCGTGTGTCTGAGGTCGAAAATGTACTCGATTCTGAGGGCGGACGAAAAAACATCAAAAAGCGAAGGGCGTAAAAAAGTGCGTTGTCGAGAAACAAATAATGCATGAACAGTACAAGGAAACGCTTTTAGGTGCGAAACACTTATGGCACGGAATGAACATTCTTCGAAGTGAGGGGCATGAGATATATGGCATGCACTTAAACAAAATTTCGCTGTCCGCGTTTGATTCAAAATGCTGGATAGCAGATGATGGGATCCATACAAATGCTTACGGATACACCAGGCCTTTATTGACAGATGCTGAAATAGAGTCGCTCGCAGGGTTAGAAGCTTTATTGGCAGATGTTGATTTGTCAGCATTTTGTTAGAGTTGCTCTGGGGGTAACTGTGTGTTTGGAGGGACAACCAGCAGCTCTTCACGCACAAAGCAGTGCTTGGGCCCATCGTGCAAATAGTAGAGAACGGGTTGATTTGGTTTGGTAAAAGATCTTTCAATGTTGTAAACTTTCAACGACCAGATTGGATCTGTGGCTCTTTTTACACCACCTTCAAGCTCGCCGGGTTGGTAGAGACAACGAACTTGGACAAGAGAGGGCAGGATTTTTTCGACCTTTCCAACAGGCCTTGAATAAAATGTTGATGGCCTTGCATAAACAGCTTTTTCTTTGATGGGGACTTCGGGCTTCTTGCCGGTAAGGCTTGTTACCTCGTTGTTTAAGGCCAAAACAACTTCAGGAAGCCTTTTCACCCACGCAGTGGACCGATGGCTCTCAGGGAGTCGCATTTCCACGGCGTACTGGTGCCCGAACAATCGTTCAGGGTGCGGTTGAAACGTTCAACAATGGCATGGTCGCGGTGAATGTCAACGCGCCCGCGTCGGATATAGGTTTTGTGATTTTCCATGTCTTTTGTAACAGTGCCGATGAATTCGCGCCCGGGGTCAACCTGCAGCAGTATAGGCCATTTGAGAGGTGCGTGCTTGTAAATCTTCTGAAAGGCCTGGGCGAGCTCATCAGAATTTTTCGAAGTCAGGGGTTCGGCCTCTTTGCAGCGGCTGGCCACGTCGACAACGGTCAGCGCGTATTTGAAAACTTTGCACCCGCGGGGCAGTTTGTCGTGTGGCAGAAAAAGAAGGTCCGCTTGGTGGACCGCGTTGGGTGTGGACACGTCGAATTTTGGTCGAGGAATGCACCTCGGAGCGGGCAGGTATATCTGCCAGAGGGCTTGCTTGGCCAGCCACTTTTTTGCGGTGTCTTCCGGTACCTTGGCGGCCTCGGATAATTTTTTGATAGTGGCAATGCCTTTCCAATATCCCCCAGGGCCGTAGTATATCTTTGCGAGTTTTGCATTCATCACGCTATATTAGTAAGGAGAAAAAAGTTTAAAGGAACCGGAAGGCTGCGTAACCCAAAGCGAGCGCCCCGGCGCCCACGAACGCGAGTTCACCATTTTTCTGCTGCTCGCTTGGCTGATAGAAATCAGAGAACTTGGGCTCTTTGGGAGGTGTTTGAAGGCGTAGTCAGTGTTGGTGAAGTTCTGCTTGGCCTCCTCCTTTATTTGCGCGTTTGTCGCAACCCAGTCGAGAAGTTTGGTGCGGTCATGTGTGTATTTTGCGTATGCAGCTTGATACGCCTTGAGAGCTTTATCATGGCGCACTTTTTCTTCTTGCACTGCTTTGTCACCGCCCCGAAAAGCCCTCGCGAGATAATTATCACCGATAAGAGCCGCTGCGTTCAACACAGCCCCGCCAACCATTATTGCGATACTTGCCATGCTTCGTGATTATATATTATCAGAAGTAGTTTCAAATACAGCATTTTAGACGTTGGTGGGAAGGATTTTCTGGTCCTCCAGGTACTGTTTGAGCGCAACGCTCCCCGCCATAACAGCTGTGAACATTGCATAGTTTTCGATAGAATTAGAAGGGTCACCTGTAAAACTTTTTTTGAACGTTTTTTTGGCAACCCAGCCTATGGCAGCAGCGAGGCCGGTAAGGATGGCGGCATCCATGACTGTTTTCACGAGCTTGTTGTCGGACATGTTGGTTATAGATAAGAGAAAAAATATTTAATTGAAATTATTCCTTGCCTTCTTTACTTCTTCGAAATGATCAGGATTTTTGGCTATCCAAAAGATAGTTTTAAGGCAATTGTACGTGTATACCCCCCAAACAAAGCCAATGCCTGAAACGGCTGTGATGCTTATCACTAACTGTTAGAAGTCTGGTACTTTCCACATTTTGTTATACAACAACATCACCACCAGCTGATAACGCTGCACGCTTTTTGCCAGGTCAGGCTGCCTTATAGCATCTTCCACCAAGACAAGGAACTCACTCTGGGCTTCTTTTGCTCTGCGTCCAGCACCAAGAATGTTGCTTCTCATGTTGACTTGCGGCCCAATATGCAATACGCAAAGGCTTCAATTCACTGATTGATATGTGAAAGCCCTGCCTGGGTCAAACCTGCTGAGGTTTTGGGTGCGAACCAATTGAATTACTCTTCCATGGCGTCGTTTCTTATGAAGCATACTGAAATTCCCTTTTCTGATGCCTTTGGGCCTCGTCGTTGAATTTTGCTTTTGCCGATGGATAGGGCACGTCCAGTATGAAAGGGTCGCTGCAACAAATATAAACACTTCCCAGCCCATGGTTTGCCCCGTACGTGAAGCGAAAATCGGTTGACGGGTCAACACCGAACTCTGCGCACAATCTTTTGTAAGAAGCCACGTCGTAATGGATGTTAATCTGAGTGAATGTTGGGTCGCCCGGCAATGCGCTGAAGCATTGGATGCCTCCGAGCTGTGGCGGCAGATTCAGCGTTGTGTGATCTTTGTCAAATACTTCACGTGAGATTCCGCTACCTGTCCTCGCACACCAAACTGCAAAGTTCAGCTGCTGTTACCAGAAAGATTGATCTGGCCCCGCAAGCCATTTTTTTGCAGGCTTTGACGTTTCAAACTTTATCTGTTCCTTTTGAAATATCTCTCTGAACTTTGTTGTAAAATACTGGTCAGGCATTACATAAATATTTATTGAGGTGTTGAATATTTTCTTCAAACTTGGTGCAGCGTCTTGAAATTCAACTGCTGGAACCGGCAGCGAACTTTTTACTGCACTGGGCGATAACTGGTAAGGGAAGCCACCGACGTCATCCAAACCCAGCACGCTTTTCGTGTCTGTACTCCAATATTTGCGGTCTGAACCGAAGATGCTTTGCAGACTGCCTTCACCCTCTTTGTAAAATATTTCAGCTGTTGCTGTGTGGTCCAACGCTAAAATTGTCTGTGCTACAAATTTGCTTCTGTTGGCCCTCGGAAAACGTGCAGAAAAAGGCGCCCAAGCCTTGGCTTGTGCAACCTTCACGTTCGCCTCGGGGTTTTGATTCCATTTTATGACGTTGGCAGACTGCGCTCTTTTTTTGAGATAGTCAAATGCAACAGAATCTGATTGTGTACGTGCGGTTTTGATGATCTTCATCTCTTATTACTCCCCATTATTTTTTAATTGGAAATTTATGTGCAACAAAAAAAAAATGGTTGTGCTTACTATTTCTATGACTTCTAATCCATGCACCGTCAATTTTGACAACCCGATTCCAGAGGCCACTCTCGTAAGGCTGTTGTCCTATTAGCTTTATAATTCGTGGAATAATTTGAAAAACGATGGGGTAATTTCTGATCCAGAAGGTAGACGTTCTGTTCCCATTACTATCCCCAGAGGGTATTACACTCTTGAAAGTATTGCTCAAAATATAGAAAACGCTTTTGCTAAATTTGGTATAAAACTACCCACTCACATATATTCACCAGTTGGTGCAATGGTAATTAACAACTTTGAAAATAAAAAAATAAATATTGACAGTGACTTAGCCAATTTTCTTGGCATATCCCGCGTATTGATGTTTAGAACTTTCATCAAGCGGCTTAGAACACCGAGTACTTACTTTGTTCATTGCGACTTGGTTGACCGCCATCAAAATTTGGTAAATGGTAAGGCTTCAACCCTTCATGCAAAGTTTGACCTTGGAGGGGAGCTTTCGAAAAAGTCCACTATCAAATGGCCAAAAAGCAAAACTTTCGTGACGCTTCGACAGGCAAATATGTAAACAGCGTAACGCTTTCAGTAAAAGATGATGACGGTCAGCTATTTGATTTTAACGATTAACCACTACCAAGTGCTCCGCCTGATAATATTTATCCAGAGCTACCCCTCTCGAGAACCCCAGAAAATTTCTGGATAACTGAGATCATCAAAATTGAAAAAGAAATAGCTGATGAGGCAGAGCATTACAGGCTTGTGTTAAAAAAGTACAAAAAAGCTCGTAAAGTGATTCACTATTACGTGGTCTCTCTTGGCGCTATATCTGTTGCCCTGTCTTCTGGGGCCGTTGCAACTTCACTCACTGGTGTCGGAATTGTGGTCGGAGCGCCTATAGCAGGAATAGCAGCCATTTCAGGGTTTGCTTCCACAGGCCTGTCAGTTGTTAACAAGAAGCAAAGCATGACTCAATAAAAAGCTCTGTCTCTCAAGCTCTTGAAGATAACAATGTTTCCGACTCAGAGTTTAAACAAATAACACGTGAAATGCAGAAATATCGCGAACTCAAAGAGACTTTGCGCTCAAACTTCGCGAAAAAACAGACCGATTTACGCCAGCCAGATATTGAAAAGATAAAAAAACAGGTTCTGCAAGAGTTTCGAAAAAACTGGTGGCGTCCAGCACAAATTTGAACTAAACTTTGAGAGAAAAAAACAGAAAAATCTCTCTGAGTGTTATAAAAAGTTGTTGAGCCCGCCTGGGCCCTACTGGTAAAAGGGGGGTGCTCAGAAATGCCCCCCGGGATTTCAAACCTCGCTCCCAGAGGTAAAATGGGAACTGGCAGCCGCCTTGTCAGCTGCGGGAAAGTCCTGGCCGGGTCAGGCAACAAAACAGGCACCAAGCACCCCTCGACAAGGGTTTTGTCCATTTATGTGACCTGTCACGCAATGTCACGCGTGACTGTAACTAAAACCGTCACACAACGCCACGCGTGACAGTAACGCGTTCTTTTTTTATTACACTTGTGGATATGATGTGAGAAAATAATTTGTTGCTTTCAAGTGTGCAAGTCAGGTGGTTGTCGACAGTTTGGTTGTAAAAAAATGCGCTCTAGTAACTCTGCTTGACCCACAGGCCCACGCATTTTGTCTGTTTGCATTATTTATTTTGCTCTCACACACATGTAAACTGCTTGTTTCTGGCCCAGCAAGTTTGCAATTTGATTATATATCACTGAAAGCCGTTTTTTGTCACTAAACGAGGTAACATTTTGGAGCGAGTTTAGTGAAAAAACGGCTTTCAGCGATAAGAAAACAAATGCAAACTTGCTGGGCCAGAACCAGTAGTTTACATGTGTGTGTGATTCTCATTTTTTAAAGTAGCACTCTATGTGGGAGAATGTTATGTATGATCTTAAACTGGAAAATGCTTAATTTTGTTTCTTTAGTCATTCTAAACGAGAGACTATGAATTTTGTTTATTTTTATCTATCTCATTGACCCCTAACCTGCGAAGGCGACTATTTGCTAATGGCTCTTTAAATTTTCTTTTAACGAAAATACTACGCGGGATTGTTTAAGAGTAATTCCATTGTTGGTTAAAGAAACCTTAGTATTGTGCTGGTTATTTCCGTTATTACACTTGCTTTGCGCCCTTAGTTTTTGTTTCCAGGGGTCTGGAATGGCATCAATCAATCCGTGCAATTTTGTAAAAGGAAATCGTTTGTCAACTTTTTGGCTTACACTTTGATAAGATGCGAATTTATTATCAGCATTTAAAAGGTCTTTAATTTTTTCGATCACAATAGCATGCCACTCTTTGTAATCAATGGATTTTCCAGCAATAGTTATATTTTTGTGATTCCGTAGTATTTCATCTCGAATTTGTAAATGGTTTTCTAGTATACATTTGCCTTTAATTTGGGACCACACTTTCAGAATATCTACATAAAACTCTGGCAGTCTGTTGAGATCAAGCGAGTCAACATCATAATTACACTCGAAAATGAAAGTTCCGCCGACATTTTCAAAATAATAGGAAGGAATGGCCATCCAAGCATCGCCTGACCCATCAATCATTCTTTTAACCCAAGAGACTAGTAGAGAACTTTTGATGGCATCGTACGGTTGCACTTTTCTGCGAAGAATGATTGATCTGTTGTCTTGTTTCCCCAATGATTCTCATCCAATCCATCTTAACGTGGAGTTTAGAAAAGACTTGGCTTGGTGGGTAGAAGTTTTTGGCAAGTGGAATGGAATATCTTTTTTTCCTTTTTCCCACACTCAAGCCTCTCCCTGCTTTTTCGGTTTCTTTCGATGCATCAGGTGCAATTTGTTATGGTGCTGTTATGAACAATAAATGGTTTAACGGCCGGTGGTCTACACACCAATTTCCGCTGTCCATTGCTTACAAAGAACTTTTTCCTGTTGTTTTGGCGGTCAACGTCTGGGGTTCTGGTTGGTCTCACAGGTGTATCTTGTTTTGCATCGATAATGAAGCGGCGGTTCACATTCTCAGCTCACAGACTTCTTCAGACCCCAACATTATGCACTTGTTGCATACCTTACTCAAAGGAGCAGCCTGCTTCAGTTTTACGTTTTCTGCCATTCATGTTTCTGGAAGAAATAATGGCATAGCTGATGCCCTGTCTTGCTTCAATTTGCATGGATTTTGTTCTCAAGTGACATAATGCAAAATAGTTTCCAGTCCTCATTCCTCAGTCCTCAGCTATTAGTGCAGCTTTCCATGGTGATCTTTCAACAAACTACACCTATTCTTGTTCTCAGGAAAAGCTTGTAAATTTATGATCATTATGATTAGCCATTTTGGCCCCTATGGTTCTCCATGTCCAGCCTGTGAATGGACCCTGTGTCTTTTCATCACATACCTGGCCGAGTCTCTGCAGCACTCTTCTATCTATCTGCAGTGCAGTCTCTTCATGTCCATCAGGCATTCCCTGCCTCCTTGGAGAACTGCCTTCTACTTCAACATGTTGTTAGGGGATCAACCGTTCTCAGGGTGCTATACCTTCCAAGCCAGGCCTACCAATTTCCAGTAACATTATCCACATCATTCATTCTGCCTTAGATGTCAACTCAATTCATGATGTTATGTTTTGGGCTGCTTCTTTATTAGCTTATTTTGGTCTGCAGAGTTCACTGTCCCCAGTCTGTCAGCCTTTGCTACAACAGCCAGTCTGTTGTAGATGTTCTTGAGCCATGTTGCCTTCAAGTGTGCATCAAAGCTTCTAAAACCAACCCCTTTCGGAAAGGGCACAACATTTTGATTGGATCTGGCTCTCTGCCTTTGTGTGCAGTTCAAGCAGTTGTTATCTTGCACATTGTCGCAACCGTACTGACCCCTTGTTCCTTTTTGAGATTGGTCCTCCTTTGACTCGCTCATTGGTAACGGACAGATTAGGAGCCATTCTCCTTTCTGCTGGTCTGCCTGCATGGTGATTTTTCAAGTCACAGTTTCCGAATTGGGGCAGCCACATTTGCAACGAGAGCTGGTTTTCCGGATCACCTCATCCAGGTTTTGGGCCTGTAGAAAAGCGATGCTTACAAACAATATACACTAGCCTCCTCTGATCTTATAACTCGCACAGCCAAATCAATGGAGGACTTGTTTAGTGAGTGTCATTTAATTTCTTTACTGCTGCTACTTTGCTTTTTGCCTCTTGTTTTGCATTGTCCTGTTGCTTGGTAGCAGTTTTGCCTGCTGCTTTTTTCACCAGGGAGTGTTGATTGCTTGGCTGTTGCCCATTGCTCTCCTGGAGGATGGTGCCTTCTCTTATACTTGGAGATTCATTGCTTAGAGGGTTGGCGCCTATGGCTGCCTCCCATCAGGTCCTCCCTTCTGCAAGCACTGACATTCATCTTGGAGTTCTTTTCTCCTTGGAGGTGACCCATGGGAGGCTGCCATGGTTACCTCCCTTTATTTGCATTTTACCCATGTTCACTTGCTTATTGCCTACACTGCTGACAATTGGCACCTACCCTTCATTGAAATGTTGCTCATTGAACAGTTGAATGATATTATGTATAATCATAGTTAACTGGGAGTTTTGCTGTCGTCCAGTGGGTGATCACAGTGGATTCTGGATGATCTGCTGTTCAGTTAAGTTCACTTGGTCTCCACTGAGAGTTCAGTGAGACAGGTGCCAGGGAAGGTGTCCCGTGGGAGGTTGCCATGGTTACCCCTTTATTTTCATTTTGCCCACATTCACTTGCTTAATGCCTGCACTGCTGACAATTGGCACCTATCCCCCATTTAAATATTGCTCATTGACAAGTTGATGTTAGTTTCAGTAGTTAGTTCAGTAGGTCGGTGCATGTTTCGTCTACTAAAGTCGCTGTTATAGTTGTTTTTAGAAAAAACACGGTCAAGGTAATCGTTTTCGTGAGATAAACTGTCTTGTGAACTGCAAACTAGTTTCGCTTGTCTCATCAGTGTCTTAATAGTCATTGTTCTTTGTGAAGTCAGGTTGTAAAATGATTCATCAAGTAATCTGTCGGTATGCATCGGTTTTCTGTAAACTGTATTTCTTGGAGCGTTACCGTCATGTTCAACCGCGGCATTTTCCATTTTCTTCAACTTTTCTGGTAAACTATATGTCAGCATTCTGTTCGTTGAGGTACCGATAGTCCTTTTGTCCTTGGGAACGGCGGTAAATGTATCGTCAATATAGTGTAAAAGTAGTGTTTAGTGTTTTAGACAGTTTATAATTTAGTTCCATGACTGAAATAGTTGAATGAAAAATTTTATCGGTGCCAGCAATGAAAAGTAGAAACGTTCATTGAGCATTTTAGACGGTTTATAATTTAGTTTAATGACTGATAGACAGATGGGCAAAGAAGGTAGGTGAAATTCTACGAAGAACCTGAAAACAACAATTCGCATCGGTGAATATCGGTGAGATCGATGTATAAGCTTTTTGGCATTCCTTTTAGCATTTTAGACGGTTTGAGGGTTAGTTTCTGATTTAGTTTGACGACTGTCATGGGCAAAACGAAAGGCAGATAAAAAATATTTGCCAAAGAACAACGGACTGCTCGTAAACAATCACGAACCGACACGTCTAGAAATAGAAGATTTGGAGTGCGCAATCGATTTGTATTTCTTTCTTTTGTTGTGATTGCAATGCCATGGTTTTTTTTATGTCCCGAAAACGTCTTCGTGTTTCACTGTACTTCTCTGAGAAAACAAAATTGTCTTGGCCCGTCAGGCATGCAGATTCCGAGAACACTCATGGGTCCTTCACGCGCGTACAAAAGGCTACGCAATGTTCTAGAAAGTTCTAGAAAGTTCTTGGGTACAAAGGTCATCACACCACTTTACCGTGATTGGTTCATTCCATTTCGTATGATCTAGATGGACCAATCACAAAACTAGAGCCCAGTCCTTCTGGGCTATGAAAAGTGTATAAAAGGCACTGCAACGTAAAAAAAATTCTCTTTTGCCACTGAAGAGGAGCAGGAAACAAGCAAGAGGTAAGGAAAATTTTCAGTCCTGAATTTTTTTCCGAGCGCTCATCTGGCGGTGTATGATCGATGAGTGCCTTGGCTTTTAGAGTTGAGATTCAATCGATTGGATTTTTTTCACGGTTTGTCATCTTTTGATTTACGAGGAAGGAAAAAATGTTGTCTTTGCATTGAAATTTTTTTGTGTGAAATCTTTGATTTTTAGGTCAACGAGAAGAAGGCATCACAAAAAAAGAAAGACATCGAAAAGGTAGGAAAACTTTTTTAAAGTAATTTTTCGCGTGCAAGTAGTCGATTCATGATCGACAAGGTCGTAGTCATTTCATGGTCTAGGGGCCGACTACGTTCCTCCCTCCCTGCTTGCACACGAATGAATAAAACATAAATGAAAGTCTTTAAGTTTATGGGCTAAACAGAAATTGAAGTCGCAAATTCCTCTTTCAGCACAAATAAAAAGGAGATGATTGTTTGATTGCTCCTCATTTCATGCAAGATGCCGAGATGGAATGACCAATTTGCAAGAGAATGTTCAGTCTGAAACGAAATTTACTTCGACACAAGGCAAGTGTTCACTGCAAGGACAAGAAACCTAGAACCTGTAAGAAAAGTGGTAAAGGGTTTGCAAGAAAAGATAATTTGAGATGTCACGGAAAAAATTGTAAACTGCCAGTTGGGAGGAAGAGGAAACAACAAGAACAGGGGAAAGCACCATCACCGCCTAAAAAGCAAAAACTGGATGAGCTTCTTGATGATCCACTCACCTCTCCTCCTTTACCAACAAGCTTGGCAGAGGACTACCAGCAATGTTACAAGAAGAACTGGCATCAAATCCGATCACGACAACGTGGTGGCAAGTTTGTGGACATTTATCCCCGTACACTTGAGGAAGGTAGTGATGTTGCAGCCATGCTTAGAGGAATTTTTAGGCGTCAAAAGACTGCTTTCAAAGTAAACATCGCCTTTGGCTTTGAGCAACGTTGAAACAGAAGAGAAGAGATATTACTACCCCTCGCAAAATGGCTTCATTTTTAACCAGCCTCTGGTTGTGGCTAACAAGGATGATCTACAGAGAGCGCTGCAGCGCCTGGAGCAGACGGATTGGTTGGAGTACGTCAGACAACAGAAGCCCAACAGCAAGTGGCGGATCGTACTGCTAACCAACGTGGCCTTCCACCTGTACCCTCTGGTGGACAGACCAATAGGGCGTGGCCAACAGCTACCTTCATTCTTGGTTGAAAATCGAGGTCTCGACGCATTGGAAGCAGATTATAACAAGAAGAACTGGCATCAAATCATCAACACTGGCAAACCCTACGAAGATAATCTTTGTTTTTTCCGTTGCTTAGCCCGCCACCAGCATTGTGAGTTGAAAAACTTGGAAACAAAAAGCAAAAGGTTGGCCTCTCGCTACTTTGCTATGCTGGAACATCCAGAAAGCTTCGCAGGAGTGCATTTACAGGATTTGCATGTTTTGGATAAATGTTTAACATTCACACGTTCATCTATTCTTTGGAGAAGGTGAGGAGAGAAGATGGAACATGCAAAGAAGCAGTTAGATTAATTCAAAGTGTTGACAAAAGCAGAGTCAGAAGGAGCCATGAAGCTAAACTTGTTTAACGGCCATTTTTCATTCGTCAAGGACATGAAGAAATATGCCAAGTCCTACCAGTGCAGTCCATGCGACCAGTGGTTTAAAAAACCCTTCAAGCTTCTGAGACATGAGCGAGGGTGTGAGGAAAAGGTCCGATTCAGCTACCCTGGCGGTGTGTGCTCAATCGAAAAGATTGAAGATGAGGGAATCACCGTGAATCTCCGTGTGGTCCCTTTTCTGGAAGCGTTTGACAAAATGGCTTGCTTTTTGAGTGAAAGAGGCATAGACATGCTCAAGGAGGCAATTAGTCTGTCTGGCCTGGTTTTCAAATTCGAGATGGGGTATTTGAAAGAACAGGGTGTCCACCTAAGCTCATTTCACGACGAGGCCACTTACCATTTGTTTCACAAGAACATGGTGGGAGGACCCGCCATCATTTTCAAACGATATGCTGAAGTTGGAACAACAGCAGTCAGGAACAACCCGGAGAAGCCGGTGAAAAAGATTATTGGGTACAATGCCAATGGACTGTACGATTGAGCATGACGGGCGAGCAGCAGCGACACACATTGGCAGGGGAACCCCTTTCAGAGTCAGATGTATGGCAGGAATTTTGAATACCACCCATGACACGTGGATTTTCGACCATTGGCTGCACCGACCCGGCACCTGAACCAGCTCCAAGTCCATTTAAGAAACAGCGATAACCTGGGTGTCCCATTCTGCACGGGTCTGGTTGGACTCTTGCTGTACTTTCACAAAGGCCCTGCTTTAACGCCCACGATGCGATTTCAAGGCGGACGACGCGTGACCTTGGAAAGCAATGCACAATTGGACCTGTTTCCTGACAATGCACCCTCTCACTTTCGAGTGCGTCTACCCGAGATGTGGTCCTTGGATGAAACATGGGAAGTGGGACCATTTCAGCTGCTGTTGCCTCACACCTGGCGCAACGTGTTGAATCGGCAAGTGGGCCTTCGCATCCACTACGACAATGATCATCCAGACGAGTGTATGTTCTTGCGAGCAGATGCCTATGTCACCATGAAAGATGTGGTGGAAGGCTGGATGCAAGCTATGGAAGCCCACGCACCTCAGAAAAACGAATTGGGAGGGATGAAAGCCACCTTGGACGAAAGAGGGTTTTACGTGTGGACGTTTCCCAGTGCCAAATTCTCCGTGTATTTAGCTGCCTGGTTGGCCCTCGTCCTGGGTTACTTGGACTTTGACTCGTGGATGGTGCCCTTCTATTTTCATGCCGACTTGCGACATCCCATTGTGGAAATCACCAAGCGCAATGCGGATGGGAAACCCACCGAAGTGGAGATCACGCGAAGTGACACCATGGCTTAACACAACCAAGCCAGCGTGTGGAGCACCATTTCCAAGTACTCCTCCCAGAACATGTACGTACACTGCAACGTAAGCGAACCGGTCTACATGGGCTCACAAATGGCAAAAGTGATCTTGACGCACGGCGTCAACACCAACAAACAGATCGTGGAAGACGTGTTTATTCCTCACCTGATTTTCTACCGACTCAGTCAGTACCAGTTTCGCGACATCGAAATCGATATAAGGGACAACCTAGGTCGTCCCATACCATCCCAAGGCAGTGTCATGACAGCGACCTTGTATTTTTGTCATAGAGAGATTTCATGATGCCCCTCACGCCACTGTTTTCAGGGACTACCTTGAAGAAAAGGTATAAAGGCAACACACCAGTAGCATTTAGATTCAAAGCCATCCTCATGGAGACGTCGAGTTTACAGGCTGACAAAGGCCAGTACGACTACCAGCCACAACGCAAGATTGATGCCACCGAGTACAAGTGGCAGTTTGAAGACATCAACCTCTTGACGAATTCGGCCACACCACTGCAATTTCGCATCGACGATCGCCCGTTCCCATTTTGTCCACGAGAAATGGAATTGCATCTGAAAGTGAAATTCAAAGACGGTGACCGGAAAGCCCGGGCGTATCACAACAACACGTCCCTTCTCATCGTGGGAACCGTGAATAATTTTGGCTACAGCTGCATTCGTCAAGTACGTTGTAAAGTCAACAACGCCAAAACGGAGTCGGCCTCGGGGGTGAATTTAGCTTATCGGGAGTACTTTCGAACCCTGTTGGAGTCCGATCCCTGGGATGAAAGGAGCAGACTCAAACGACAAGGTTGATACCGAGATGTGGCCGGTCAAATGGACAAGTGGGGAGGAAAACAAGAAGATGAAGCCCAACTGAATGCTAGTTGTATCCGGCCACGGTCAATAACACGGCAGAGTATGAGTTCAATGTCTGTCCCATGCCAAGCAATTTCACTCAAATCGACCAGAATGTACCTCCCAACACCAAAGTGGAATTTGACATCGAATTCAACAGTCCCCAGTTTGCTTTGATGGCCAAGAAGTACAAAGATACTGGTGACGGAACGGCTGCCACCCCTGCCGAAAAAGCGTCATTTGCAGTGATGGTGGACAAGTGCTTCGTGTGTGTGTTTTACCACGTACCTGTGAAAGACATCATGCAGTACATGGAAGAACAAGTGGAAAAGACCACAGTCGTCAACCCGTTGACCTTTCCTTTCCGACGGATGCGTTGTGACAACTATCAGTTGACTGCGAATCAAACACAGATAGACATAAATGATGTGTTCCGAGGTCGTTTGCCCCAGCTGTTTTGGATGGTGTTGTTGGACGACGAGCATTATCAATGTCACTTTGGTAAAAATCCCTTCAATTTTAACAGTCAGAATGGAATCCAAGTGGAATGCACTGCCAACGGTGTACCTGTTCCCAAAGCCAGCCTGTCTTTAAAAGACAAGTACGAGATCTACGATTTGTGGATGAATGCCTTGGGCAAATGCAAACGAGATGCGTACCTGTTAAACCCAGACACCTTCGAGGAAAGCTTCTTCATAGTACCCTTTGATTTAACAGCCGTCCAAGACGAAGGGCAATCCAGCACACCCTTGCTACGCATGTTGGTCAACATTCGACTCACCTTTTCTAGCGGCAATCCTACTCTCCAAGCTCTGTTTTTCTATAATATGGACGAAAGTCTACTGCAAGTCGATAATCGTGGAACAGTGCAAGGCCCGATTCCCTTGGGAGACATCTAAGAATGCACGACACAGCCTCGTTACGAAGAGCCTGTCAACGCGATGAAGTCGTTCGTCAGTATTTTGCAGACGTGTATGGTGTCGACGAAGTGCCTTGTGGAATGCCTTATCCGCGATGTGCTATTGCCAATACAGATCCCATCGACTTGCCGGGGCATTGGGTTGGCCTCATTTGATCAGCACCAGGTCAAGGCGAATTCTTCAACAGTTACGCCATTACCCCCAAGATGTACAATACCCATTGGCATTGTTTTGACGAGTTCGAACAAACTCCTCGTTCCCATCCAGCAATGTGGAGATCACACCTTGTACCACCTCTACCATTGATGCCGTGGCACGCCTTTGAGTACGATTATGCAGTATTTTTCGCCTACCATCTTACTCTATAATGACACGGCCGTCGTACGACGCATGCACGACCTGTTTCCTTCTTTGTCGTCAGAGAAGCATCGGGGTGGACAGTTGTTTGATGCACGTGGACGTTCTCAGATTTGTATTCAATGTCAAAGGCATCGTTGTTATTCATTGACATACTGTTGTACAAGGCTATAAAAAAAATCGTTGAAAAAATTTAGTGCGCGTGATATCATGTCAACTTACGATCCAAGATTTCGGGTGCCGGGTAATATGCAGATTGTGGGCCCGTCTTTGAGTGGGAAAACCACCTGGCTGTACCGTTTGGTACGCAATGCACCGGTCTATTTCCGACGTGCAGACGGTAGCCCGTGCTATTTCCAAAAAAATGTCTACTGTTACGGTTCAACGTGGCAACCCATCTTTGACCATTTCGAAGCTTTAGGGGTGCTCTTTCACGAAGGTCTACCCAACGACATCTTAGAACTCTCCTCCCTCGCGACGACCAGGCTTGTTGATTTTGGACGATCTGATGCAAGAAACCACCAAGTCGTCGCACGTCACTCAGTTGTTAACCCGCGACACACATCACCTCGACTTGTTTGCCATCATGCTCATGCAGAATCTGTATCCGGGAGGACGGGAACAGGCCACTCAAAACCGTAACTACCATTACACGGTCTTGTTCAAGAACCCAGACACGTGAAAGCCTTGGGCGATACACAACAACACGTCCCTTCTCATCGTGGGAACCGTGAATAATTTTGGCTACAGCTGCATTCGTCAAGTACGTTGTAAAGTCAACAACGCCAAAACGGAGTCGGCCTCGGGGGTGAATTTAGCTTATCGGGAGTACTTTCGAACCCTGTTGGAGTCCGATCCCTGGGATGAAAGGAGCAGACTCAAACGACAAGGTTGATACCGAGATGTGGCCGGTCAAATGGACAAGTGGGGAGGAAAACAAGAAGATGAAGCCCAACTGAATGTTAGTTGTATCCGGCCACGGTCAATAACACGGCAGAGTACGAGTTCAATGTCTGTCCCATGCCAAGCAATTTCACTCAAATCGACCAGAATGTACCTCCCAACACCAAAGTGGAATTTGACATCGAATTCAACAGTCCCCAGTTTGCTTTGATGGCCAAGAAGTACAAAGATACTGGTGACGGAACGGCTGCCACCCCTGCCGAAAAAGCGTCATTTGCAGTGATGGTGGACAAGTGCTTCGTGTGTGTGTTTTACCATTACCCCCAAGATGTACAATACCCATTGGCATTGTTTTGACGAGTTCGAACAAACTCCTCGTTCCCATCCAGCAATGTGGAGATCACACCTTGTACCACCTCTACCATTGATGCCGTGGCATGCCTTTGAGTACGATTATGCAGTATTTTTCGCCTACCATCTTACTCTATAATGACACGGCCGTCGTACGACGCATGCACGACCTGTTTCCTTCTTTGTCGTCAGAGAAGCATCGGGGTGGACAGTTGTTTGATGCACGTGGACGTTCTCAGATTTGTATTCAATGTCAAAGGCATCGTTGTTATTCATTGACATACTGTTGTACAAGGCTATAAAAAAAATCGTTGAAAAAATTTAGTGCGCGTGATATCATGTCAACTTACGATCCAAGATTTCGGGTGCCGGGTAATATGCAGATTGTGGGCCCGTCTTTGAGTGGGAAAACCACCTGGCTGTACCGTTTGGTACGCAATGCACCGGTCTATTTCCGACGTGCAGACGGTAGCCCGTGCTATTTCCAAAAAATTGTCTACTGTTACGGTTCAACGTGGCAACCCATCTTTGACCATTTCGAAGCTTTAGGGGTGCTCTTTCACGAAGGTCTACCCAACGACATCTTAGAACTCTCCTCCCTCGCGACGACCAGGCTTGTTGATTTTGGACGATCTGATGCAAGAAACCACCAAGTCGTCGCAAGTCACTCAGTTGTTAACCCGCGACACACATCACCTCGACTTGTTTGCCATCATGCTCGTGCAGAATCTGTATCCGGGAGGACGGGAACAGGCCACTCAAAACCGTAACTACCATTACACGGTCTTGTTCAAGAACCCAGATACGTGAAAGCCTTGGGCGATCATTGGCTGGGAAACAGTCGAGCCTTTTGGCAACTGTATCAAAAAGCCACTCAAAAACCGTTTGGATATCTGGTAATAGACCATCATCCCAGGACTGACGAAGCCATTCGCTTTCGCACCCACATCTTGCTCGAAGAAGCAGACCCCGTGACAGTTCTACAGCCCTACAAAAGCATAAAAAGGTGAACGTGTTAGTTCCACGGGACAAGGCATGGATTCTCTCGTGTTACCCACGTTTTGACGATCTGGGTTTCGACGTCCTCCTCGGTCTTTACAAGCACCCTGGGGTCCTGGAATGTCGGGCACCTGCTACGTCCTACGAGGTGACGACTACGATATTCACATTCAAGATGCCAGTGAGGCGACAATGGGACAACACAGTGCTTTCACCAAGAAAAGACAACGGCAGAAGGGAGGCATCTATCCAGGAAACCAAGCCAATCAACCGTCACCATCACATATCGCTCAAATGCAAAGAGTCATTCGTGCTCGTCATCCTACCAATCCCCGAAGACAAAGAGCAGCATCTAGAGCGTTAGCTAATACGAGATAACAGCGATTGGCTCGACGTGTCAACAGCGCCATGTGGAACATGCGTCGTAGACTGACTCCCACCACCATTACGAGTAAACTCGGAACGGAAGCAGCACTGGGAGGAGCCTTGGCAGCAGTGCCAACGGCCTTGTTAGGAACACTCCTGACGTAAGTGGGGAAAAAGGACAAATGAAAAAAAGCTATAAAAGCCTGTTAACCTTCTGGCAACGCACAACGATGCCAGCCATCAGAAGATGACGACGTTGCCAGCAAGAAGGAGGGCTCGGCCCTTTTGCTCAGCAACTAGCCACGTTCTCCTTAGACCCCATTGTCACTGACATGGCCAGCAACGTGTTAAACAGCATGCTGCCGGGATTGACCGGTCAAGCGAGTGGAAAGTTCAGACTACCGGGCAATTCGCAAATGATCAGTTTGCCCAACCATATTCCTTTGTCCACCTATCTTCACATCTCATGAGCCAGACAAAAAGGAAAATGCAAGACCACAAAACGCTGTGGACGAAAATCTCAAAAGGGAGGCTTAGGACCTCTGGCTGCCATGGCCAGTATGGCCTTGGCCCCGATGCTACTCAATCCTCTACTGGCTGGTTTCAAGCGTTAAAGAAAAAAAGGGATATAAAGAAGGCACGACCAGGAGAATTTCATTCTACCATGGCACCTCCATTACAAGCCTGGCGATGCACTCCGATCAATCAAAACTTCAGAGCTTTCTCTGCAGCGGCTAGACGAGCCAATCAATGGTTCACCTGTCCTGCACGTTCCTCTAAAGTGGGAAGTGCCTACGGAACACTTAAAAGTTAGATGGGTACCAAGGGATTACTGGCTGCTGGCGTACTTCCGGCCGTGGCTGGTCTGGCTGCTCTAATGGGAGGTCTTGTACCGTCAAAGAAGAAACAAGGTAGTGCTTGGCGTGTGGTAGCTAACCAACCCTTTCTGCTCGACTTGGTGAGTGGGGATGGCGCAACGTGGCGAAAAGAGATTCACCGAGCTAGCAATGACCAACTACGTGCCCTGACCGACGTGATACACAACTTGTACGACGACGTGGTGCTGTTACCATCCCATATCAAACTGCCCTTTAAAAAGCATATTATAGAGATTCGACGTCTGAGTGGACTGACCACACCTTTGTACGAACGGAGAGCACTGTTATTGGCTTTGGGAGCACGCCTTCTTCCCTTTCTGCGTGCTGGTTTACAGGCATTAGAGGTATGAACGACAAATACGCCAAAGAGATGATCTTGATCCCTAAACCCACCATCGATCAAGCAGGAGGTCATTCAACCCAAGACAACATGGATCAATTTTGGCAACGACGATTGACAGTCGATCGACTGGTCAATGCCCCTCACCTGGATCGCATGAGGAAGATCTTAAGCGACATGAAACAGTTGGAAGGACAGGCCACATCCTCGTCTGTGCCGGGGACGGACCTGATTACTTTCGTTTACAATGGCAGTTGCAAAGGCTCGATCCCAACGCCTTGAAAACGGTCCTTCGGCCCCAGAAATATGCTCCTCCTCCTCCTTTTAAAAGAAGGTTGACGCGACCTCCAATGCCTACCTCAGTCAAGGAAGCGTTTTTTTTATTTCACCAACCCCCCACCTTAGCACCTCCAAAAACAATGAGCAGTTTGATCACATTCCATTTGTGATGACGTCATCAGCGTTTTTACTTTTCATTGCTGGCACCGATAACATTTTTCATTGAACTATTTTTATAAACCGTCTAACTAAACCCTACTTTTCAACGCTCGCACCGATAAAATTTTCATCGCATGATGCAAAACAAACACTAATCCTCGCTTGTAACCTTCAACGTCCGATTTTTATTTATTTTTGCCGGGTTTGTATGGAGCGGGCATTTTGAATATATTAGCTGGGTGCTCCTCATTTCATTTCCTGCTCCTTATACCCGAACTAGCAAATTTACAAAGGTTTGTATGGGGTGGCCATTTGGAATAAATTAAAATCCAGATAATTTGGCCCCTTATGCACTACTAGGACGCATTCCTCAATGCTTTGCATAACAATTTCTGCAACAACAACGAAACTGGTGACCCCATAGCTGTTCAGTGCAACTGTTTGTGGTGTTTACCTTTGTACTGGAAGTAACTAGAAGTCAGGCAAAGGTTCAGTAAGACCATGACCTCTTCCGTTGGTAGCGGCAGTGTGTCAGTAGAAAATCGGAGAGCAGTCGCAGTGCAATTGAAGTGGAATACTGATGAACAGCGATTTTACATCAAATGACACTAGTTTGTAGTCATCACGTATCTGTACAGTCTTGATGGTGGTAATAAAGTCCTTGGTAGATTGCATCTCAATTTGCTGGTAAGCGGTTGTAGTATAGTCGTCAGGTACTTGGACAGTTGGTACATAGGAGACCCACAGAACGAGACTATAGCTCGCATACACTTGTGGAGTTTTGGTAGTCCATAGAGTTTCAGTGGTTGTGGTACTGAGCACCTCAGTCGTAACATTGAAACATTGAATGTCAATAGTGTCAGTCTTCTTGAGGTTAAGTACATCAACTACCGGTACGAGTCTTATAGCCAATAAAATCACAGCTAAACGAAGCAATCAACCCGACTTATAACATACGACTGACAAACTTCTTCACATGACTGAGGACGTCAATGGGGTTAACTGTTTAGCATATAAAGATGTTTTTTTTGCCATTGTAACCATCTAAACTACAAAAATATTAGCTGACTAAGGTATAAACAGAGATCAACTTATTAGCGTATGCAGTAGTTAACAGACAAAGGGGGACGCTTTTCTAGGACAAATACAAGATCAGGACCTTTGATTTTGAGAAGGATATGTACAAGCAAGTCTCGTCCTTTGATTTTACAATCTAGTTGTGTTCCTTAAAGTTCCCTTGGCTAATGTGCAGTTCCAGAAAATATCCATACCCCCCAACAGAAGGGATTATTTTTAAGACCCCCATCTCTCTGGAAATTCCAATCCCTCCTTTGCCCTTCTTTTGGAACTACACAATACTGTATGCATGGAGTAAAGTTTCTGCATTCTGGATGTTTATGAAACTAGTAATAGCCAAGTTGGTTAGAGTGCCAGACCAATATCTGGGAGGTCATCAGTTTGAATCCTGTCAGGGACTCGGATTTTTTCTTTGACCCACCTTGTGCCATAATTAATTCATCATTTCGCCTTTATAAGTTTACACTTGCTTAGAAATGCAAATGTATATATCAGGACCAGTACATGATGAACTTTTACCCTACCCTATTGATACGGCCACCCAAATTTTTACAGCCCGTTTGTTACCTTATTAACAGGGTTTGAAATCGTCTCAGATGTCTACCACTTCTGGAGAGCCTTTGTATCATCATTTTCCCGTGTTTTTTTTTGTTTCGTGACCTATTTGACCCTTATTCTCTAATGTTTTGTGACATCCCCCACACCTGTGCTCTGCCTGCGGCTGTAGATACCAGTTTCAAGCTAGGTCTCTGCAAGCATGTACATATTCATGCACCATTTGAACTGAGCTGAGATTTTCTGTTCAAATGCCCTGCCCCAAGGCATTTGTGGATGGTCAAAAGACTCACTAAAAGTGAATAAAATGTTGCTAGAAAGTCCACTAAAACAGCCAAAAGTCCTCACTACAGGGCGATAACTACTGTCAAATCCCCCACCTATGCCTGGCCTCCTCCTCGCCCCTCCCGGCTTAACATTGATAGGTGCATTATTTTAGTTTCATGCTCGACAGGTGCAGGTGAAAGAGGGACCAGTCTTAGTCTATGTTGTACAAGGAGACCATCAAATGCTCATAAAAGTCATAAAATCGTTAAATTAACTGACTAGTCTAAAATTTGCTGTTTACTCACTAAGCCCCTTTCTTCTTACAGTTTACCAACTAAATGGCTTATTTTAAACTGTTTACTGACTAGGGCTATATCCCATTGACACCCTTATGACTCTGATGATGACTTCCGCTCAGGTTGTCAAAACATCAGTCACTGTCACAGACAACAGTCCTTCTCAGGACTACCCTCACCCAGACGATCTGGTTCTCGAAAACTGATTGGTCAGTTTAGCCATGATGTTATTGGCTGTAAGACTTGAGTAGCTGATGTCACCAGGCATGATTGGCTGGTTTTGATCCATCGGTAAAGTTAGGTTGTTTTGTTCGGTCTGTAAAAATGTAATTGTAGAAATGTAATTACTGACATTTTGTTTATTTAAATACTGTTATACCTACTTGCAAACAGTTCCTGTTTGTATAATTAAAAACTGAAAGGGTTCATTTAGGAAGGTATGGCTGTCCAGAACCTTCCCTCTTTGGTACCTCGGCATACCCTCACACACTATGATATTATAAGGTTGTTGTCAACCTACTCTAAGCAAAACACTCTGCTAAGCAGATACCTAGACAAGGTCGCAAGGGTATTCGCTTACAGGGTCTTGTTATAACCATTGGAAAGAAATAATTACATATTCAACCAACGACATTTTAAAACAAACCTCCTAGTTTGCAAGTTCGGCCATCTCTGTTGTGATGTTGAATTAGTCTACACTTTTTACATAAAAATTCTGACATCCATGAAGCTGCATGGTCTCCACAATCCACAGTTGACACCCTGAAATTACAAGGCACACCTTGACTAGCTTAGCAAATTAACACCTAACCATAGGAATGCAGATAATACTGAATGTAAATACTGGGTTCTAAATTAATGTGAACTGGATGTAGATAATCCAGTTATGTTCAATTCTTTATTTACACACGTTTGTAAACAGAAATTAAACATAGAATGATATTATTATATAGACCAAATCAGGAGTAAGTATGTGCAGAAATTACACCTTTGCTCTTTACCTATATTGTGAACACTTCTACAGTATCTATGTTAAAGTCATAATTTATTTGTTGGTGGTAATGGTTGTAGCTCATCGCAGCAGGTACAGCAAACATACTAAGGATCTGGGACACCACGGCAGCAGCAACCATCACTGTTTCCAGATTTGGGGGTGCATATGCTTCGGGACATTTATTATAATGGCAATGCGCTCCAAATGCTCTCTGACATTGTACATTCACCCCAGAACCTTTCCTATCAGTGCAGAGGTTGCACTTTTGGCACAACTCTTCGACATCACAACAGTAATGGATCCAGTCTTTGACTTTAACCAGTCTTGGAAACTCCCAGGTGACCAGCTACTGTGCTGTTGTCGAGTTGCTTTAACATGCTAACATTAAGCTTTTTGGCAATACCACCTGCCACGTAACCTTTCTTAGTTCAGGTAGCTCCCATCAATGATACAGCACACCTTCCTTGATAACTAGTGAGTCCCACTGGGACCAGTAAGCCTTAGTGGTAGAGTCAAGATGGAGGTGCAAGCTGAACATTCTCTAGTTGGTCCACACCTTTTGCTTCAATTCCCTCCCCCTCTGATCTAGCAGAGTGAGAATGCAGGCCCTCAGACACAACACAGACTACAGGCCCACAGAACATCAATGGCAACGCACTTTAAATGCTCTCTAACATTGTAAAACTTTGTTTCATCCCAGAAGCTTTCCTATCAGTGCAGAGGTTTACTTTTGGCACAACTCTTCGACATCATGAGTAATGGATCCAGTACAATTGTTTACAGACATTAACCAGTCTTGGAAATGCCCAGGTGACCATCTACTGTGCTGTTGTGGAGTTTCTTTAACATGCTTGTGAACATCAAAGGTGCTGTTTTATTTCCAAGATTTATTTTTATCTGCAATTTGGTACCCTTGAAACTACCACAATGCAAAAGGGTTGTCTTTCAGGCTACTAGCCCCTAAACACTTTCCCAATGGCCAGCGCAATTGACAAATACCGTAAGATGTCTACAGGAATCAATTGACAGACATTAGACTAAGTGTATTCACAAGTCAAAAAGGAACAAAAATTACTTCATTAATATGGCATTACTATACTGCTACAAATTTACTATAAGTGAGATGTACCTTCAGACAAATTTTTAACAACTTTGCAAATAAAGTAAGGAATAAGCTGTTAGCAAAACGTTCATTGATTTACCTATCTCCACAGACTTTGGTTTGACAAAAACGTGCTTTGCACTCCTGATACCCCAAGGGCAAGCTCAGTGGCAACACCAAAGTAGGCATTCCTAATGAATTGTTTATTAAAAATTAATACAATGAATGAAGGCTGTCGTTCAATGACTTGTTGATTTATCCTTAATAATTTCTTAATTATCCTTAGTGTTTTGCTCATTTGCTTTTAAAACATACCCACTAAGTTACCATCCACCTGTAACAAAATGTAACAAGATTCTAACAGCTGTTGTAAAATTCATTAATAATTCAAATGGAGTAGATCCAGTGAAAAGGTACTATTTAGGTCACATGAATGCTTTGTAAACCCCAATACAAATCAAGAGAAGAATTAACTTTTGATACAAACTCCTGCTCTGCTAATTAGTATTCATTAACTTTTGATACAGATCACTACTGATTAAAATGCAAAGCACAACGGAATTGAATAACAATACTTTGCATGCAACTTATTGATTTCATTTCACAAGTAGGATAAAATATTCGTGTCCGATCTGTATGCCCATATAGATCCTCCCGCTCATATTTTATCTACTACTTATAGGCCATGGCCCTTAACACTCTATCTCTTATTAATTAACCATCAGCACAAGAAATTTATAAGGAGGCAGCGTGGCCGAGTGGTTAGAGGGTTGGACTTGAAATCCGTAAGTCGCGGGTTCAAGTCCCGTTCTGACCACTAGCTGGTGTTGTTCTCGGTAGCCCCGAGTTCAACTCCTCAGCTACGCTTGTAAATAGCCAACTGGTCTGCCTCCTGCCAGTTGGGATTCTTAACCTTGTTATGTTTGTTTACATTGGCCCTGAAAAGCCCCAATGGGGAGTGGTCAATTAAGTAATTATTATTATTATTATTATTATAAATTTAAACAATTTTTCTACCTGGTGCTCTGACTGACAGAATCTTACTGTTAAGATCCAGTGTGGGTTTAATAAGACACAATCGTGGATCCCTCTTCTGAGTAAGGCATACTGCAGAATCACTGATAATCATCCAATGACGATCATAAATAAATCCTCTATGACCAACCTCCCACTCACTGACCTGAAACATTAATTAAGCACCAGCAATGTAATTGAACATCACTGACATAAGTGCGAATGCCTGAGCTAAAATGCGAATCGAGTATGCAGATCTAGTGAAAAACGTGTCATGCCTTTATTTTGCAAATGCATGTTCAAAATGGGTCAATGGGTTAAAATGGTTCAGCCACAAAATGTTGGACTTTCGATCTAGAGATTTTAAAAAAATTCCATCAACTAGATTTAGATAGATGCTCCCATATCAAAGGCGTTCCTTCTATGAGAAAAATGTGAATATTAAAGACTACTTTAAGCATAGGCACGCAATGTGTGCGAGAGTTATTTTTTTAGTTACTGATATGGTCAACAAAACTAGCCTGTCCAAAACGAACGCTCAATGACCAATTTAGTGTTGGGCCTTTTGCTGACGGTGTGTGCATTGTACGCAAATGAGTGCAACGCAAAATATGTTTGACCACTGAATTAATTATCGACGAAACTTTCCTGTAGACCATGAAAAATATATCTGTAAAAACTGCAGCAATCAGTTTAATCAATCACTTTACTGCACATGTCATTCCATTTTTATCACACAATTTGATTGGTTTCTTGATACAACCCTGATTGGATTGATATACGTCACTCACTCGGGTGTGATGCCTAAAAGTCTAATTTGATTACTTTGCAGTTACACTTGCTGCCACAAAGTCTGCAGCAATATTTAAAGGATTGCTTTCAAACTCTCTTCTTTAACAGTACTCATTACTACACGGCATTACAATGTTGTGAAGACATACTTAGAAAGTAAATCCTCCACCTACAGCTATCATTTACTTGTCTTATTTGATTATTGTTGTGACAATAACTCTAATTCTAATTAAAAAAGATATTTCTAATTAATATTTCTTGTTGAAACTCGTGTAAAATTATTTATTACAGGACTTAGGTAGCCAGAGGGCCAATAACTAAAATCAACCTCTCAGATCGCTTCGTTGTCGGTCCACTATTTTCTAAGTATTGGACCGGGTATTGTCCCGAACTATCCCTTGCGAATCTGCACAATATTTGTTTCAACTCAAAAGAAAAATGGCGGACAAAGAAGTCGAAGTCAACGACAGCCAGGAGTTAGAGTTTATTCTTAATTACACCGACCAAAATAATTGAAATTATTTTAATTACACTGACTGAAACACCCATGGGTCTTTTGCGGGTGTCTTTTTGCATTCCGCTCAAGCTTATAGCTCAGAAAAAAATACAAAACAAAGCAAAAAAAAAATCAGTCATGTAACCTTGCTCGGGACCGTACTGGGAGAATATGGGCCCTCAGTATTTTCTGTACGGACCTTGCTGCGCCCGGTCCATACTGTCAAGACCTCGGGCCGATATTCTCCCAGTATGGCCCTCGCGCTTGGTTAATAAGATGTATTTATAATAACAACAAGAAAGCCATTGACCCCGAGGACTTGCTTGCATGAGTATTGTATATAAGCATATTGTGAATGACACGCTATATGTCACACAGCTTTTGTTGTGGAGTTTTCTTTTGACTCAAAAATTGAAAAACAATTGGACTCGGCCGTCGAATGGATGCTCCCCACGAATGAAATCGACTCAGAATTTGTCTCAAAGCCCAAACAGTCATTTGAGTTTGCAGCTGAATGGTTAGCCTCAACGAGCAATCCACATTTTGAATTTATGATTGAAAGCTTTTCTTTTCGCCTCAATGGGCAAATGTAACTCAATGGTAGAATTATTTACCTAGACAGGCGGAGATTTTCACTCAATGATCAAAGTTATAATTAACGCCTCAACGGGCAAATACTGTGAAAGATTTGCCCGTGGTACCGATGTTGCTTTCAACATAAAGCAGGTTGGCTTCACACCTTCCTCTCTTTTCTCCCGACACCAGCAAGCTCCAGTCGGCAGTTTACTCCGAATGATAACATTTTTGCCCAACACTTCACTGCTGCTGAATGCACTGAGAAAACGATGATCTCCATGAAGTAGGACTTGATCAATATCTGAGAATCGGCGAAAATTGCTCGCATAATAGAGCAGCCAAACACATAATCTCGCCTTCCTCGAGAATCATCACCAAACTGTTCATGACCTTGATGAATACTAATGATGAATACGTGATCACAAGCACAATAGAGTGGTTACCCCGCATGGCATAAGGATTATAAAAAACGCAATTGACTGCGCATGTCTCCAATGTTACATCCGACAAATTTTGGCTTTTTCTCGCTATTGTAAAGAATAGGGACATTGATTCGTTTTAAAAGTTTAGGTCTAAATTTCAAGAAAAATGCTGATTTCAGAAACTGTGACATCATCGTTTCATTGCTATGGTAACACTGATACCAATGAAATCTGCATTTTCTCTAGTAAATGTACGAAAAATCTTGGCGGACCAACCCAAGGCAGTGAAGTATTAGCTTTTTAAAACTGGGTTGGTGTGGTTCTGAAAAACTGAGATGAGCAACCTTTTATAAGCATTACAAAAAGTGGGAAAAACTAATGCCATTTCTTAATTAAATCATTCAGCTCAACTTAAATGTTCTACTTTCAGCATGCCTCTTGTCATAAAATCCAAAATGGCTGCAGCACTCATTAAATTTAAAGGCGACGATATTTCCGTTTACTGGTGTTATTATTAAATGCTATATCTCCATTGGCCAGTAAAATTTGTAATTAATTTTATTCAATTATTGAAAACAATTCAATGTCAACTTGTCTCAAGAGCAAAGGTTTCCTTTACATGGTTTATCCCACAATGACCTTGCATTGGTTTCTTTCAACAAATAAAATCATTACTAACCTCAAATGCTGCACAAGACTTGATGGGATATATGCAAATCTTTTCCAGTCTTAGGTCCTTTGTATTGTGGAGACTGTTAATAGACTGAAGATGCTCAGGTTGGTAATCATCAAGCATTTTACTTAATATAGGATATTTGTAGTTTGGTGCTGCTTGCACTGTTGAATCCAGTTCTAAGTTGCTCTGAATGGTGTTTATTGTGGCACTCTTTTTGCGACAGGCAGATGAAGCTGTGTCTTGATAATGCTTGAATAACACTGAATTTATGGGTGATATGGCAACACAGTGCAAACTTTTGTGTGTATAAGGGGTGTCTCTTTCCAGAAAGCATTGCTCAATGAAATTCAGAAATATTCTTGCATCTGCAAAGTTTGACATGTATCCAAATGAGATTCTCACTGAACCTGTAGGTTTTCCCTCAATAAGATCCACATCGTCCCCACACACATGACCTGCAGACAAATTGTCCTTGACTTGCTGATTTGACAGGTTCAGAAATTTCTGACAGGCTCCTATGTTGCAAAAACAGCCTGTTCTTAGGTGAATGTTATATAAGGTGGCCATCTTTTCTACCTGTTGAGATAGTAAATAAAAATATTTATTTGATATAAAATAAACAACAAAACTGACGTTGATGTGAGCAGAGTACAATAATATCCAGAGTTAAATGAGTGGGTAAAACCAATTAAAATAATTGTCATGAATACAGCTCAGTGCACTACTACCAAAAATTTCTTACTTAAAGCAAATTTAATTAATGAAATCAATATACCAAAATTATTAAAAACAGAGGACTTATGGTAATTACTGGTAGTTCAAATATTTTGCACAAATCAGTGTCAAGTGTAGATTCAACCAAGCAAATGAAAAATTTCTGTGACATACCTTTTAAAAAAAGAAACAATAAAGGCTTAGATAGTCCAGCATAAACCAGACCCTTGATTGAATGCTGGTGCCAAAGACTATGATGGGTCGACAGCAGTACAATGAATTCTAAATACTTGTCAGACTTCTTGGTTTCACACCATAACAGTGCACCTTTTTTAAATTTACTTACAACATAATTACATAACTTACTTACAGTACAGCTGCATTGCTTACTTACATTGTAACTACATTACTTTCAACACAACCACATAAAAAATATACCAGTGAAAAGAAAAATGTTAAAAAGAAAGGAGAGGTGGGGGCAGCTACAGTACTTAAATTATTTTTAACATTGTTTAGATGCAGTTATTATTATTATTATTATTATTATTATTATTATTATTATTATTATTATTATTATTATTATTATTATTATTATTATTATTATTATTATTATTATTATTATTATTATTATTGTTATTGTTTATTTTTTCACTTTGTTTCATTCATTGACAAGCAGCACAGAGAGACATGTATAATACAGTCGAATGTACTGTACCGGGGGCTTGGGAAGCTGCAGAAAGAAAATAGAAGTGTGGCAAGGCTCCTATATGTCAGTAGAGACTGTGGTATTGAGGAAAGGGAGCAGAGGGTTCCATTTCTTCAAGAGTAAGCCAAGGTTGTTAGATTCTATGCTGCACTAGGAAGTTGCACTAGGAAGCTTATTAAAAGAGGAGTCTTGTTAACTGGTACTCTTGCTCATTTTCCAACTCAGTATTAGTAGAACCTACAATTCTGACTGTACTGCTTGGGGATTTGAATATTGATCTCATGCAGGCGAAAGGCTCTAAAAAATATCTTGCAACAAACAAAGGATACACTTCTTACTACAGTAATCATAAGCCTGTCTATATTTCCTTGAAAGCTTTTTCAGTATGTCCCTGTATCATATGAGACTGCCATATGTTGTGGCCTTTCCCTTCACCAAGGAAACACGGAAAGCCGTAAAACTCTAGAACAAAAATATATTTTTCAAATCGGCACTCTTAATCCTCACGGTATCAACGAACGCTTTTCATTCAACTAATTTATTCCAAAGTTTTCATGTTACCAGGCACCAGCCAATAGCGAAGCTCCATCTGTCTGTATATAAAAACACACGACGCACAATTCCTTGATTTGCTCCGACGAAGGGCTAACGCTCGAAACGTCAGCTCTATACAATCAAATGAAACCACTAGACCCCATAGTAGTATAGTAGGGGCCAAATTATCCCGATTTTGTGAGGAGCATAATGGCCGCCCCATACAAACCTTTGAAAATTTGCGAGTTGAGAGGTGAGGAGCTCCTCACATTCTGGTGGAAATGAAATGAGGAGCAACTGACACGGAGGTGACCTCAAGAAAAGAGTAATCATTGGGAGGTGAAAACACACGGCGAAAACAAAAAATAAACCACACAATTGGCCCGTGCTTTGAGAAAATCAGTGCAGAGCGAGGTCAATGGATTTCATAGATTGGTAAAGAAGATACCATTATTTATTTGCCTATAAGCCGAGCGATTTTTTGCACCAAATTAAACTGAGAACTGGTAAAATTTGAACAAGATTGGGGGTTCGGCTTATAGCTGAGTATTTCTACCAAAATATCTTGGCTTAATACTTGTTCTGCGAGAGTATAAATTGAATGTATATTTGGCAATAACCTGAGCGATTATCAACAAAACACAAATTCCTAGTCGTATGCAAAATCATTGTTGGTCATTTACTTTTATTTAAGTGTTATCTCCCAAAGGAGCCGTTTGGTTACTCATAACTTAAAGAATGAAGTGTTTAGTGTTTAGTGAAGTGTTTCTTCAGTCTCGTCATCGACAAGTCCTGGCATTGGCATGAAAAAAATTATATGTACCGATAAACCTGAAAACAACAAGAGCGACGAATTCGCATCGATCGCGCATTGAAAATTAGAAATTTATCTGTGCAAGCGATGAAACTAAAAACGGTAGCATTCGTTTTAGCATTTTAGACAGTTTAAGGGTTAGTTTCTGATTTAGTTGGATGACTGTCATTGACAGATGGACAAAGAAGGCAGATAAAAGAAAAAATATTTACCGAAGAACTTGAAAACAACAAGAAGGACAAATTTGCATCGATTGCACGTTGAAAATTATAATTTTATCGGTGCTTGCTTGCTTGCTTGCTTGCGGCGCTTTGATAAACCCATATGTTACTCGTCTCACATCACTGACCAGTGGTGGTGAGAAAAGTTCAGCAATAATAAAAAGTAAAAAGTAACATTGCTTTGTCACAGATCTGCTGCACACAGTTCACCACATACACATAAAACCTCCCAGCTTCATTGTTGACATAGCCAAGGACAATTTTACTATCTGTCCAGAAATACTCCTTAACATCTGGCTATGTCAGTTATTTAAGCAGAAACTCACTCATCTTGGCCAAAACAGTGGCTGTGGCTAATTCTAGCCTTGGCACAGTAAGCTGCTTCTGTGGGGCAACACAAGCTTTACCAATGACAAATGAGCAGAAAGCTTGGTCTTCCTCATTAACAAGGCAGAGAAATGAACACTGTCCATAGCCCTCTAGGTTCACATCAGAAAAATAATGCATCTCACACACCTGAATCTGTCCAAAGTTCTCTGGCTTAAAGCATCCCTGAATTTCCAGCTGTTCTAAGCTGACAACATCGCGACACCACTTTTCCCACTCTGGACGCAGATTCTCTGGAATTGGGCTGTCCCAGTCAAGCTTGTCTTGACACATTTGTTGAAGAATCCGTTTGCCCTTTAATGTCACTGGTGCTACGTAACCACTGGTATCATAAATTGAGCTTACTGTCGAAAGTATGCCCTGACGTGTCAAGGGACGATCATGTAGCTCGATACAAAATTGAAAACTGTCATTCTCCACACACCATATTACTCCTAATGCACGCTCCAAAGGAAGTGGATCCACCTTTAGATCTAACTCTTTCACACCCTTAGCACACTCTTCCATTGGAACTGCTTCAAGGACTTCTCTACTGTTCGACATGATCTTGTGAAGTTTAAGCCCTGCCTTGGCGCAGATACTTTGGCTTTTTTTAAAGAGTAAAACCATTGTTTTTTATTTATTAAGATTTTTGACAAAGACTACAGTTCTATTACTTACAATAAATTACATGACTGCTAACAATTTACAATACACTAAGTTACTTACTTACAACTTACTTTCAAACATTGCATACAATACTTAACATTACAATGCCTATTTACATTTTACAATACAATACAATACACTAGAAATAAAAAATAAATAAATAATTAAATAAATAAAATGAAAGAAAAGAAAAAAAAACCAGCTCCAAACAGTTGCCCTTACAGGTTTTTGTTTACCTGTCAGAAAAGGGAAAGTGAGACAAAATACATTTAGAGAAACTTCAAACTAAATGAAACAAGGGGAAGCAGAGGCTCCCACTTCGTGTAATGATAGATAAGAATATTTCTCTCTCTCTCGCAATGAAGTGTTCTAATTTGTAGGTATTCTTGATTCTCTCTAGTAACAGTCTTGGAGATAAGAACCTATCATTTAATTTAAAGAGATAAAGGAGGTATTTGCCTTCAAGGATGATATAGTTAATTAAATGATTATAGATTTCTTTATTATTGAGTCCGAAAAAAAACATCTGTGATCTCAAAGTCCTTGGAAATCTTTAGTCGGTCAAATTAACTACTTTCCAGCACGTATTTACGCATGGACTGTAGAAAAAAAGTGTTCTTGAGTTTCTATGTCCATTTTACATAAGTAGCATAAGGGAGAGTAGACTCTTTTGAACTAGTAAAGCATGTTGTTTGTGTAGAGAATCCTATTTAATATTTTGTATTGGAATTCACATAATTTAGTACTCAACGTTACCTGTTGTGGTAATAGAAAGATGTCTTTCCAATTTAACTGAAAAGACTCGGTATTGAAGAGATCTTCGTATTACTTCAAGGCGGTAGGTGCATTTGCTACTCTAGAGATTAGGCTGCCATACAGAGATTTTGATTGCATTTTCTCTACATTGATTTCTTCATTGTTTATGTAAATAAAAAAGGTGGTCAAGTTTAATTGTTGTGAGTGAAGAAGTATAAGACGTCGGTTTGTGTTTAAGATACTTCTCCATTTAAATGGAAGCGCCTTGTGTATACTGAATAGTAGAAAGAGTCGATGGGTGAAAGAGCCAATCTCAAAGGTTCCCCTCCCATCACCAACTCCCCTGCATTGTCATAGAGCTCGCCAACACTATATAAGCCATGTCCCAATATTTTGGAGCTGAATGCGGATTTTCCTCCGATGCAGATATATTTGTTATTCCATATGACTTCATTGGTAACTTCTTCAAGTGAGGAAGGATCTGTTTTATTCATAGGGGACCATAAAATAAGACATTCCTTGTAAAAATTGGGGACAGGTATCGACAGTTTCCCAAAATCAAAATTACAGTGAAACAAAAATTTTCCTCCTATGTTTTTGAGATACAAATCTAAGAAAAAATTCCAGCCAGCACTGAAGGGATCTAAATATCTTTTAATACACATTATTCTTTCTGTAGAGATCATTAACTCTATATCAGGCATATTAAGTCCCCCTTTCTCAATTGGATTTATTACTGCTGTTCGTTTTATTTTGTCTTTACCTACACGAAATAGTTTCTTGGCGCGTTTTGTGCTTAATCTAATCCCACAATATTCTTGGGTTGCTGCAGAAGTCGATTTCTGCCTTCCAGTCAGGAAACTTCTCACGCATCAGAAGAACATAGTTATTGTCCTCCAGAAGGCTATTTTTTAATTTCCAAAAGGATGGACCGTGATGTTGTTTGCCTATGCTATCTATTTCAAGAACTATTGCAGAGTGGCTGGTTTTAATAGCAGGTACAATGTCAACTTTAGTAACGTCATCTTGTAGTGTATCGCTGATAAACCAGTAGTCTAGTCGTCTTTGAATAAAGGGTGATTTTTGTCTCTAAGTTAAACTTTTATTCCCAGGATTCCAATACTTTGGCTTGCTTTTATTAAGGTGACAGCTTCCTCCACTGTGGGAACCCATTTGAGCCTGTCATCCACATAGAAATCTCTCCGTATAAAATCAGCGGCTTCTTAACCAAACTCAACTGCTGCCTTCTTCAGACCAAACTGATCAGACCACTGAATAAAATTTGCTTTGCGAAGGGTTTTCTACAATGTCTGACTCAAGAACCTGGATAATTCTTTGCGGATTGATAATAATTTCTTTTACCATGGTCGAAAAGGTAAAGTGTTCGTGGGTCTCACTGGCAACTATCTTGTTACACACTGCTTTGCCTTCACCGGTTTCACTTGCAGACTTGCAAACTCTACCAACTATTTTCCCATCCCATAAGGGAACTCTGACCATACAGATCATCATCTTTTCCACGACAACTTCTCTTGGGCTAAAAAAAAAGTTGGTTGGTTGGTTGGTTGGTTAAAAGTTGGTTAAACAGCGAAATCCTGTTGACATGCATGCCATATATCTCATGCCCCTCGCTTCAAAGAATGTTCATTCCATGCCACATCTGCCCTGTGCCAAAAAGCGTTTCCTTGTAATGTTTGTGCATAATTTGTTTCTTGAAAACATTCTTTTTTACACCCATTCGCCTTTTTATATTTTTTTCGTCAGGCCTTATAGATTGAGTACATTTTCGGCCTAAGACAAACACACTCTGCTATCCGTGTTCCGGCACATTCATCTTTCATTTTGCTTAACACCTTTTTGTTCTTTTCTGAATAAAGTGGATGCTCTTTGGGGAAGTCGCTTGTGTCGTAGAAGAAAGGGTCTTCCGCCATGTCTTCGTAAATGTCTTCTATTTGTATTTGCAAGAGCAAGCTGTCTGTGTCCCTGTACAAGAGCTTGCATCGTATTGTCTTTTTAGCTCGTTGTAGGAAAAGTCATACATCAGGATCTTGCTGTTGTCAAAGATCATCATCCCGACATAAACAGGTTTGTTAAGGAGCCTGTTTTTCTGCATGTCGATTCAGACCAGATTGTTCATAAGGATCACATGTCTGTATCATTGCTGCACACGATTTTTATGTTGACACGGTTGTGCAGGCTCTTTGTGGTTTTGCCAAAGACAGAGTTGTTCGTCAGCTTGTAAAAGTTCTTCTCAAAGTTGTTGCATGCTGTTTTCCGGAATTCTGTATTCATCTGGATGTATGGCTCCATCCAGCTTTCTTGTCTGAACTCCAGCACCCTGTGCACATGTTTCAGCTTCATCCCCTGCTTTTGATAAAACTGCAGGTTCCGATAATGAATGACATAGTTGTTTTTGTCCTCGAGTGCCAGCGTCAGCTTCTCGCTCTCTGGAGGTTTCAGCTCCAGGTCGTTGAACATACCCTTTTGGTAGTCCGACATCCACTCCTTTTCACGACCCTTTTCTCTGGTGCCAGTGGATAGCTGTTGTGCTCCTCGTGCAGTTCTGCTGGGTACCCAAGATCAACCTCAAGAATCCAACCGTTCGTTGCGTTTTCTTTTTTTACGGAGGATCTCCTCCTCTGTGGGCATGACACGCTTCCACTTGAAATCTCTCTCTTCGGGAGCAGCTTGCACATTGCCCAGCCATAAAGGTTGTTTGCATCGAGATACTGGATGTAGCTGTTCGCTTTGCTGGAGTCGTACCCTTCCATCTATGGGTTATTCGCCTTGGCGTGTCTTTTGCTTAACATTGAGATTCCTCCACAGATCCCTCTTTCTACGAAGAGACGCATTTCGTAGTCCATCAGTAGCTCCAGCTCAACCCCTGTCTTTTTCAGTAGTGCATCCCAACTCAGACCTGGTGACATGCACAGGGTCCAGCCCATATTGCTTCAGACAACCCCCAAAAGTTTTCAAAAACATCTGCCAGTAGTGCAATGTCTGTTTTCACGTAAAGGTCATGGTAGTCACCAAGCATTTTGCATTCAAAAGCCTCCCATTCCCGCTGTGCATTTGTTATGTGGTCATCGTTCAGCTTGCTGTAAAACATATGCTTGTCCGGCAGCCTTGTCTCACTGAATCCCCACGAGTCCATGTACTCGTAAGGGTAAATTCCCTTTTTGTAAAGTAGTTCGCTGCCAATGGATGATGTTATATTTAATGACTCCTCTGGCATTGCACTTACGAGTGAATCAAGGCTTCCTTGCAGAAAGTTCAAGCTGTCAATGAAACGCAGCCCCCGGCAGAAAATGTTGTGTATTTTTCCATGTTGTTGGCGATGCATTTCACCTCTTGCATTAGATGGTGTGCATCGTAGCGCCTCAGGTTGTGAAATACAACTGGTATTTGGTCTGTCTTGGGTTTTACTCACAATTTCAGATTGCACGAGTTGTGCGCGGCTCTGTGGTACCTGCCTGTAACATGGCAGTGATCCTTTACAGAGTTTTTCTGGTTTTGCTTCAGCAAAGGTTCTGCACAGAAGTTTCCTGATTCTTTGCAATCCATTGGTCTATTGTGTCCTTCCCTTTCCTTTCCCTTTTTGGGCCGATAAATCACACCTCCTTTAGCGCAACATAATAACAACCTTTGTGACTTTGGCCACAATAACGACCTTTGTCATGGTTGCAAACGGGTATCGAGTCTGAGAATAGGCCTTTTATCAAGCTTTTGTTGCAAATGTGGCATTCCGTTGCGAATTTGTGTTTTCCCCAGTCGTTTACAGTCATTACAATCGGCTTAAGTGTTGCCAAACTTTCTCTTATTTTTACCTCCTCCTGCACAATGTCGTTGAGAAACTTTCCCACCGCGTTTTCACCCCTGTAAACTTTTGACCCCACAACTTCACCGTCGCTTCTCACAACCATGTAATAATAGCTGCATGCTTCATGCCATTCCGTCTTCTCTGTGTAGCTTTTTTGCTTGCCCACTGGCCCACTCCCACAGCCTCGGTCTTTGTGGGTCTTTTGATGCTGGGAATAAAGCAGCTCTTAACGCCCACTTCAAACATTCATTGTCTCTGTTTTGTACGTTTATGATTGTTTTCTTGTTTTTCCCCCTCGCAGTGGCTGATAACGTGCAACATTTACGTACACAACCATTATTTTTTCAAGAACCCATCATGATCCCTTCTCCAACCAGGCTTCTATTTTGCCTTTCGTTCTTTCAGTAAATCCATCAAATTCTTGTTTTATCTGATCCTCATCTTGTCTGTTGAAAATGTGCGGTTTTTTTCAAGAACATAATGTTCCATGTATGTTGTTTCACCGTTCCTTTCTAGTTTGGAACTCTGCTGACAACCCAAAACTTACTTTTAAGTTTGATAACTCTTTGATTTCTTTTTCAACCACACTCAATGCATGCCTTAACAAGAGAGTTAAAATCGATGTATACTTCTATATGAGCTCAATAAATATTATTATTATTATTATTATTATCAATGAACTTTGTTTTTGTTTTTCTTACAAACACTAACAGATCTTTATTGTTTTCATTTTCTTTGGATACTGTCATTTTCCAAACATGAAGCCATTCATCAAAACATTTCAGGCTAATACAAACACGTCATATATTACAACCTGTTGTGGTTACAATGGTCGAGGCAGATTTCTGTTTTGCCTCCTTGTAATTTGCCCGTAAACCATTTCCAGAACCTCTGTTGAGTATCTTGCGGCGGCCATCTCGGTGTATACCAGAGCAGGAGCAAATGTTCAATAGGAAAATTTTCTGATGCAGATCTGTTTATTTATGCCAGCACAGGAGGGAATATTATTCCCTTGCCATCCGCTCTTATTGATAACAGGTTCACTAGACCGCAAAGTCAGGTATTTCGATAAATTGTTTTGCGTTATATTTTGCCTTGTTATTTACATAACGCAAACAGCATAAAATGAAGCGACCCAGGGTTAACTAATTTGCATACATGGAAATGAGCCGCATACCAAATCTACCCCATTTTTTCACCAACTTTTAAAAAAGTTTTTTTGCTCAAGTCTTGATTCTTCTGGGTCAATTTGGTATGCAGTTAATTTGCATGTATGCAAATTAGTCAAGCTGAGGCTAGCTGTATGTCGCTGCCAAGAAAACTTTTTTATAACGAAGCAATGACGTAAATGAAACCAGTGCTTACCGGTTTCGGGGAAAAACCCTTTGTATTTGATCACAGACTAAAAGCTATATGTTATATTTTGACATAAGGTCAGCCCATTTCATAACACCGGAAGTTCCAGATCATTCTGTACAAACATATAAATGTACCGGTAAGTGAAATTGAATGAAACAGAAATCAAAGCAATGCTTCTTACAATTTGTGTTATTATTGCTGAACTTTATTCACCACTACTGGTGAATGATGTGAGATGATGTGGTTTAGAAAAGTGAACTTGCACGAGGTCACTCACCTTTTAAGCTGGAAAAAAGCTTTGTTTTTCAACCCAAAACAAAATTTGTGTTTCACTGTACTTTTCCAAGAACGACATGCATGGATTCCAAGAAAAACTTGCGAGGTTCTTCAATGCGTGCACAAGATCACGCACAAGGGGCTCCCATAAGGTATTTTACTCTCACTCCTACAGGGATGGGCACAAGGACTCCGCATGTGTTGGGGAAATCCCCATCACCTTGAATTACATTGACCTTTGATCGGATTGGTTCATTCCATATCGTGGAGCCCAGTCCTTCTGGGCTGTGAAAAGTGTATAAAAGGCACTGCAAAGCAAAAATAACTTCAGTTTTGCTGGCCCTCAGGGGCTGAAGAGGAAGAAGAGGTGAGGAAAATTTTTTAGTCCTGAATTTTTTCCGAGCACTCATCAGGCAGTGTATGATCGATGAGTGCCTTGGCTTGTAGATTTGAGATTCAATCAATTTGATTTATTGACGGTTTGCCATCTTTTGATTTATGAAGATGGATAAAGACAAGGAAAAAATATTGAATTTTTTGTGTGAAATCCTTGATTTTTAGGTCAACAAGAATAAAAGAAGACATCAAAACGTAGAGAAACTTTCAATAAGTAATTTTGTGTGCAAGTAGTCGATTAATGGTCTAGGGGCCCACTACGTTCCTCCCTCCCTGCTGGCACACAAATGCATGAGAAAACCTTGGACCTGTAAGGAATGTGCTAAAGGGTTAACAAGAAAAAATAATTTGAGACAACACGAAAAAAAGTGCCAGTTGGGAGGAAAAGGAAACAACTGGAACAGGAAAAAGCACCACCACCACCCAAGAAGCAAAAACTGGATGACGATCCACTCACCTGTCCCTCTCATTGAGGACTACCAGCAGTGTTATAGGGATAACTGGAAACAGATCCGATCACGTCAACATGGAGGCCAGCTTGAGGATGTTTATACCCGTAGACTTGAAGAGGAGGGTAGTGATTTGTCTATGATGCTGCGTGCCATTTTCCGTAAACAAAGAAATGCATTCAAGCTCAATATGGCCTTTGGCTTCCTGCTTTAACATGTAGAAAATGGAGAGGTGAGGTACTATCCTAGCCAGAATGGATTCATCTTTGATAAGCCTCGTATCGTCACGAACGAGGATGATCTGCAGGAAGTGTTGTAGCATTTGGAGGAACTGGATTGGGAAGAGTACACCTGCCAGCAAAAGCCAAGCAGCAAGTGGCAGGTTGTAATGATAACCAATGTTGCATTTCATGTCTACAAGATGATGGACAGGCCGATAGGACGTGGAGAGGAGGGACATCTACCCAAGTGGGTGGTAGAGAATCATGGCTTAGATGCTTTGGAAAAAGATTATAACACTGGCAAACCCTATGAAGATAATCTTTGTTTTTTTTTCTGTTGCTTAGCCCACCACCTGCGTTATGAGTTAAAAAACGTAGAGAGGAAAACCAAAGAATTGGCATCTGTCTACTTCACTACTATGGAACATCCCGAGAGCTTCACAGCAGTTCATTTATGGGATTTTCACACGCTAGATAAACTCTTTGGTGTACACACCTTTGTGTATTCTTTGAAGGAAGAAGGTAAAGTGGAACTGGCCCACCGTCTGGCTGCCATTCTCTCAAAACAAGAGAGCCAGGAAGCGTTATGCCTCAACGTGTACGATGACCACTTTAGTTACATAAAGGATCTGAAAAAATACAGTCGCTGTTGTCCGTAATCGATGCAAGTAGTCATTTAAAAAACCTTCAAGCTGCACAGATATGCAAGGGGATACAAGGCAAAGGCCCATTTCATCCTGGAGGAGTGTATCATCTCACCAAGATCATCTTTGACAAGATTGAAGACGAGGGCATCACCATGGATGAGGAGCTCAAATATTCAAAACATTGAGCCACGTTTGATATTGGAGTCTACTTCTCAAAAGACGCTGATCTACCTGAGAACAGTCCCAAGTTGGAATGGACAGTGGAACACAAGTTGCAAAGCATCATTGTGGCCAGCAATGTGCCTGACTTCCAAACTCCCCAGTGTTTTGTTGTGTCAGATCCCACTGATGCTGAAATAGTGGTTAGCAATTTTATTACAAACTTAAACCAGGTTGCAGAGAAAGCATATGAATTGGAGCAGGAATGCTATGCTGATTTGAAAAGCACCATTTTGGAAGGGCTGAGAACCGTTGTGAGCGAGCACCCATGCATGTGAGGAGGCTGATGAGCATGTGGGGTTTGATGATGACAGTGATGATGAAACTGAAGACGAAGGGACAGAGGAGGATAGAGAGTTCATTCATGATAACAATCAAGAAGAAAAGCAAGACAGGTCATTTTGTTGACGCATCAACCAAGAACTTGATGAAACCGAAGTAAAGGAGAACAAAGAGGAACCTACACACGTGCCCAAGAGAAAGCAAAAGACCAAAGCCCAGGTACTGTGAACTACCCGTGATTGGCTTCAACAGCAGCAGGTATGATTTAAACATCCTCAAGGAGGTGCTGATCCCCTATTTGGTTAACTGCCAGGGCATCCAACTCACCATCAAGAAAATCTGGCCTATCTGGTCCTGAAGACCGGTCAGTTCAAGTTTTCCTGGCCAATGGACTGTATCTCTGGGCCCTCTGCCAACCCATGCCAGTGGGCCTCTACACCCTTTGGCAGTACCCTTCCCAAGAGTCTACCATGCTAGAGCCCAAGTTTCTGCGGCATACAGGCGATGAATGGCTGACCTGGGTCGGTCATGGCATCCCCAACTTACAAACACGACTGAACAACACAGAAAACCGCCTCTGAGACAGACAAGTCCCAGTGGATGGTTATGATGCATCTTCCTATACCCCCTATGAATTCATGGGCTGCTTTTGGCGTGTCTGGGGAGACTTCACAGGGTCTTACAGGGGCGGGAAAATTCTCCAGGCCACACCCCTACTCAAGTTTTACCTGAGGGAAGATTGGAAGTGACAAGAGTTCACCATGCCATCCAGTGCAGTAGTATAGACTGTTTTGGTAGTTTTGGGACTTTGTGTGTGATTCACACAGGCAACCTTATTTATTTATTTATCCACAGTAAAAATACCTCAGTTTAAAACTAATTAAATACTAAATACTATACTATTTCAAAAATATGTTAATCTAAATATATAAAACCTGTTTTCCATGAATGCCGTGTCCCACATTTTAATTATTTGCATAGTTAAGTTTTAGTAATGACTTAAATTCATTGAGGGATTCTGACAACCTGAGCTGACAGGGCAGGCTGTTCCAGAGAGTTGCACCACTATAACTAAAAGTATTTTTCAGATAGTTTGTTCGTGGTTGGGGGACAACTAGTTTGCTTATGGAATCCCTTAAAGAGTAATATGTTTTTGTTACCAGTCCAACACGATCCAGGATAAGGTAATTGACACTGATACTGCATAAGAAGAAAACATTGTGATTCCATCAAAGATGTTACCTCGAGAAGACATATCATGCCATTGAAACCTGAGATGTTGCAAACCTATTGTAAGAAAAGCTAATAAATAGAATGCCCTGTGCTTGGACATAGACAGCCCCTATGCCTTTGAGCACTGCCAAATCCTTGGGCATATCTTGACGTCTGGCCCAAACGTATTTACAAGGGGAACCCGCCTTTACTTTACATCAACCACGATACAAACACTTTCCCCACAGCAAGACCATGGTGGGACCCTCCCTCGATCATACCAGGCAAGCCGATTTAGTCTAAATGCAAGACCCTAAACTGGTGGTAGCGAATAAACGAACGCATGCATGCGAACGCATCCTCCCCAAATGCACGTATGGACGTACGAGATTGCCATTGTTGATTTCCGCCAATCAGGAGGTCGCTTGCTTAAGGTGGCTCGATAGCCAAAAAGACCTTTGACTTGAAAATGCAACTTAATTAGACAAAATCAACATCATGACACTAGTTGCCATGAATGATGACAAACACAATGATGTTTGGGTGTCTTGTTGCCATGGTAACAGTACAGGCTTTGGTATGATGTCTCAGAGGGTACTTTTCTTGTGACGATAACTGAGGAAAAACACTAAGTCACTCAGGCAAGGAATCACTTTTTACAGATTAAGTTTACAGTGGTCTATGCAATGACCTAAAATGGTCGGCTGGCGTTGATTATTCGCAGAGAAAAAAATCTGAAAAGTTGAAATTTACAAAATCAGGCATTTTTGGCCAATAACCAGCATTAGTGTTTTGCCTGCTGTGCAAGAAAAATTCACCAGATAGGCAATATTCTAGGTCATTGCATAAAAGGTTTATTGCCCTTCAGCCTGAGCCCAGGGAAAGCTAGAAAAGTTGAAGGCATAGAAAAATAGAAGTGTTATCATTTACCTTTTCCATGCAAGTGTGAACATTCAAAACTGCATAGGGTTGAGAAACAAATCCTTGAGCTAGGTCTTATTATTTGTGTAAGAAATTCTAGTGCAGAAGCATTTGTTTTGCAGTAAAACAACAGAGGAATATAGATGGCAGCACTGTACTTTTTCTAAGGAAAGTTAGAGAATGGAGATTGCAGCAAAACACCACATCAGCTCCAAAACAGTGAAAAAAATTCATGCAAATCTTACCTCACAAGCAAACAGTCTAAACACATCTTTCTTCAACTCAGTCATTTAATCGCAGGGAAAACATTACAAAGCAACTCTTCTGCTTCCGACTCAAATGAAAGGTTCGGTCAAAAAGGTCAAGCAAGAGCTTAAATAGCTCCTTTTTGTAAGCAACGTCGACCAAGAAGCCAACCAGCAGGAATCTGACCGCATTGCATCCTGGGAAATTTGAACGTTCTTTGAGCGGGAAACACCTACCTCCAACCAATTTGATATTTTTTTAATAAGTCTCTGACCAGGCTTCAATAATGCAATAAATCTTTTCCAGTCACTTCCATCGTTGATTGAAACTTCCATATTTGCCACTTGAAGCCTGGTGAGACAAGGTTCATTTGCTCTGAGGCCCCTTGTCCATGAACAACAAACTGCCAGTAGCTGGAATCGAGCAGCTGGTCGAAGTTTGTCACATTCACAGTGCCAATAAACATTTCTTTGGAATTGCCAAGGTTTAAGCCATCTCAGCCCTTGATGATGAGCTCCAGCACCAGCAAATGACCCAAAAACAATGTAATTTGGGGCAATTTTTGCCCCAAATGACATTGATTCTGCCCAAGATTCTGCCGAACAGAAGGTGAGCTCAAATGAGCCGAGCAATGTCACGTGACCTGCTGCCATCAGACATTAAATATGCATGCCAGACCCAGTCCCTCAATCAAAACACTTGCAGAAAACACAACTTTTAAAAATACCCCTCACCCCTCAAGTTTTATGCAAAATCTTTGGATTTCTATATATTTACTTGACTATCGAGCCACCTTAAATTGAGCAGGCAGCGAAGGCTGCATAAATTATTTCTTCAAAGCAGATTTTCAGAATGACAAATGCGAAGCAGTTATTTGGTTTGGTGTGCGATCGTATTTTGGAGCGCTTTAAAGTCGAGAAAATTAAAGATTTTTTCTATTATTCGTTTGTACCTTCTCAGAGCTTTTCAAAGTGCTTTAAATTTTTGATGTCAACATCGAAATGAACAAGTTAAGCTAGAACAAGTTGCTGGTCTGGGCTCGTGTGTACAGTTAGGCTTGATTTCCGAGTCCTATTTCACAACCCATGACATCTGAGAATGCGAAAAATAATTTTTTTTTTCAAATACGTCACAGACATGGATGGCCGCTCATGCATCCAGCTGTCTCTCCTTAGGGAGGAGCGAAGACCGGACTCGAGAGAGTGGTGGAAATTGAGCCTATCATTATTCCAGATGAGGGGAACCCAAAGCCTCGATAGCCAAACAGTTTAATTGCACGCTCAAGGAACACAAGTACATGATGGCTCACAATACTCTCGAGTATTAAGATGCCTAACCCGAGCTGGTGGACAAGTATAACAAACACATCCATTCCAGTACTAGAATGGCACACATCGACGTGAACGACAACAATGCCGAGGTGGTGTGGCGACAGCTGAACAAACCCACAGTCCCCTTGAACCCTTACAAGTTTCGACCAGGAGATTTTGTCCGAACCAGCAAATTGTTGGGAAAGGATAACAGACGAGGCATGTTTGACTCCAAGAGTTCCAAGGGTGTGTGGTCACAAGCCGTGTACACCGTGGTGAATTGAAAGTGTCAAGTGGTAGACGGTGTATGCGTTAGAAGATTGGCAAGGACAGAGAGTCAAAGGTTGTTTCTACGAACCTCAATTGCAAAAGGTGCAAGGGTTACCCAATCAATGGCATGTGGCCAGGCAAGGAGTGGCACCCGATTACAAGATGTGGATTGCCCACAAGGACTTGAAACAGTATAAGTAAACTGTGGGAATGCGACAACGATTTCATCATGTATTTGAACAGAGGGGATCAAGCTAAGCACCCCTTGGAACATGGTGCAACGACAGTACGCTCCACCTTTCAACAGGAATTGGAGATTCCCTTGACCCAAGACTGGCAAGTGGCTCTGTTCAGTATGTATTACACACACTCCTTTGCCAATGCTGTGCTCAAATCACCCACCGATTTTCACTGCGAGGAGGGCCACGCGAACATGAATCCTTTTCTATTGCGATCCATTCAATTATCTCGTCACCAACAGCTTACACACGTCAAAGGCATGTTGCAAGATTTAATTCAACGACTGGGATTGTACATCTTTCCCGGGAAGCATCACTACCAGCATCACTACCAGCAACTACACCTGGACTCACCTTGCTCAAACAACAAAAACCGTCAATCCCAAACTGGATTATTTTCGCTGCAATTTGGTGCGACCTATGGGCCCAAGGCCAGTACAACCTGGGGGAGTCGCTGGCATTATTCATGGATTCCTGGAACTGAATCCCAATGGCTCTGGACGAACCCGAATCGCACCCCACCACACCATCTACGTCAACATGGGCAACAACACACGGGGCACCATGGAGGTGACTCGATTGGACTGGCATCACATAGGGATCGAAGACCAAGAGTACTCTTTGGGTGAAGTGAGGATTTCTTTAAACATTCAAACCGAACAACTCATTTACATGTTTAGACGAAGAGTCCTCTTTGATGTGGGATCCTGGCTCAAAGACCCTGCTCCTGTGCTGCGATACGCCAACCGAATCAGTGGTTGATGCAAGTAGGAACAGACAGCTTCATGCGTCTTGATCAGAAGTGATGGGGAACCACCTCCTTACAAAGGCAGAAAGTATGACACTGCCCTCACTGGAGTCACCCACAGATTTGAGCAACTGCTTTGCCAAAGTGGACATTGTAGGACTGAGCATAACGGGCAAACGGCAGTGACACACATTGGCTGTGGTCCCCTCAGAGTCAGATGTATGGCAAGACCTGTGAATACCACCCACAACATGTGGATTTTAGACCGTTGGCTGCACCTACCCGGCACCTGAACTAGTTCCGAGTCTATTTAAGATACAGTGACAACTTGGGTTTCCCATTCTACACAGGTCTGGTCAGACTCTTGCTGTACTTTCACAAAGGTCCTTTAATGTCCACAATGCGATTTCAAGGCAGACAACATGTGACCTTGGAAAGCAATGCTCAACTGGACCTGTTTCTTGACAATGCACCCTCTCACTTTCAAGTGCGTCTCCCCGAGGTGTGGTCCATGGATGAAACGTGGGAAGTGGGACTCTTTCACCTGCTGCTGCCTCACACCTGGTGCAACATGTTGAATCGTCAAGTGGGTCTTTGTGTCCACTACGACAACGATCACCCACATGTGCATATGTTCTTGCAAGCAGACACCTATGTCTCTGTGCAAGATGTGGTGGAAGGCTGGATGCAAGCCATGGAAGCCCAGGCACCCCAGAATGAATGAATTGGGTGGGTTGAAAGTCACCTTGGACGAAAGAGGGTTTTACGTGTGGACCTTTCCCAGTGCTGAATTCTCCGTGTATTTGCCTGCCTGGTTGGCTGCGTCCTGGGTTACTTGGACTTTGACTTGTGGACGGTGCCCTTCTATTTTCATGCCGAGTTGCAGCATCCCATTGTGGAAATCTCCAAATGCGATACGGATGGGAAACCCACCGAAGTGGAGATCAGGCAAAGTCACACCATGGCCAAACACAGCCAAGCCAGCGTGTGGAGCACCAATTCCAAGTACTCCTTCCAGAACATGTACGTGCACTGCAATGTCAGGGAAGCGTTCTAAGTGGGCTCTTAAATGGCAAAAGTGATCTTTATCTTGCATGGCGTCAACACCGACAAACAGATTGTGCAAATGTTATCATTCCTCACCTGATTTTCTACCGACTCAGTCAGTACCAGTTTTGTGACATTGAAATGGATATAAGGGACAACCTAGGTCGTCCCATTCCATTCCAAGGCGGTGTCGTGACAGCGACCTTGTATTTTCGTCAAAGAGAGATTCCGTGATGCCGCTCAAGAAACGAGTGGCACTGTCTCAGGGAATGCAAGTGGGAGGAGGTCCCATCTACGACCAAGGCACCCCTCCGTAACAAGAAGGGGGATGGTCCCCCTTGTGGGCCTTGGCAGGGCAAGGTGCCAGTTCCTTGTGTAAAGAGGTGGCCTGCATGGCTGTGAAGCAGTTTTGACAGTCCTATTGTCTCGACGATGAACCACCTGCCAAGAAAAAGAAGAAACAACAAACATGAGGGTTTGGCTTTGACAAAGTGGCCTGGCAAATGATCAAAGGTTTGGGCAAAGCAGGAGCCAAGGCAGCTAGGCTAGGAGCCGGCAAGGCCAACCAATCGGATTTCATGCAGAAAAAGGCCATGGAATTTGTGTCACCATTTGTGGGTCAAGCCCTGGACACATTGCAAGACAAAGAGGCAGGTCAACAAGGGGGTATTCTACCCCTCTTGGCATTGGGAGGATTGATTCCAGGTTTAGTCAAGCATTTGTGTGGTGTAGCTATCAATTGAGTCCCGCACCCTATCAAGAGGGTGGTCGAAGAAGGAGAAAGCGTCCCGAAATCATCACTGGTTCCTCGTTGACACCCACCTGGCAAGGTTGTTTCAATGACAAGGAGGACATAACGTGGGTGTGTTGCCAGAAATGATTACCGGACCACAAGTGGGGATGGGTTGGCGACGACGACTGGCATGCCACTGTTTTCAGGGACTACCTTGAAGAAAAGGTATAAAGGCGATACACCATTGGCATTTAGAATGAAATCCATCCTCATGGAGTTGTTGAGTTTGCAGGCCAACGAAGGCCAGTATGACTACCGGCCACAACGCAAGATCGATGGCACCGAGTATAAGTGTTAGTTTGAAGACATCAAATCGTTGACGAATTTGGCCACACCATTGCAGTTTCGCATTGACGATCGCATGTTCCCATTTTGTCCACGAGAAATGGAATTGCATCAGAGAGTCAAGTTCAAAGATGCTGACAAGAAAGCCAGGGCTTATCACAACAACACGACCCTCCTCATCATGGGACCTGTGAATAATTTTGGCTAAAGTTGCATTCATCAAGTATGCTGTAAAGTCAACAATGCCGAAACCGAGTTGGCCTCCGGGGTGAATTTAGCCTATCAAGAGTACTTTCGAACCTTGTTAGAGTCTGATCCCTGGAATGAAAGGAGCAGACTGAATCAACAAGGTTGGTACCAAGATGTGGCCGGTCAAATGGACAAGTGGGCAGGAAAACTAGACACTGAAGCCCAACTGAATCTTAGTGGCATCCGGCGTCAACAAGTCACGGTCAATAACACGGGAGAATACGAGTTCAATGTCTGTCCCATGCCGAGCTATTTCACTCCAATCAACCAGAATGTACCTCCAAACACCAAAGTGGAATTTGACATCAAATTTAACAGTCCCCAGTTTGCTCTGATGGCCAAGAATTACAAAGATAATGGTGACAAAACGGCTCCCACTGCTGTCGAAGTTTCATTTAAAGGTGATGGTGGACAAGTGCTTTGTGCAAGTGTTTTACCATGTACCCATGAAAGCCATCATGCAGTACATGGAAGAACAAGTGGAAAAGACCACAGTCATCAACCCGCTGACTTTTCCCTTCCGATGGATGTGTTATGACAACTATCAGTTGATGGCGAATCAAACGCAAACAGACATCAATGACGTGTTCCAAGGTCGTTCACCCTGGCCGTTTTAGATGGTGTCGTTGGACGATGAGCGTTATCAAGGACACTTTGGTAAAAATCCCTTCAATTTTACCAGCCAGAATGGAATCCAAATGGAATGCATTGCAAACGGTGTACCTGTTACCAAAGCCAGCCTGTCTTTGAAAGAGTACGAGATCTACAATTTGTTGATGAATTCCCCAGGCAAACACAAACGTGATGCTTACCTGTTAAATCCAGACACTTTTGAGGAAGGCTTCTTCATAGTACCCTTTGATTTAACAGCTGTCCAAGATGGAGGGGAATCCAGCACGTCCCTTGCTTATCCCGGTTTCTGTAGCATGAAACGACATAGAGTATTTCTACTCCCCCCTGGATGGGATGCTAGTCCATTGCAGGGTTACCCCCAGCAGTAAATTCGCTGGTACCTATTTTACACCTGGGTGAAAAGAGGCACTGCAAGAGTAAAGTGTCTTGCCCAAGAACACAATGCAGTGCCCCGGCTAGAGGCTCGAACCAAGACCATCCGATCCGGAGTTCAGCGCACTAACCATTAGGCCACTGTGCCTCCCACTCTGTTTTTCTATGATACGGACAAAAGTCTACTGCAAGTGGATAATCGAGGTACGGTGCAAGGCCCGATTCCCTTGGGAGACATCTAAGAATGCATGATACAGCGTCGTTACGAAGAGCCTGTCAACGCAATCCAGTCATTTGCCAGTAAGATGTGTATGGTGCCGACAAAGTGCCTTGTCAAATGCCTTATCGGCGATGTGCTATTGCAAATACGGATCCCAAAATCCTTGTCCCATCCAGCAATGGACCACTGATGTATGTGGCGATCACACCTTGTACTGCCTCTACCACTGATGCCGCGACACACCTTTGAGAACGATTGCACAGTATTTTTCACCTGCCAACTTACTCAACTTACGGCATGGCTGTCGTACAACGGATGCACAACCTGTTTCCTTCTTTGTCGTCAGAGAAGCTTAGAGGTGGACAGTTGTTTGATGCATGCGGACATTCTCAGATTTGTATTTAACATCAAAGACCTCGTTGTTATCATTGACATACTGCTGCACAACTTAAACAAAGCAAAAGGCTATAATTAAAATCGTTGAAAAATACCAGAGTGTGTCATTATATCATGTAGACTTATGATCCGAGAATTTCGGGTGTCAGGTAATATGCAGATTGTGGACCCGTCTTTGAGTGGGAAAACCACCTGGCTCTACCGTTTGGTATGCGATGCAAAAGGTCTATATCCAACGTGCAGACGGTAGCCCATGCTACTTCCAAAATCTACTGTTACGGTACGACGTGGTAACCCATCTTTGACCATTTCGAAGCTTTAGAGGTCCTCTTTCATGAAGGTCTACTCAACGACATCTTAGAACTCTTTCCTCCCTCACGACGACCAGGCTTGTTGTTTTTGGACGATCTGATGCAAGAAACCACAAAGTCATCGCAAGTCACTCAGTTGTTAACCAGCGTCACACATCACCTTGATTTGTTTGCCATCACTCTCATGCAGAACCTGTATCCGGGAGGACGGGAACAGACCACTCAACACCGTAACTACCATTACATGGTGCTGTTCAAGAACCCAGCCAATACCAGATACATGAAAGCCTTGGGCGATTGGTGGCTGGGAAACAGTCAAGCCTTATGGGAAGTGAATTAAAAAGCCACTCAAAAACCGTTTGGATATCTGGTACAGTAATAGCCCGCATATAAGAACCTGGGTTTTAAGAACCTGTTAGGCTAAAATTTTCATTTTAAGCCCCCTCCACGTAAGAACCTATTAAGGCTAAAATTTTAACTTAGATTCTTATCAGTGGGGTTGCTGTAAAAGTGTACAGGTAGAAACTGCTGAATTAAGATCATCATCTATTTAAAAGTAACTTGACATAGCTTTTTTTTCTTTTAAGCTTAAGTACCATGCTGTATGTCTGTTGTGTTTGCCATTCAAATAATTCCCCAAGTATTTGCAAAAGCTTTCTGACCATCTCCAACTCTGTGAGAATCACAAAATATTAAATGTAAAATATCAAATATTGTTATGTTTTGTTAAGGACATATACTGTACCTGCACTGAACTGCCTATAGGCATTGCTCTATGGTACAAATAAATGATTTATACTGTATTATGAGATGATATTTATAATATATACAGTATATTCAGATGCAATTCATATGAAAGTATAAGAACCTATTTTAAGAACCTTGGTAGCCTAAATTTGCTTTAAGTACCATTTATATAAGAACCTATTTAGGCTAAATTAAAAAATTCAGGTTCTTATACGCGGGCTATGACTGTAGTAGACGATAATCCGATTTTGCTCAATGAAGCAGACCCTGTGACACTTCTACAGCCCTAAAAAAGCATAAAAAGCCCAACGTGTTAGTTCCGCCGGGTACCCACTACGCCCTACGAGGTGACGAGTATGACATTCACATTCAAGATGCCAGTGAGGTGACGATGGGATGAAGTAGTGTTTCCAACAAGAAAAGACGATGACAGAAGGGAGGCATCTATCCAGGAAACCAAGCCCTGCTCGTCATCCTACCAATCCCCGAAGACAAAGAGCAGTGTCTAGAGCTTTAGCCAATATGAGATCGCAACAATTGGCTCGAGGTGTCAACAGAGCCATGTGAATGGGAATGCCCACTTTCTAAAGTCCCGAATCATTTGCCCAATTTATATTTTACCTCTATTAAGCGGCCAACCTCTATTAAGCGGCCACTTTTCAAAGTCCTGAGGGTGGCCGCTTAAGAGAGGTTGCACTGTAGTTCTATGAACCATTCGAATGCTTACCTCTGATTGCATGGCCACAAAAGTTTTTGTGGCCAAACAGAGGCAAGAATCCAAATGGGTCGTGGAACTAGTCTTTTAAGTGCACTCTTGTGAATTCTTGTAAACTTTCGCACCTGGGTCTCCAAGGATGAAGTACTTAACACTTTTGAACAGTTTGCAAAATTAATACGTCGTTCAAAACAGAGATAATGCCACAAAAAGATAAAGTGGAGTATAGATTTCAGTAGATAAGTTCGGGGGGATACTCCCTATAGTGGACTATATGGAGAGGTGCCGCCCAAAACAGGTACCTCTTTAGATGAGCAAAAGATATTAATTATGTACCACACCACGCAAGAGGCATTCATTTCCATTATAAGAGCTAATCGGATAATTCGTTTTCATTGTCAGATTTGTACCTTCGGTTCAGTCGAGCAAGCAGTCAGACAATGTATTAAAATGTTTTTATGCTTATACAGGTATATAAAAGGGTATGTTTTCATGAATTGGACTGCAGAAAAAGGGTAGAAAAAATGTAATTTAGGTATAAGTGCTTTTCAAAATATCTTGAACAGACCCAACAAATGGGATTTCAAGTGAGATAACTGAAATTAAATGCAAAGAAACCTTGAGGGAAAGTCACAAACATAAAATCTACTTCTTGCCTTCGTAAATGTGATGCAGTACATCACTCGTTACTTGATTGGGTGTTGATCAATTGCTGCTTGAGTAGCGATAATAAAAAACCGAAATATCCGCAGTGTGTTGATGTTGATGTTATCGGTCAACTCTTGCTCGACTATGATACATGACCAACATTCCACCAATAGCTGACGGATATGCCACCAGTAGTTGACCAATAATCTACCGATGTGGTACATGACCAACATTCCACCAATAGTTGACGGATATCCCACCGGTAGTTGACCAATAATCTACCGATATGGTCATGGTTGATACCTCGGCTGACATCAGTGGAAGATCAACCTATACAGCACTCGACTATTGGTCAACAGCCAGGTGACATGTTGGCCGCATGTTGGTCGAGTGTTGATCAAGTAACGATCAATATCGCCGCATCGATCAATATATCACAGAGCTCGATGTTGTGACCTGTGGGGTCGCCAATGCGACTGGATTTGGTCTGCTGGGGACTAACTTTTCACATGTGGTCATCAGTGTGGCCTCCGCGATTTCAAGCTTTATTTATTTATTATTTCAAGTTTTATTTATTTATTTTTTCATTTCCTAAGATCCATGACAAAATGAATGAATGTTAATTGTAAACCACGAGGAATGTAATTTCTTATCACTTTCATGTAAAAAGTCGTTTAAACCGCCTTAACTATAATTACTATTGTGAAATCAGTTATCTACAAGTTTGGTTGAAACCATTCTGGAAGTGACATTTGTTACTAAAATGAGATGTTTGAAAAAAGAAAAATTCTTTACCATTTGATTGTAATCTATGGTCTATCCATTTCAAAAGAAATAACATTCATTTTCACAATACAATTAGTGGTATGTTGTAGGAAAAGAATAGGGAGTTAATTTAATTTACGAAAGCTTGCATTATGATTGACCAGAAACTGAATGCATGTAGCGACTGTATATTTGTCGCAGCTTTCTCATGAATAAAACTATAGTTTTCTTTTTCATTGCCAATATTTTGTAGTTCCTAAAGAGCATGTGAAAGAATAAAATACATTGATAGTAGATTGTAAACGGCCAAAACGCAAACCTCAGACACACACGCATTAGCATTTTGTGTTTTGTTTTGTTGGAGATATCGGATTTCTTCTTGTCTTGCTGTAACACGAAAACTTTCGCATTCTCTCCAGTTAAGCTATTTTTAGGTTTCCCAAAAAGCGGTTAGTATCTCGGTCATATGTCAATTTAACTTTTCTTCCAATCATGCCACGTGTCTCAAGTTTTAACAAAACTAGCCCGCTTTTGACTTTCAACATTTGTATTTATTCCCGCTTGTGATTGAATTCAATCACCGTATTTAGCACATCGGCATGCTATCGAATTTTCCCCCCGGCACGACTTGTCAAGATGGATGCTTCAAAGACTTCGACTTGAAAAAAGGTTGACTTGAAATAAACTGCTTAAACGGCAAAAAAAGAAAGATGATCAAACCAATTTGAATAAGGAAGGCGTCTTTCAGCGTTGAAATTATTGTTATGCTTGCTACAACCTACTTTCAAAGGTAACGTTTTGTTTGGTTTGGTTTGTTCAGAACATACAAGGAAGAGACTAAAGGGTTCCAAAAACGATTGAATACAAGCTTGCATGCCGTTTTGAACTCTTCCAATTCCCACCAGTTGCAAATTGAAATAATAGTTTCACACAAACGCACATGGAATTGCCACGTGCAGTCGCCACAAATTAATGAACACGAAAACCTTCAAGGAAAAAGTTTTGGCTTTTGGCGACCAAAAAATTTGTGCTGGTGACCAAATCTTAAAACTTAGGAGCCAGCTGGCCCCAAGGTTTTTTTTCTAAAGTCGAGCCCTGTATCAATTGTGGTACCCTAAAAGATACATGATCCATTTTTTGTCTGTTAGTGCGAAAAGCCCCTACTTGTAAGAAACTAATTTGAGCTGTTGTACATGATATATATTCTCTTACCTCACTATACCCAACAAAATCTCCACTTGATCTAAGTAGATTGAAGTTTATTATAGGGCCTTGCCTAGTGTTGTCCTCAAAGTCAGTGTCACAGTATATTTTGCACAGTGGTTTACCAGAGTTGTGTGTCATCACAGACATCTTCCGATACACATACAAAGCAATGCTGTGGGTGTGATTCATGACAGCTTTCATAGATCCTATCATCTGTTCAAATACATTGAATGCATGATGCAAGGCAACAATTTCCAAAAAAGGAAGAGTGCCATCTTCAAATCTGAAAAGTAGGTAGATCAAGGTCTACATGTGTTAACTGCAATTATAAGAAAGTATAGTTATGGATTTAAGGGCTGGGATGCATACCAGTAATGAAACTGCAAATGGATGGGCCAAAATTTAGAAAATTATAAGCTCACTTTCCTAAGATACAGGGCTTAGTGCATGCTATTCGATGTCACTCCACTATAAAAGATGTAAAACAAGAAACACTTACAAAATGTGAAATCCAGCAACAAAATGGTACAGTAACTTTGAAAACACCAATACAAACAAAAATGTATCTGCATCCCAACTTCAAATAAGGAGATATAAAAAAGATGTCAAGTTTTGACTCTCAGAAAAATTATAAAAATGTATCAGGTAAAAATAAAAGAAAGAACTAAGAAAATAACTGATGTTAGCAACAATTTCATTGACAATTTCACTGACAGACTACTATCAGATCACTTACAGGCTTCTGACAGATCACTGACAGACTATTGTCAGATCACTGACAGACTACTGTAAGATCACTGACAGACTACTATCAGATAACTTACAGGCTTCTGACAGATCACTTACAGACTAGTGACAGATCACTGACAGACTACTGTCAGATCACTGACAGACTACTGTCAGATCACTAACAGACAACTGTCAGATCACTGACAGACTAATGACAGACTACTGACAGACTACTGACAGATCACTGACAGGCTACTGTCAGATCACTGACAGACTACTGTCAGATCACTGAGAGCTCACTGACAGACTGCTGACAGATCACTGATAGACTTCTGTCAGATCACTGACACCCTACTGTCAGATCACTGACAGACTACTGACAGATCACTGACAGGCTACTGTCAGATTACTGACAGACTACTGTCAGATCACTGACAGACTCCTGTCAGATCACTGACTGACTACTGACAGATCACTTACAGGCTACTGTGAGATCACTGAAAGACTACTGTCCGACCACTGACAGTCTACTGTCAGTTCACTGACAGACTACTGACAGATCACTGACAGGCTACTGTCAGAGAACTGACAGAGTACTGTCAGATCACTGACAGACTGCTGTCAGATCACTGACCGACTACTGTCAGATCACTGACAGACTGCTGACAGAACACTGACAGACTACTGAAAGATCACTGACAGACTACTGTCAGATCACTGACAGACTGCTGACAGAGCACTGACAGACTACTGTCAGATCACTGACAGACTACTGTCAGATCACTGTCAGACTACTGTCAGATCACTGACAGAGCACTGACAGACTACTATCAGATCACTGACAGACTACTGTCAGATCACTGACAGACTACTGTCAGATCACTGTCAGACTACTGTCAGATCACTGACAGACTACTGACAGAGCACTGACAGACTACTATCAGATCACTGACAGACTACTGTCAGATCACTGACCGACTACTGTCAGATCACTGACAGACTGCTGACAGAACACTGACAGACTACTGAAAGATCACTGACAGACTACTGTCAGATCACTGACAGACTGCTGACAGAGCACTGACAGACTACTGTCAGATCACTGACAGACTACTGTCAGATCACTGACAGATCACTGACAGACTACTGACAGATCACTTGCAGACTACTGCCAGATCACTGAGAAACTGCTGACAGAGCACTGACAGACTGCTAACAGAACACTGACAGACTACTGTCAGACCACTGATAGACTACTGTCAGATCACTGACAGACTACTGTCAGATCACTGACAGACTACTGTCAGATCACTGACAGACTGCTGACAGAGCACTGACAGACTGCTGTCAGATCACTGACAGACTACTGTCAGATCACTGACAGACTACTGTCAGATCACTGACAGACTACTGTCAGATCACTGACAGACTACTGTCAGATCACTGACAGACTATTGTCAGATCACTGACAGGCTACTGTCAGAGAACTGACAGACTACTGTCAGATCACTGACAGACTACTAACAGATCACTGACAGACTATTGTCAGATCACTGACAGACTACTGACAGATCACTTACAGACTATTGTCAGATCACTGACAGACTGCTGACAGAGAACTGACAGACTGCTGACAGAGAACTGACAGACTACTGTCAGATCACTGACAGACTACTGTCAGATCACTGACAGACTACTAAGAGATCACTGACAGGCTACTGTCAGAGAACTGACAGAGTACTGTCAGATCACTGACAGACTGCTGTCAGATCACTGACTGACTACTGACAGATCACTTACAGGCTACTGTCAGATCACTGTCAGACTACTGTCAGATCACTGACAGACTACTGACAGAGCACTGACAGACTACTGACAGATCACTGACAGCCTACTGACAGATAACTGACAGACTACTGACAGATCAGTTACAGACTACTGACAGATCACTGACAGACTACTGACAGATAACTGACAGACTACTGACAGATCAGTTACAGACTATTGTCAGATCACTGAGAGACTGCTGACAGAACACTGACAGACTACTGTCAGACCACTGACAGACTGCTGACAGAACACTGACAGACTACTGTCAGACCACTGACAGACTGCTGACAGAGCACTGACAGACTACTGACAGATCACTGACAGACTACTGTCAGATCACTGACAGACTGCTGACAGATCACTGACAGGCTGCTGACAGAACACTGCCAGATTACTGTCAGATCACTGACAGACTACTGAAAGATCACTGATAGACTACTATCAGATCACTGACAGACTACTGTCAGATCACTGACCGACTACTGTCAGATCACTGACAGACTGCTGACAGAACACTGACAGACTACTGAAAGATCACTGACAGACTACTGTCAGATCACTGACAGACTGCTGACAGAGCACTGACAGACTACTGTCAGATCACTGGCAGACTACTGTCAGATCACTGACAGACTACTGACAGATCACTGACAGACTACTGACAGATCACTTACAGACTATTGCCAGATCACTGAGAGACTGCTGACAGAGCACTGACAGACTGCTAACAGAACACTGTCAGACTACTGTCAGATCACTGACAGACTACTGACAGAGCACTGACAGACTACTGACAGATCACTGACAGCCTACTGACAGATAACTGACAGACTACTGACAGATCAGTTACAGACTACTGACAGATCACTGACAGACTACTGACAGATAACTGACAGACTACTGACAGATCAGTTACAGACTATTGTCAGATCACTGAGAGACTGCTGACAGAACACTGACAGACTACTGTCAGACCACTGACAGACTGCTGACAGAACACTGACAGACTACTGTCAGACCACTGACAGACTGCTGACAGAGCACTGACAGACTACTGACAGATCACTGACAGACTACTGTCAGATCACTGACAGACTAGTGACAGATCACTGACAGACTACTGTCAGATCACTGACAGACTGCTGACAGATCACTGACAGGCTGCTGACAGAACACTGCCAGATTACTGTCAGATCACTGACAGACTACTGAAAGATCACTGATAGACTACTATCAGATCACTGACAGACTACTGTCAGATCACTGACCGACTACTGTCAGATCACTGACAGACTGCTGACAGAACACTGACAGACTACTGAAAGATCACTGACAGACTACTGTCAGATCACTGACAAACTGCTGACAGAGCACTGACAGACTACTGTCAGATCACTGGCAGACTACTGTCAGATCACTGACAGACTACTGACAGATCACTGACAGACTACTGACAGATCACTTACAGACTATTGCCAGATCACTGAGAGACTGCTGACAGAGCACTGACAGACTGCTAACAGAACACTGACAGACTACTGTCAGACCACTGACAGACTACTGTCAGATCACTGACAGACTACTGTCAGAGCACTGACAGACTACTATCAGATCACTGACAGACTACTGTCAGATCACTGACAGACTACTGTCAGATCACTGACAGTCTACTGTCAGATCACTGACAGACTGCTGACAGAGCACTGACAGACTGCTGTCAGATCACTGACAGACTACTGTCAGATCACTGACAGACTACTGTCAGATCACTGACAGACTACTGTCAGATCACTGACAGACTGCTGACAGAGCACTGACAGACTACTGACAGATTATGGACAGATAACTAACAGATGTCTTGTAACTGTTGCAAGCATTTGACTGTCTTTATGCCAGTACAAAGGAAGTAACATACCTTTCAGCTAAGTTGTCTTTAGTGATGTGAAACCTTTCACTAGAAATTGTAGCCTGCACAGTTCCTCCGCCATAGTAACATTTACGTAGAATGTGAGAGCTATTGTTTTTTACAATAAGAGCACCCAAACCAGTTGGAAACCCAAACATCTTGTAAAAGGAAATGGGAACAAAATCTGCTGCACAAGAAACCAAATCCAAAGGAGAAGTGCTTACAAATGAAGATGCATCCAGAACAACAAACCAATGACACTGACAATCACTATTGAATAATGATCCTTGTTTAGTTCGAGAAATCCATTCCATAGGGTACTTTCTCCCTGAGAAATTGCACATTGCAGGGAAGGCAAATAAGTTGTTGCAACAGTCAATATCTTCATGAAAACAATTACTTGTTTCACCTAAATTGCCTCTTGGCTCTTCACTTATGAAGTTGAATTGTTCCATCAAATCTTTCTCACTGATACAAACTATTTGTGTCCCACTTAAAGCAGCTCTTTCTCTGATACCAACCACTGATGTGTGATTCTCTTCAAGGTAACAGAACCGGCCTCTGTGACGGCTTTCCTTGTTTATAGCCACCTGCCAATCAAAGCTCTCTGATAGAAGTTTTAAAGCAGCGGTAGCACCAGAAGTAAAAATCACAGTGTGTTTTTCCGTAGTAGTATTGAAATGCTTTAAAATTCTACTGCGAACCTGCTCAGTGATATCACTTGACAATTGGCTGCTAGAGTTTTTGCTGTGTGGATTGCCATAAACGTTGTTGGTGAAATCATTGTAGATTCTTCTTATAACACTCTCTGGATACTGTGTTGTTCCAACATGATCTAGGTAGGTGATATCTGAGATACAATTCAGAAATACCATTATTATTATACATGCGAGTTCAAGACATAAACTTCTACTAGGAGTTGATTCAAGATATTAATGGACAGTGCTCAGATTCCACAATAATTCCAGGCTGATACTGCATTATTTAAGGACAGTACCTACTAACAGTTAGCTATTTTAGCCCAGACAATCACTATGCAATGAAAAGTAGATGTTACCAAAGGCTATTAAAATACTCAAAGAAAATGGGGAGGTGGTAGCCTGCACGCAAGTTGTCGAGATAATTAGGTTTGAAATCAGGAAAAGTGATGACATGACAGTTTTAACAAAGTAAAAGGAAATTTCTTAACAAATTTCCTTTAAATTTGGTTTTTCATAAGAAACTCAACATTAAATATAACAATCTTAAAAATATCTTTGAAACTGTATGATCCATGTTTTTATTACCAGTAACAAAATGATTGCATTTGAGCACATTTTCGAGTCTAAAACTCTCACTTCCACAGGGGTTTTGCTAAAAGCAGGCCCGCGGCCCAGTGGCCCACGGCTTGCAACGGCCCAGCGGCCCGTGCCCCATGGTCTGCGATGGCTTGGCGGCCCGGTGGCGTGCCCAGTCCTGATTTTCTACAGTTTTTTTTGTCCATCGGTAAATCCACACGCATTCACAGATGTGCATCAGGTTTGAGTGTGCAAAATGGACGACAGTGAGTTTGAATTCGTTTGCCATTTTAATAATCATTTCAATCCTTTTCGATCCTTTCTTTCGTTGCATGTTGGTAAGTGAAAAACGTTGCCATTCTCTGCTTATTCGTGTGTTTACAGAACCCAATAGAGAGGAAGTCCATTCTCACACGATGTACGTTATTTTCAAACCACAGTTTGAGATTGAAAATTTCATAAGCTAAATAATGAGATATGTGAACCGTGAATTGTCTCTGATTTGCGTTTGTCAGTTTATCAGGTAATCACATTCTCACTTTGTAACCACATCATCTTACGGTAATTCTGTGCAATCACAGGCAACAATTAACTTCAGCTCGTGCTTCCAGACATAACGCCGCATAACAGTAATAATGATGCAGCAAATGAAGCATGAATAAACTTGACTACACCGGGAATAAAAAAGCCTGAAATAATCAGGGCTTCAACAGTATTTGAACCCGTGACCTCTGCGAATATCGGTGCGATGCTCTAGCTATAAAGCCACACCTTGGGAGCGAGGTCGAGTTGTTGAGTTCATATTCATAAAGACAAAAATTAATTGACAATAGAAAACAATCACACGCTGATTGCTCTTTGAAGGCAAGATTTTTTATAAAACATAAAATGGCGGCTTTTTGAATGTAATCCTTTAGAGTTTCTACTAAAACAATTAGACTACTCGCCCTCGTTTTCTATGAGCAATAGTCAACTCGGCTGCGCCTCGCTGACTATTCGCTCATAGAAAACTCAGGCTCGTAGTCTAATTGTTAATAAAAACTAGTTTTGAGTATATTACTGACCACAGGGAGCAGCAGCCTCTAAAATTTTTGCCTGGCTTTGCGCATCATATTCCTAAAATATTTTTCCCTGGTGAGCTAAGCTGGAGGTGGAAAAATTCCTGGGACCCCTTAACCACATGCCAATCAAGATATTAGAAAATAGATCACACCTGAAGCTTAAAGCTAAATAAAGATAGTATTGTAAAATCTGTGAATTTTAGAGGTCCAGTGTGCTCCATTGTTGGCTGAGCTAAAGTTTCCTCTGTCTTGCACACTAGCATTACAGTGATTGGGCATCACATTTAGACTTTAGGACCTTTAGAGTGATGAGGTGAATAATAATTTTCATGACTGATTTAATTACATGGCTCAGATTTTTGTCTTACTCTTCAATAATTGCAGCAAGCCAGCAACTTGTGCAACAGACTGGACCATACTGGACCATACTCATGGAACAAGAGGTGACATTCATTTTACATCTTCAATTTTAAAAGGATAGTTGTAGCATCCTGCGCACATGAAAATGTAATCGTTAAAACAAAATACTGGTGTAACTATGAAGAAATATAACTCCAATTGTTGTCACTATGACTTGTTTTAAGAAATTTTGCCTGCACAAATGTTCACCAACATCCTTGACATCCACTATTCAGAAAGAACGTACATGACTTTTTCTGCTATGGGTTCTTTCACATTATACACCTTTGCATTCCCAACTGAAAAGAACTTTACATTCTGGGTACCTTATGATATCAAAAGGGTGCAATTCTACCCACAAAGGATTGATGACAAGGTTACAACTCTGACGTATATTCTAAGCACGATTGCTACAATGTTAAAATAATGATGGTGTTACTGTGACACACTTTTACAAAGCTAAGATGATGGTAAGAATGTTATATTGTAATGCACCTATCAATGTTAAGCCTGAGGGGAAGGCCAGGCATTTTTAAGACAATTTTTTAAAACAACTTTTTAAGACAATTCTTTAAACAATTCTTTAAAACAATTTTTTAAAAACTAAACTAGTGAGCAGCACTATGCAACCTTCAGTTGCAAAACTTGTTTATTCTCTGATGCGTTTTGTCTAACTATTGTAGACTTTTTCAGGGAGTTTTACAAACATACACTAAACGCCTGTATTTAAGCCATCCTGATGGCTATTTTGGTGGCAACAAAAGTTTGGCCAGATTTACAAAAAGGAACAGGCGATATTTTCGCAAGGCGTGGGAAAGTTTTGGGGGCCACGGTTTTGTTGAAAACGAAGACCCAAAAGTGAAAAAAAAAAGATGACCCAAAAGCAAAGACTTGAGACTGAAGACCCACTGGTCTAAAACAAAACCCTGTGGTCTAAAACGGAGACCCTGTGGTCTAAAACGAAGACCTACTGGTATAAAATGAAGAACAACTAGTCTAAAACGAGGACCCACAGGTCTAAAACAAAGACCCACTGGTTGACCCACTGGTCTAAAACGAAGACCCAATGGTCTAAAACCTTTTTTCAGTGGAAGGCTTAACACTAAGCTAAATTGCTCTCATTTCTGTAGTGCATAAATTAAAATATAATCTGAGCGCGTGACAAATTTGACAGTTATCTCAGTTGGTACTGTCAAATTGTGAAACTCAATTAATTTCCAAGAATATAGAAATACACGTTTCAGTGACGATTTTGGCATATTTTGTTGTCACAAATAATTATTCTACTGTTTTAAATGCATATTGGGCAAATTACGATGAGGTGACTTCATTACTTTGCTATGCTGTCTTTACTATACAAAGGTGCAAAGGTCAACTGTGCGTGACTCGCAAAATTTTTTTCTGCTGTTTTAACAACAATCTATTGCCGCATGATTAATTGGATCGAGAAATCTTTAGCAGTTTTAATCGCTAATTTGCAGCAAGAAATCAGAAAGTGTGCTGACACACAAATCGTTGACACCAAATAGCTTGAACTCAAAGTAAACATATTCAAAACTCATTGGCAGCGGCTGATGGCACACTCCAAGCAGTTTCCTTTTCGGGTCTTCGTTTTCAACACATCCACAGCTCTCAGGACATCTGGACATGAGGAAGAAATGGAACAAGCTTCAAAGAAGTGGGATTTACAGCTGAAAAGGTTGCTATACATTTAATATTTTGACCTTCATTAAAAGACTGATGTTTGATGTGAATAAGTTGTGGTTTAAGCTGTAGGTATGACCATTTCATGAAAATGCTAATTAACATATTTGCATATATTCACAACCGCCATCAAAATGACATTCTGAACTTTGCGTGGCAAATTGGGACTCTCTCCCCCAAAAATCTGTGGTGCATCTAGAGTATCTAGGGTTAAGAGGCTTGGCAGTCGGAGCATTCGATCTTGTATACTGCTCCTTGTCTGTTGTTAGGGTCGTCCTTGTCTTTAATGTTAGTTAGTAAACTGCCATAGCTTAGTAATCAGTTTGTGGGCTATGCGTCTCTGAGTTTTTCATTTTCAGGTAGAAATAGCTTTGTTAATTAGAATTGGCATTCAGTTGCAACAATAATCAAATAAGACAAGTAAATGATAGCGGTACGTGGAGGATTTGCTTTTCAAGTGTCTTCACAACATTGTAATGCGATGTAGTAATGAGTAGTGTTAAAGAAGAGAGTTTGAAAGCACTGATGTTTTTTAAAGATTTGTGCAAGGAATCCTTCAATTATTGCTGCAGACTTTGTGGTGGCAAGCGTAACTGCAAAGTAGTCAAATTAAACTTTTAGGCATCACACCTGAGTGAGTGCTGTATATCAATCCAATCAGGTTTGGGGTTGCATCAAGAAACCAGTCAAATTGTGCAATAAAAATGGAATGACATGCACAGTATAGTGACCGGTTGTGATTGATTAAACTGATTGCTGCAGTTTTTACAGATATATTATTCGTGATCGACAGAAAGTTTTGCTGAGAACAAGTTCCCTGGTCAAACGTATTTTGTGTTGCGCTCATTTACTTACAATGTACACACCGTCAGCGAAAGGCCCAACACTAAATTGGTCATTGAGCGTTCGTTTTGGACGGCTAGTTTTGCTGTCCAAAAGAAAAATACCCATTAGGCATTACGTCCATATCAGAAACTGAAAAAAAAAATTACTCTCGCACGCATTGCGTGTCTATATGTTTATGTATATTCCGTGTACCCCAAAACCCTGGCCGACCATGAACACTTCTAAATTTCAATTCGATCTGGAACGCACAGTCAGCTCTTAGGTATACCTGGGGGTACCGTTGGTCAACACATTACAAGCTAACTTTAATATGTAAAAATAGCTCGTGATGAGTGATCACCGTAAATTCCCGGGATAAAATTCAGCCATAGTACCTTCCAGTCTTTTAAACTCCTGTGTTCTGATTTGATCAATTTGTCCAGCATATCCATACTGCTCTCCAATAGAATGTGCAAACTCATCTTCCTCAGCTCGATGGCTCATACTTCAGATGCTCATCCAAATGTGTAGATCGCCTGCACGTACTCTCCCCTCGACCCTCGCGCCCCTGCGCGTTACCCCATGGGGTAAGAGTCTACGATGTTTACGTGCAGCGGTTTTCAACTACTATTTTCAAAATGGCGGCAAGGAAAGTCAACATACGTCTGGGGAATCTGGTCAAAAATCAGAAAGAAATGAAGAAGAAAATTGAATCTCCGTTGGCAAAATATCCTTCTTTATACATTGAATCTCATATTGCAGTGTACAGGGGCTGCTAAACTACAGAATGCAGGACCTCTTAAGTCTTTCATCTACATACAAGCCGGCCCTTTTGGTTCGTTAAAACCGGTTAATACTCACTCTCGAGCCAAAAGAGCCAGACGAGCTATTGTAATATTTCTTTATACCACTGCCCAGCCAAACGAGCCACCAATTCTAACTGCTTTCAGAAGTGGCCAGGTATAACAGGGCGGAAAAACGCTGAAGCACCTTTTTTCATAATTTTTTTACGCTGAACTTGCCATTTTACATCAAAATTGAAAGGGTTACATTTGTGTTAACATAGGTCAAAACGTAGTAAAAAAATTTGTTCATCTTTACTAAACTTACTCAGGGATATTTGAGAAAACGATGTTTTATTTGCTGATCAAAATCTTACCTCTCCCAAAGTAAAGGGCCTTATATCTCAAGGTTCGCATTCACCAAATTTTGGTCCCTTTGGCGTCCTTATAACGGGAGGTCGTATTTGGTTTTTCCGCCCTGCCACCCTGTATAATGTAGTTGCTCGGTCAGTATGGGCTTGGCGTCCTAGCACCTACATGTGCATGTAATCACTGATCTGAAGCATTTCATTTTGTTTCATCCAAGTACTTCACACAGTTTGTAGTCGTCACTCAGCTGCTATGCATGCAAAAAATAATTGCTGCCACTGCAGGGAATATATTTGTTTACAAACATCGTTTTTGTTATTTAAACTGCCAGAAAGTTAAACAAAAGAGCTCTTTGTTTCACCAGCCAATAGGTTTCTGTTTGGCACATTAATAACAATGGGTGACATCATTGATATCTTCCCTATTGTTAACCAACTGCCAATCATGTGCCACATGCCTCGGAATGAGTGTGTATTTCAAAGTTGCTCCTAGCACGATTATTATTTTTTACAAGAATATTGCAACGTTGTGAAGCTGAGTTTAGATAACCTTTACATTTTTCAGATACAATAGTGTCGGGCAGCTGTTTTGTGTTCTGTGTGACATACCTATAAAGAGTGCAATTCTGTGGACTTCACATGTGCTTGGGAAAAAGCATAAAGAGGTAAACTAAGAGACAGACCATTTTATTTATTTATTATTTTTTTTTGGAGGGGAGGGGGGGGGGGGTTCGGGCAAGTACCAAAAAAATTCCTGCACAAGAAAAAGCGCCTAAAAAAGTATAGCGAGCCATGTAAAATTCTAGCAAGCACTTTCAGCATCAGAAAAGATGAAACAGTGAATTGACAGAAAAATAAAATAGTCATTCATATTCGACTTTGGCCAGTATTTCAGATTCAGTCTATTTTCTTTAACCTTCGAAATCTGTTAACTAGTGTAAATACCTTTTGAAGAAAGAGCAGGCTTTAGTGCATTTAGCACTGTTGACTGGTTTTATAGACATAATAGTGGGCTTTCTCTACAAGTACACATCTTTTGTTGCCAAGTTTCTTGTAATGAAGTGGCAACAATTGCTGCTGTCCTTTCATTTTATCACATCCATCCATTGAAAATGAAAAAAGGCACAAAGTAAAGTAATTAAAAATAATTTTAGAAGCGAGAAATATTACTCACTTTTCAGTTTTCGAAAACAGGCCGAGTAGCAGTAGTTTCACACGTGAAGGCAAATTTTGGCAGTTTTGGTTCTGTTGCGTAGAGATTCGAACCCTCCTGATTTGATTGGGAGCCTCCCGATTTGATGTGATGCCTCCCACTCTCCTTATTGTTATCAAATTCTCCCGATTTATCATAAAATTCTGAAAACAAGGGAAAAATTGCAAATCTTTAGTATATTTTTTTACAATCTGTGTGTTAAACATTGCAATACATACACTACATACATATACCTTATACTTACCTACACACACCAAAATACTGGTTCTGGCACAGCAATTTTGCAGTTTGTTTTAACTTATTGATGGAAGCCGAGTTTACACTAAACTTGGCTCCAAATTGTCGCCGAGTTTAGTGTAAACGGCCTCCAGCAAAAGTTGAAACAAACTGCAAAATTGCTGTGTCCAGAACCAGTATTTTGGTGTGTGTGTTGTTCTGGAGTTTATTGTAAACGGCTTCCAGTGATAAGGGAAACAAATTGCAAACTTGCTGTGTCCAGAACCAGTACTTTCATGTGTGTGAAAAAGCAAATAATACGCAAACACAGGAGTAAACAAAAGAGCGTGATCCCAACCAAGCAAGCGGATGTGTGCCAAAATTAATTTCCAATTGAAGAAATATCTGCACAAGTATATACGCCAATATGGCTGCCGCAAATTATACATCCGCTGTTTTGCAAATGTTTTACGGTCCAATAACAAGGCAGGAAAACAGAAACCCAAACTGATTGTTATGACAGCAGAAGACTGGGAAAAATTTAATGCAGGAGCTGATTGCCATATTTGTAACAAAAGTTTGATAAAAGACCAATTCTTGGACCAACATTTGGGCCAAAGCCACAAAAAATGTTTTTGCTTTGCACAGACAAAAGTGGATTTTCTTTGTCTGAAAAGATTGTCAGAAAACGAGCACAAAGAAGCGGCAAAAAATCAGGACACATGTTTATTCTGCGCAAAGCCTTTGCTTCACAAAAACTTCAGAGACGCGGTAAAAGACCACTGCCACATAACGGGCAGGTTCGGCGGTGCCGCGCACAATGCACGCAATTTGAAACTGCGAATAAACCCCAAGACAGCACCCATTCCAGTTGTATTTCACACCCTGAGGGGCTATGACGTGCACCACCTTATGTAAGCGATGTCACACCAGCAGAAAGAAGTGAAATGCATCGCCAACAACATGGAAAAGTACATCACATTTTCAGTTGGGAATCTGCATTTCATTGACAGCTTGAACTTTCTGCAAGGAAGCCTCGATTCGCTTGTAAATGCAACCCCAAAGGAGTCATTAAAAATGACATCAAACATTTCAGAAGGCAGCGAACTGCTTTACAAAAAGGGTATTTACCCTTAAGAGTACATGGACTCATGGGAGAGATTCAGAGAGACGAGTCTGCTGGACAAAGACAAGTTTTACAGCAAACTGAATGGCGAGCACAAAATGCTGGGCGACTATCACAATCTTTACGTGAAAACGGATGTCGCCCTGCTGGCTAATGTATTCAAGAACTTCTGAAACCTATGCCAAGAGCAGTATGGGTTAGATCCGACACATTATTACACGTCGCCAGGCCTGAGCTGGGACACGCTCTTGAAAAAGACGGGAGTCGAGCTGGAGTTAATCACAGACCTTGAAATGCTTTTTTTGTGGAAAGAGGAATGCGTGGTAAGCAAGAGGTATGCCAAGGCAAACAACCCCTTGCTGCCTGACTACGACCCCAGCAAACCGAAAAAATATATTGTGCATCTCGACGCAAACAACCTGTACGGATGGGGAATGAGCAAGCCCCTCCCCAAAAGAGATTTAAAATGGAAACGCATTATGCCCACAGAGAAGGAGATCCTCAAGAAAAAAGAGAGCGCAAAGAACGGATGGATTCTCGAGGTTGATCTTGAATACCCCGCAGAACTGCACGAGGAACACAACAGCTATCCCCTGGCACCGGAGAAAAAAGTTGTGAAAAAGGAATGGATGTCGGACTACCAAAGGAATTTAATGAAAGACCTGGATTTAGCACCACCGGAGAGCAAGAAGCTGCTGCTGACCCTCGAAGACAAAAACAACTATGTTTTGCATTACAGAAACCTTCAGTTTTATCTGAAGCAGGGCATGAAACTGAAACGCGTGCACAGGGTGCTCGAGTTTGAACAAGAATGCTGGATGGAGTCGTACATCAGGATGAATACTGAGTTCAGGAAAAATGCAAAAAGCGACTTTGGAAAGAACTTTTACAAGCTAATGAACAACTCAGTTTTCAGCAAAACCATTGAAAACCTGCGCAACCGTGTTAACATAAAAATCGTGCGTAGCGACGAGGAAAACAAAATAAGAAAATTGGTTGCCAGCCCTTTGTACTCAAGGTTTGCCGAATTTACAAACAAGATGGCGGTGATCCACATGCATAAAAGCAAGTACATGGGCATGACGATCCTTGACAACAGCAAGACACTGATGTACGACTTTTTCTACAACAATCTGGAAAAGCAATACGGCCCAAAGTGCGAGCTCTTGTGCACAGACACCGACAGCCTTCTGCTTGAGATAGAAACGGATCACGTCTACAAAGACATTGAAAGAAACAAATTTCACTCAAACGCCAACAAAAAGGCCTTGGGCAAGATGAAAGATGAATGTGTCGGAACGCCGATAGCAGAGTGCGTGTGTCTGAGGCCGAAAATGTTCTCGATTCTGAGGGCGGACGGAAAAAGCATCAAAAAGCCAAGGCCGTAAAAAAGTGCGTTCACAGCGTACAGGTGCCCGAACAAGTGCAGTTGAAACGTTCAACAATAGCCTGCTCGCGGTGAATGTCAACGCGCACACGCCGGATAAACGTTTTGTGAGTTTCCATGTCTTTTGTAATGGCGCCCATGAATTCGCGCCCGGGATTAACCTGCAGCGATTAAGGCCATTTGAAAGGCGCGCGGTTGTAAATCTTCTGAAAGGCCTGGGCAACCTCATCAGAATTTTTCAAAGTCAAGGGTTCGGCCTCTCTGAAGTGACTGGCCACGTCAACAACGGTCAGCCCATATTTGAAAACTTTGCGCCCGCGGGGAAGTTTGTCATCTGGCAGAAAAAGAAGGTCAGCTTGGTGGACTGCGTTGGGTGTGGACACGTCGAATTTTGGTCGAGGAATGCGCCTTTGAGCGGGCAGGTATATCTGCCAGAGGGCTTGCTTGACCAGCCACTTTTTTGCGGTGTCTTCTGGTACCTTGGCGGCCTCGGATAATTTTTTGATAGCGGCAATGCCTTTCCAACATCCCCCAGGGCCGTAGTATATCTTTGCGAGTTTGCATCCATCGCGCTATATAAGTAAGGAGTTAAAAAGTTTAAAGGAACCGGAAGGCTGCGTAGACCAGAGCGAGCGCCCCGGCACCCACGAACACGAGTTCACCATTTTTCTGCTGCTCGCTTGGCTGATAGAAATCAGAGAACTTGGGCTCTTTGGGAGGAATCATTTGTTCTTCAGGATGCGCCTGGTTGTACAGTTTGAAGACGTAGTCAGTGTTGGCGAAGTTCTGCTTGGCCTCCTCCTTTATTTGCGCATTTGTCGCAATCCAGTCGAGAAGTTTGGTGCGGTCACGTGTGTATTTTGTGGACGCAGCTTGATAAACCTCGCACTTTTTCTTCTTGCGCTGCTTTGTCACTGCCCCCAAAAGCCCTCAGGAGATAATTACTGCCAATAAAAGCCGCTGTGTTCAACACAGCCCTGCCAACCATAATCTCGATGCTTGCCATGCTTCGTATATTATCAGAGGTATTTTCAAATGCAGAATTTTAGGCGTTGGTGGGAAGGATTTTCTGCCCGTCAAGATACTGTTTGAGCGCAACGCTCCCCACCGTTACAGCTGTGAACATTGCATAGTTTTCGATAGAATTAGAAGGATCACCTGTAAAACTTTTCTTGAACGTTTTTTTGGCAACCCAGCATATGGCAGCAGCAAGGCCGGTAAGGGTGGCGGCATCCATGACTGTTTTCACGAGCTTGTTGTCGGACATTTTGGTTATAGAGAAGAGAAAAAAAATATTTAATTGAAATTATTCCTCACCTTCTTGTTCCTCAAATACTTTTAAGGCAATTGTACGTGAATGTCCCCCAAATTTAGCCAATGCCTGAAACGGCTGCGATGCTTATCACAAACTGTTGGAAGTCTGGTAGTTTCCACATTTTGTTATACAACATCATAAAATTAATTCAAATGAATTTCACCTCTGGCTAATCCATCGGGGGAATGCCTTTTTTGGGCTGCGGAGATGCTTGCATCCTCACCTGAGGCGCGGGTTCCGGTGCAGGTGCCAGTGCAGTAGCCGGTTGCTTTCCTAAAAAGGCTTTTATGTCTTCACGCTTGACATAAGTCGGAACAAGCGTAGCGCCAATTCCAATGATAGAGATCCATTGGGTTTTGCTGAGACCATTTGAAACTTTGGAATCAGCTGCAGCGGGCTCTGGTGCGGCCTCTGGACCCGGATCAGGAGCAGGCGCAGATTTTTTTCCTTCTCTCTTGCAATTATGCCAGAAGCCTCAAGAAAATCTTTTTTGTGTGCTTCGCAGGCCTGCCTTGTTTTCTCAGCTGTGATCATCGGTGTAGAACTTCATCAGATTCATGTCGGCGTTTTTGTCTTTACAAAGAAGCGGCTGGCTTCCTCCCAAATGTCCTTGCCTTTGATGCCGTTGTTGTACAGCATGTTGGGTGAGCCGTTCACAGTAACGGGTTGAGGGTTGAGGTACTTTTCTGAATCCCTGGTGCCAGCGACATATGGCTTAACAAAGAGGAGAAGGATGCCTCTAAGGGACCTTCTATGGGGGTTGACTCTGAGGTTAATCCTTGTTTCCGTGCCTTTTGCGAAGGTGACCACCTCAGCCCGCATCACGTGATCGTACATGAATTCCTTGCCCTTGGAATAAATACTGTGCGTGTCGGCCGCCAGAGTATTGCTTCTGATCATTTCGTACTCGAGCTGGATGTTGGTCAGCGTGTATTTCAGTTTTGTTGGGTCAGAGCCTTTGACAACCTGTGAGGCCAACGCAAGTGTCAACTGAAACAGGAATTGTTGAGCAAATATAATAATGCAAAGCAAATATTCAATAATGCAAAGTAATTATTAAATAGTTGGCGAGGAATTCTCAGTAATTTCTTCCGATTTTGCTTCGAACTTACTCTTCAAATGCTCATTAAAACCAATGTGTTTTGTGGTGATCAGCGCCGCGTTGGCCAGAGCAAGAAAACGGCCGCACTTTAATTTTATTTCATGCACGTTTATCTGCTGTTACTTCCTTTCTGTCAAACTTCAACGGCTCGTACTCTTTTTTGCTGGCTCTGTTTCTGTACTCTAACTTACCGTCATAAAACTGTGTGTTTCCTTCTGGGTCGTAGCTGTCAAACTTAAGCCCAATCTCAGAATCGGGTTTTGCATCTCTGCTCCTGGCGCTGTCTTGTTGACAAATGACAAGTGCTTTTGTATTGCAGAACAGATCTTTGTGTTTGGTACTATCTGTGCTCCCCGCTGCGTTCGACTTCCTTACACTACGATTTCTTTGCTTTCCACTCTCCTTTCCATCTCTGTTCTGAAATATTCATCCACGTAGGAAAAGGCCTCATAAAACTGTGAAGCATTTGCCTCATCATGTTCTTCTCCTCCCTCGATGTACTTGTATTTCTTTGAATTGCAGGGTTGGTTTTTGTCCCTCTTCTGATCACCGAGTTCATCAAATGTTGTGACACTTTTGGTTAATAACTAAAAATGACTAACATATAACATGGAAAGTACAAATTATCGTGCAATGGCAATCTGCTGGCAAATGTGAAAGTTGTTCATTTTGTCGTGTCCAAGATACATCTTATCACAAACTAATTCATTGGATAAAGAGGTAATGCTCATTCAAATCTCCCTTCTTGTTGAACTGGGAAACCTCTTATCAATTCGTTTTTGATGTTGTAATTCACAAAATGAAGAGGATCATTTTCATTTTAAAACTTGAGCATCAAACAAGCAGCCCGTCTGCAACCTCACAGATCGATCGCGCCACAAGTAAAACTTTTGTAAATATTTGCCCGTAAAAGTCAGCCACGCCTTAGGCAGCCCTCAGAGAAATGGTTTAGCTGTCGAGAATTCTAATAAAGACATTTTTTTAAACAATGATTCATCCATAGAGTTGTCCTTGCTATGGATATATTTTGTCCGTAATGGCCCTCGAAGATAATTGATTTGTGTTTGCAAAATATTATGACAGTTTTGTTTAGTATTCAAAACCTCTGGCAAAATGCCTATCTTTCTTGTTTATCAAACAAAAAGTTCTTGTTTAATACACAAAAAGTGACACTTTTCTTGCTTATCAAGCGTAAAAGAGTATGTATTTTAATTAATTAAGCAATCTTGACCTGTCAAACTTGCATATTAAGTTAAAACCACAGGCTAATTGTTTGAAAAACAATGCAAAATGGACTCCAATATTTGGAACTCTGGAAACAAGTTGAACCCTGTATGATTTGAAGAGTACATAAATTTGATGTTTTTGATTGACTTGCAAACCCTATAGAGTTCAGGGTTCCAGTTAAGTTTTTGAGGCAAGGTGCCATGCAAAATATTCCAACGGGTCAAATCCCCACAGTTCCCAACAAATCCTTTTAAGTTTTCAATTATTTGTTGAGTGAAGAGGCTGACCTAGTCGGCTTTTTGACCTGAGACCCCCTCTTATCTGGAACAATGGACACGCAAACCCCTAAAAACCACTAGGTGGAAAATGGGGATCGTGTACCCCCAACCTGTGCTATGATGCTACCTTTGGGGTTTCAAGGTGCCTTAACTTAAAAAGAACAATCTTAAACAATTCCAAATGTCTATATAAAGTCATTTAGGGTGTGGGTAGTCCTTGCTGTGCCATATTTCAAAGCAGTTTTTATCTGGTAGGCAGTGAAGATGAACATTACATTGTGGTGCTTTACGGTATGTTTTGACTTTTTGCTCCTTCTTTGTAGCTGCATAGCAAACTTTGCAGTTCTTCCTCTTTTGAGAAAAATTAAGCACATGGACAGTTTCAGACTCTCCAGGTTCCTTTTTGGGGGCTTGAACACTGGGGTGGTCCATACTCTTCCAGGCCTGCAGGCTGTCTCACAAGTTCCTCCCGAAACTCTGCAATGGCAAACTTTTGAGGTCGCTTGAGTGCTTCTTCGTCAGTGTGTTCTGCACGATGAAGTTGCAACAAGATGTAACTGTTAGCAATAGCTATGTCGATCATGTGGAAAAATAATGTTTTCCACCACCTCATACACTTTCAAAGAGCACAGTTCTTTGCAATAATTTGATCAGAGCGATCAACTGCATTCATGTAGTTATTGTACTGATCAATTGCTTTAGGCTGTTTTACATTGATGTTTCTCCTACTTTTTCTTTCCTAGAAACCATAACAAAGTCATTTGCATTTGCAATTGAAGTCAGAACAGTGAGTGGTCGGTTGTCCTTCCATTGTTGAGCAAGACAAACTCCATCTCTCTCCCACCTCATGCTGCCCCGGTCTTTACATCCATTCTTGCCCCTTTTTCATTGACTCAGGAAAGCCCCTTCTGTTTTCAGCAGCTGTTCCTGTAGCTGGGATCAAAATTTGAAACAAATATTTTACAAGCGTTACAGAAGTATAAAAGTTATCAAAATATAAATGATATCCCTGGTTCATTAGAGGGGTGACAAGTTTCATGACAACATCATATCCTAACCCATTTGCACTTATCTCATGTCCTGCATGTCTCCCTATGTAGACATCAAAATCACAGGTGTAACCATTCAAACTATCTGCCAAAACCCACAGCTTTATTCCCCATTTATTTGGTTTGTTTTTAATGTATTGCCGAATTCCAGACCGATGCTTTGATTTGACCATCCTCTCGTCAACAGCAACACATTGAAAAGGTTGGTAGAGGGCCTTACATCTATCCTTGAAAAATTCCAAGAAGCTACTCACCTTTCTCAACTTGTCTTCCTCACTGGGGTCAACAACATGGAGCATTGCCATTAGTGCCTTGAATCAATCTTGTGAAATTATACTTCGTGCCCACAACCCATGGTACAAAGTCTTTGTGCTCCAATACCGATGAAATGAACTAACATTTACAAGGCCACAGTACAAAATGAGGGCAATCAATTTTTCTATTTCCTCAGGAGAAGTTTCAATCCAGGCACCATCTTTGTCACCATAGTGGGGCTTCTCCCCAATAACTCCCCATGCATAGCTATTTGTATGGGTGCAGATGGTTCTAACAAGCTCTGCTGTAAAGAAAAGCTTGAAAAAATCCACAGCCCTTGTCATTGCACCTCTTAGCACAGGCAAATTCAGATGTAATCCAGGCTGCCGTCTAGGGGTAAAAGGTGGTATCTGATTTGGTGCATCTGGATCATCATAACTCCTCTCCCTGGGTGCAGGTGCAGCTGCACCTGGAGCAGGTGGTGGAATAGCACCCCTTCCCCTTCCCCTACCTCTACCTCTACCTCTTGCTGGTCTTTGTTGGCATTGTCCTCTAACTCTTCCTCCTCCTGTTGGCCTTGATGGTTGCTCTGGAGAAGGATCAGCTGGGTCACTTACCTCACCTACAGGCTGTTCGTCCCCAGAAAGTGGAGCATCACTAAAAAGAAAAGAGGTATCAGCTGAATTTAGGGAAAATATTTTAACGAGGCAAAAATGCATCATTAACATGAAGTAAATTTAGATTATTATGTTGAGCTTGTTCTACAACAATTCATAGAAGAATACCAACACTTGCATTTCTGATGTTGTCTGATCAAAGGTCATGAAGAGGTAAGATTTTTATGGATGATAAATAAATCTAATAAAAGCTGCCTTTTTCAAAACCAAAACCGTCAGCGATATTTAGACATGGATATTTGCAGGGGTCGTCACCAAAGGGTTAAGATGGGCGCCATTCAGGGCTCGACAAAACCTTCTTTTGGTCGTCCAAGACAAGTACATTTTCCTGTTGGGCAAGTAACTTTCTCTGCTCACTTGCCCGACAGGCAAGAGCCCAGACAAGTAGAAAAAACTATTTGAATTACACATTAGGTCATGAGTAATCAAAGCTTCATGAAAGGTGGAAGAAAAACCTAGTGACTGTATGTGATATATTTTTGGTTCACAAGGCTGGAAAACCTCCTTTTGTAGTTCCAGTTTGTAATAGAATCACTCACCCAGTGATTTATCAGTATTCAACAACATGCAAATAAACGGTCATCTGTGCTGTATTGTGTTATTCAGTGTTTAATATTCACAGACAATTTGGGCCTTTAATTTTGCCTAGGAAATCAATGCTTATCTGAACGAATGTGCAGAATAAATATTATTAAAGAGTCCCATTCAGCCAAACCTTTGTTGTTGTTTATATGCAGTATCAATGAAAGATTTCACTGAGAAACTTGCTGAAGGTAATTTAAACACGTCCAGCAACATAACTTATGGCAATGCAATAAAATTATACATCACTATACAATTTCCATAATTTCGATGGCATCGAAAATGGCGGAGGCTGACTAGGGCCCTTTAAATCCCTTCAAATAAGGGACAAATTCCAATTTTCCTGTTAAGTTAACTCCCTTAACAGTCTGATCGATGTAGACAAACAAATAACATAACATTTATAACATGATATTTAGAGAGGATGGCACTCTCACCCCTGAGCCACCCTTGTGCTGTCAATTTGTCTGGTCATGCAATCTTCCCTCAAATATCATGCCTCTCTTATTTATCCTCTTTGTCCCCCATTGAGACAACCTGCCTCTTGGCACTGTCAGGCTTTGTTGTTCCTGGCAATGTCTAACTTACTTCGAATGCAAGTTCCTCTAATCTCTGATTATTACTAGTATTTAAAATACACTGTATGCAAGTTAAAATTAAAGTGAAATGGTAAACCTCTATTGCAGAACTTGGTTAGCTTGAAAGAGAAGTCTAGTAAAGATCAGCAGCAGTACACAGAAGTACGACAGTCACCAAAAGTGAGGACAATGGGCAACTTTATGTTTTGTATTGATTTCTGTGAGACAATGTTTTCTTTGGTGACTACAATAGGTAATGAAAGTGTTGAGACACTTATCGGCAACAATTGAGCCAGGGGTTTCAAAATGTTCTGAACTAGGTGTCAGTGACTAGAAGAGTAGGCGGCTGTTATAAGTGCACTTTTTTGCAAACTGATTGCTATGACCTGAGTAGCTGGCGGCGTGATAGTCAAGTAACCAGTGGAACTCCAGCAGTCGCCAGCTTATTTTGAAACCCCTGCAAGTGTTTTGAACAAGATGTTGAAATCCCACTCTAAGACAGCACATGTGAATTTCTGTAATGTTTTACAGCTATTTCAATTAATCAATTTTTACAGCTATTTCAATTGAATATATCGTATCTTATGCACCACCTCCCCATATAGGTCATTCAAAGGAATATCCCCAAGACCTTTTGTGCTTAATGTGACTCAGCATGTATTTGTACACTGAGGCATTACAGCTATAATTTGGGAAAGTTGTTTTTGGATAGTTACTAATTGCTTTTGTTGATTTTCAGCCAACATGTTTAAATGGCTGTGGCATGAATCTGTTTTGGTTTAATTTGCAGTTAGTTTTTCTAACTGGTGTGCTTGTTTCGTTTACTTGTAAATCATGTACATGTAAAATCTGTATTACCGGTAACCATACATCAGGCAACATGTGACCACACAAAATAGACTGTAGACAGATGCATGTATGCATAAAAGGTGTTTTTGTTGACACAGGTAAAAACAACTCATGTTAGTGATGTTGGCTCCACATTTGTTAGGCCAGGACTAAAGAGAACCAGCCAGGATAAGGTGAGCTGCAGCTACATGTGATTTCCTTTGTACAGGCACACTTAAGTGTGAGATATTAAAGTCCATAGACTTGAATTGCCAGAACCAGCCTTGAGAGAGCATGGTGGGTCGTTCCACAGTATTTCCCTAGCTTTATTTTGCCTGTACCCATTTATACACCTGGGTGGAGAGAGGCACTATGAGAGCAAAGTGTCTTGCCACAGCCAGGGCTGCACTTGGTCCATCTGATCCAGAGTCCAGCATGCTAACCAGTGGCACCACACCTCCCGCACTGTAAGTATAAATAGCATGAAATAGCTGTTGTGATGACCTCAAATATATAGTCTGTTTACAGTTTTAAAAGCTGAAACATTTAGCAAGACCGCTGGTCTAGTTTCTGAATCAACTGATTTAAATCAATTGACTTTCTCATTAAAGCTATGCAAATACTTTCCCTTTCATTTGGCAAAATGCAGATTCCACTGCATATTTCACCTAAACGTTCTCTCTGTGAGTGACCAAATTAAGCTTCTTTAATTTGGTTTTATGGTTTTCCATGTTTATTCTTCACAGTATGAACCTTAGTCAATAGTAATGTCACTTTATAGTTTGCACTCAGTTATTTCAGCCAAATGCTTGGAATTACCGGATGGCAAACGGGAATCAATTTGACAACAGAATCTTGCGAAACAAAAAGGAAATTATCAGATCTAGGCCGAGACCTAAAAGTGCAATGTTTTTGCAGGTTAAAGGGGGTAAGTTTCTAAAGAAACTGTGGTGCTACGTTGGTGGGAAGTATAGCAAGTATAGCAAGATACCTAATTTGGTTGATAATGTGAATTGGCCACCGTAAAGAGATTTGAGAGCTGACGTTTCGAGCATTAAACCTTCATCGGAGCAAATTGAGGAATTGTGGGTCGTGTGTGGTTTATATACAGATAGATGGAGCTATGCTATTGGTTGGTGCTACGCTATTGGTTGGTTCGTTGATACCGTGAGGATTAAGAGTGCCAATTTGAGTTAGAGTTTTGCTGCTTTCCGTGCTTCCTTGATGAAGGGAAAGGCCGCAGACTGCCTTATGTTGCTTAGAATGATTGAGGAGATTAAATTATTCTCGCGACTGGTTTAGATGCATTTTTGTCATCTTTCTCTACATGTATGTCACGAAGGTGTTCTCGGAATCGGTCACCTAGTCGTCTCCATATTGGTGTACCAGAGTTGTACACCAACATGGCGGCTCCATACTGGGCTCTATAAATTTGTGCGCAACATTTTGACAAATAACTGAAGTTTGGAATAATGCACGGACCTAAAATTTGGAGAGGTGACTTCTTTAATTATATTCTATAATATCGCAATTTCTTGACTTCATCCACCAATGTCCATATTTTAAATTCTATGGAGGCTCATAGGGTCTCCCTTTGATTTTATCTGTTTATTTACAGGTTGGAACAAATAGAGATACATTACAGAAAAAATTTAAAGGTAAGTTAAAGTAATTACTGATAAAACAGTTAATATTTAAAAGTTGCTGTGAAGAAACCCTTATATGGGGATGCCTTATAAATCCCTCTAAAGACATGCAAGGCATGCAAGAGTGTTTTTAAGGGGCGATGAAGAAAAACCAAGGAAATAATGTGAAAACTTCAAGTTTTCTTTCATGCAGTACAAAAATTAGGGTTTGCGACAGAGCTTTGCGACTTTCCCAAATATTTACCATTTTGATCAAAAACAAAGATAATGACGGAACGACTTATAAATTATGTCCTGAACCATAAACGCTTGGAGATGGAAGGATAGTACCACAAGGAGGGTATGATGTTTTCTGAAACATATGTATACCTTGTGATATTCAAGAAGCAGTAGCACAGACGTCCGCGTCTAGTTTTATATTGAAGTAGATCAGTTACATGTGTGTTGCTCTTTATGTATCAGTCAATCTCAAAATTGTCTATTCTGCCGGGCATATAGCTCCGTAAATTGGAGAATTGGATGCATAACTTCTCCCGCCATACTGGGTATTTGGCCATGGAAGGAAACAATTTGTAACAGATTCCAAAGAGTATTGCCTCTCATCAGTGTTTCATTTCTTCCATTTTTTTTTACGAGTGACCAAAATAATATAATAAAACAATCATTTGTCAAATAAGCGTTGTGGAGATGGTTACGCAAATTGATTCTGTACTACCTTTCTCCATGTATGTGTCAATACAATTATCAACTAGTGACAATCTCATAGTGCAGAGTGTTATCTATAACTGAACTTGTACAACACTTACAGCCCTGGCATATGAGGACACATTGTTGCGGACAAATTGTTGCTCCTTTCTTGCAAAACATGTAGCAAACTGGGAAACAATTTTTTTTGCAAACACAAAATGTTTCTGATCATCTACATACATTAGGTAACAGTAGTCATGCAGTTATCTGCTCATATTTGCTTGCCAAATATGAGCAGACAAGCAGACAGAAACTTTGATTTGCTTTTAGCTCAGTAACATGATACTTTTTGATTTCTTGAAAAATATTTAAGTTGTGTTTCTTTTTTTCAAGACTGGAGATAACTGGTAGAATGTTAAATATCTGATAAAAAAATTGAAAGAGAAAAGATTTTGCTTCATTCAAAAAGCAATTTTTCATTGAAATGACAAACAAGAAATTTAATTATCGAATATTCATGGAATAGTACGTCCTTATTCAGTTGTTGCCATCGCTTGAATTATCTTTATATACAATTATATCGATTTATCTAGGAAGCATTTCAAGGAAAAGTAATGAAGGAAAACAGCTTTACTTGACCGAGAGTTTCCTGCACTGGTGAAAAGGAAACGCCTCACATGCTAATTAAATTTATTTGCGGTTTTGGAAGGCGCCACGGAGTCTGTAGCAATATTTGGGAAGCTTTCTTGCTTCAAACCCCCCCAAAAAATTGTCCAAACCTTAATGTTTTGACTCTTCTTTTTCAGTGAACTACCCATTAATGCCAAAAAAATTTAACCCTGGCAGAGACATAGCAGTAACTTAAGTTGTGGAAGTGCCAGGAAGTGTGCAACAATGCCTTCAAATTTAACAAGTTTACCGTAATGCCACAAAGTTGGCGGAAAGCTTGAACTAACTTTGAACGTTTTACAAGCCACTGAAGATCAGAATGTATTAAAAGGAATACACCTTACACGTTGTGTTCTACAGAAGGGAAGAGCACAAGCTTGCCGCATGGAAATTCACATCCTTTCAACCGTCTTCACCACCATGAAAATTACCGAACACTTTTCCCTTTAAAACCCACATGAAAACTTCTAGACCAGAGCTACATAAACACAGAGTGCTGGAAATAGATACATCATGCCAACAATGCCTCATAGGCCTGGGCCAAGTCTGCAAAAAAATATTGATACGAGTGATACAACTTTATAAGCGACAATTTGATTGGTTCTTAACTTTGATAATAGCTTCAATCTGATTGGTGTGATATACATACATGAATGAAACAATGGCTGAAGAGTCACATACTCCACTGACTAATAGTTATTAATAACTCAAAAATGCCTGCTAGCCTCTATGTAAAGATTTTTGTTTAGTCTGATTGCGAGTACCTTTAGGGGGTGACCATATAACTTTTGAGGAGGAGGGGGGTGGAGTGGGTGATTTTGAAAAAAAAATTTCCTGCAAGTGCTTGTCAGAAGAAAAAACTTACATGCAGCACAAATGGAGGAAAGAAAAAATGTTACAAAGGAAACTTATTCTGCAGAGCATTATATTGGGAAGGGGAAACAATATCCTGCCCACCAAGGTTTCTAGAAAAAAATTTCTTGCTGACCAGAAATGGTCAGCCCCTTAGGTATAATATATAGATTTAGCCAAGATTAAAGGCAGAGCTTGGTGTTTTGGCGGTTGTTAATAATTTCTGAAATTGCGTTCATTAAAAGTACTATCGTGGGTAACTACTCATGAAAAATTCCACAGCTCAAATAAATAAGAATAATTAAAAATGTCAACTCCAATTGCAGAATTTTTACTGAGAATGACCATAAAAATTTAAAAATGCCTACAGAAGAAAAAAATTGGACCTGAGCCTGCGATCAATGAAAAGAATACCTGGTCAGCGGTCAACTTTGAAAAAAACCATGTTACCTCGATGAGTTTTAAATCTGAGCCCGCCATCCAGTCATGTGATACTGGTCAGCAGATGCCTTCTTTTGACAGCTGTCAATTGACCATAAGATGGCAAAGATATAAGCTTCTGGTAACCTTTAAAAATATTAACCAGGTCAAACTCTCTGAACTATAGCCGCCATATTGATATTTGGGGCGACGTTGTACTGACGACGTATTTTGCATGTGCTCGCAAGCATTTTGACCATGAGAAATGAAAGGCATGGTTCTACTGTTTGTACCTTGTACGTGTGCTTGGTTCTCCTATTTCGATAGGTATGGGGCTCTGCTCTGTGGCCTTTCGGGCCGCCGGAGCTCCGCTATAGACTCAGGATTTCCATCTTCATGTTTTTGTTCTCAGCACTCTTGCACTTGCTTATTAGAGTTTGTAAGAAATCAGCTCATCATTGATGGCTTCGTTGTCTGCCTTTTTGCTCATAGGCAGTTGGATGGCACTCTATTCTGATTAATTTATTCATTAATTCAGATTAAATAGTTTTCTCCTATCCCTCCCCTTGCTAAGTATTTTTTGTCCTAGACACTTCATCCTAAAGGTTTGGAAGGTTTTATTGGGGCTAGAAAGGTGACATTTTTGTCCGATAACATGGACTTTCATGGCGGTTAATGCAGCACAAAAATGGTTTGTGGTTCAATTGTGGAGTTGTAAAATGGAAAGTTGTTAAGCTAAGCAACAACAGCTGCGACAAATGGACATGGAAATACTAGAAGGATGTACCATTTTTATGTGATAATCTTCAAAGGAGGATACCTTCGTGGAGTTGTAAAATGGAAACTTATTAAGCTAGCTTTGACAATGGACATTGAAATCCTGAAAGCTACAATGCTCACTTAGGAATCTTTAAAGCTACGGTGCTTAAAAGCAACAACGTCATGACCAAGTTCAAATTGGTTTGAGGAAAATGTAACCTGGAGGAAGAAACAGTGCAACAGGGAATGAATGCTGTATGATATGGTAGTTAAGGTAAGCCTCCTAGTTGTGTCATATTTTTTATTTCCTTTTATAAAAAACTATGCTTTTAGAGGGGGATTAAAATGGTAACGTAACAAAGCACATGGTTTTCTGTAGCTGCCTTTCGCCAGTTTGAGTCATTCAGGTGTTGTTTTTACAGATATTGGAGATTTACGTGATCCGTGTTGTATAATATATTGTAATATATTTCACTGAAAAGCCCCATGGGGATGTGGAATAAAGTTATGTATGTATAGATGTAGTTTGCAGGGGTTTCAATAAGCTCCGACGGCCGACAAAAAGCGTCAGCTAATTCACTCGACTTTGCTTAAAAAAGTTGGCTACTTTTTGCGCAAACTTGAAGAAATTAGAGAACGATTCTTAAAAAACAGTCAGCTACTGTACTCAAAGCAGCTGCCTACTTCAAATTTTATTGAAACCCTGAGTTTGTACAGAAATGCTTATAACAAGTCTCTTGTATATTTGGGGACAACAGCATTGTAAAAACCATCCCTCGACCCAGGCCGCCTCGTCAACATTAGATATTTCGCGCTCTGCATGCTAATTTATTATTCAGTTTGCGAGTCACATTCTACGAGTTAGTTATCAGTTGTCTGTTGTCAGTCAAGTTTCGCAGTCAAGTTTCGCTTCTACGGCCCTTATCCCGTCACGCCTGGTACGTTCTTTATTCTTGTTTGTTTGCTTATTAGTTTATGTTTCCTTGTGTTCGGTTTCCTCCAGTAATTTTATTTTATTCATCTATTTAGAAACCACATTGGCAATAACGTAACTATGGTGAGATATTAAAACGAAGTGAAACCCTATTGCTGGTGTGCGTTGTCTATAGTTTCAGGCAAGTGGATTGCGTTTCTAGCTTGGATTACGCCTTTATTCCGTGGAATCATGTCTGATGATCTTTCTGTTGGAAGGACTCGTCAACCAAGTTCGCGAATAGACATCGAAGCCGTACGGCGTGAAAGAATCCTGTCCCTAAAGAATTCACGTGCTGGACACCTCGGACACTTGAATAGACTGTATAAGGAAATCGAATCACTAATGCAAAACGTCAAAAACATTGGCGAAGCCTGCGAAAGAAAGGAAAATTTAGAGATTGCATTCGCGAGATGTTTACAGTCTTACGATGATTATTATCAGTATGTCGAAGACGTAGAGATGAAAAAGGATGCTTTAGATGCCTGCCATAGCATTATCACCGGGAAGAAAGAATTTGACGAGCGTTTCATGGAATGGTCCAAGTCAGTTCAGGAAATCGCAAATGGAAATTCCGTTAATTCCCAGCAAGAGGATGATGCTGGCGACGAAACACACGGCGTTACACGTTCTGTTGTCAGCGAGGGCAGCGGAAAGTCGAAGAGTTCTAAGTCGTCTTCACGCGCGAGCGAAAGATCGAGAAAGGCCAAAGCTGAACTTCTTCAACGCGAAGTTGAATTGAAAAACCTTTTGAAGCGCCAAGAAATGGAACGCCAAATGGAGCGGCAGTTGGCCGAAATGAAATCACAAGAGGAAGAACTGAAGCGCCGGATCGCCATATTAGTAGCTGAAGGTGAAATTGAAAAGGCCAAAGTTGTGGATGATCTCTTCCAAGTATCTGGAAGTTTGAAAGGAAGTATCCAATCAGAGTTGAAGCCGGCCAACATAGATAACTCTATTCCCGCTGAAAAACATGCCGAATTGGGCTCCAAATGCAAACCTGAAAACGTTGGTGGAAATCATCCCGAATCAAAACTGGATTCAAAGGTTCATTCTTGGGACCCAGGTCCTCCTCATGGCCGCAGCAGTGATGAAAACCGGGCTAGTGCGCAACAGTTTCAGCAACAAGAAGCTTTGCAATTGATGGCGGTCTCGATTCAACAAGGGTTTGAAATGCCAAAAAAAGAGCTCTTGACCTTCGATGGTAACCCCCTTAACTACTGGCTGTTCGTAAATAACTTCGAGGTTAATATTGCCAAGAGAGTACCTGACGCTGAGTCGAGGCTAGCGTACCTTATTCAGCTTTGTAATGGAAACGCCAGAGAAGCCATTAAGAACTGTGCCATAATCTCCAACCCAGATCGAGGCTACATGAAAGCCCAGGAGATCTTGTATCAGCGTTTTGGACAGAGGCATATTGTTGCGCATGCGCACATCGCGAAGATAGTGGAAGGTCCTCAGCTTAAAGGTACGGACATCGCTGGTTTGTCAGACCTATCCGTTCAAATGCAGAATTGTGCGCTGACCCTTGCTCAAATGGGCTACAGAGCAGACGGAAATGGCTCAGACAATCTCATAAAGGTGATGAAACGCCTCCCTGTTCATTTACAGTCCAAATGGGCAGACAGAGCCGGCTCATTAACCCAAGCTGGCGTAGAACCTAATTTCTGGCATCTAGCCGAGTTTGTTGAAGGGAAGGCTTTGTTGGCAACTATGTACGGAAGAGCGGTTGGTTCCACACCAGACAAGGATCGAAGTACGAAGTCATCTAAAGTTAAGCCTCCAGTCACGAAAGGTGGTGTCTTTACGACGCAATCCGAGATGGTCGCAGACGGTCCATCTGCAAATGCAACTCCTCCCATTGTCAATTGCCCGTTGTGCTCTGGTCAACATAGATTGTCGAAGTGCGAGCTCATGAAAGCAAAGAGTCCTGAAGAAAGGAAGAGCTTTGTTAGGCAGGTGAGACTGTGTGACAACTGTTTCGTGAGCGGTCACATGGCAATGGATTGCAGAAGTAAAATGAGATGCCAAGTGAATGGCTGCGGATGGAAACATCACACAATGTTGCATGTTCGGAAGAAGAAGTACGACAGTGGTAGCTCTCCTGTCAAACCACCAGCCACCTCGGGAGAGACTGGTACGAGTACTGCCAGTGGACCTAGTGAGACTAGAACGAGTACCGCCAGCGGGGCCAGGGAGACTGGTCAGTGTAGTGCTACTGGTTCTGGAAAGAACAATTTGTGTTTAAGAATAGTTCCAGTCATCGTGAGAGGAAAGGGTGAACTCGTTCGGATCATGACAAATGCTTTACTCGACCCTGGGTCGGACGTGACATTATGTGATGTGCGTCTTATGGATAAACTCCAGCTAGTGGGTCAACCCAAGCAGTTTTCGTTGGCAACTGTTAATGGCGAGTCAGACTCCCGGAAAGGGTTTGAGTTGTCTTTGTGTGTCCGCGGGTTGCAGATGGACGAGGAAATTGCGCTGGATAAAGTCTGGACGGTTGATACTTTGCGTCTTCCTCAAGGCAGTCCACCAGCTACAGAAGACACAGCTCAATGGCCTCATCTGAATGGAATACACTTCCCCAGGATAGAATCTGATACTGTGTCGGTCCTCATCGGCAGCGATGTTCCAGAAGCTCACTGGGTGTACGACCAGAGGCGCGGTAGGCGTGGCCAACCTTATGCCGTGTGTACTCCTCTCGGATGGACCTTGATGGGACCATTGAACTTTTGCGAAAGGAACTCCTTCAGTGTCAACTTTGTACGTTACGACGACGAAGCACTTCATCGGCAGATGGAGACCATGTTTAAAAGTGATTTCAACGAGCCAATGATGTCCACAAAGATCGAAGAGCATTAACCCAAATGGAAAGTTCTGTGAAACTCGTGAATGGCCATTATCAGCTGGGTTTGCCTTGGAAGTTCAAGTCAGTGAGCCTCCCAAACAACCGTGATTTTGCAATGGGAAGATTGCGCCATCTGAAGAAACGTTTCCATCACGATCCTCACCTCTTCGAGAAGTACAAGGACACTATTAACGGTTATGTCTCCAGCGGTTTTGCAAGACGAGTCCCCTGTGACGAACTGACACCTGCTAAAGATACACCAGTTTGGTAGTTACCCCACCATCCAGTTTTTCATCCCCAAAAACCTGGTAAATTAAGGGTTGTCTTCGATTGTGCAGCTAAGTACAAGGGCAAGAAGACGGCCTCAGATAATCAGGGTGATTTCGATGGGGAGACTATTGACACGGTCAACCGTAATTTCTATGTTGATGACTGTTTAAAGTCTGTTTCGTCGACAAAGAAAGCGGTGCTTTTGTCTGGTCAGCTGCGTGAGTTGTTGTCGAGAGGAGGGTTTCGGCTTACAAAGTGGTTTAGTAATGACAGGAACCTGATTGCCACTGTTCGGGAGACAGAGAGAGCGCCGTCCGTTGTTGACTTGGATCTGAAAGATCTCCCTGTGGAACGCACGTTGGGTGTACATTGGGATATGGAAGCGGACGTCTTTAACTTCCGTATCATGAACCAAGCAAAGGCCCCCACACGCAGAGGAATTTTGTCGGTCGTTAGTTCAATGTACGATCCACTTGGGTTTGTGGCGCCTGTGATCTTGCCTGCAAAGAGCCTGTTGCAGAATTTGTGTAAACGGAAATATAGTTGGGACGAGAAGATTTCGGAAGAGGATTCCGCTGTGTGGCATGAATGGCTGAAGGAACTTGTATCTTTAAGAGCAGTATCAGTCCCAAGATGTTTTAAGCCGCCAGAGTTTGGTGCTGTCGTCAATGTTCAGTTACACCATTTTTCGGACGCCTCCGAATATGGTTACGGTGCAGCATCCTATCTCAGAATCGTGGACAACAATGGTGCTATACATTGTTCCTTTGTTCTTGGTAAATCTCGCGTGACCCCCCTTAAAGGGGTTTCCATACCTCGCCTCGAGCTGACAGCTGCTGTGGTCTCTGTGAAGTCAAATTGCCTGATCCGAAACGAGCTCGAGTGCCCCATACATGACACAACCTACTGGACTGATTCCACCGTAGTCTTACAGTACATTCGTAACGAGTCAAGAAGATTCCAGACGTTTGTAGCCAACAGAATCGCGATGATCCATGAAGAATCTACGCCTCGTCAATGGCGACACGTTAAGACCTCTTCCAACCCTGCTGACATCTCATCCAGAGGTGCGAAAGGTGCCGATCTAGAGAAGATGAATCTGTGGTTACATGGCCCGGAGTTTCTTTGGAGGGAAGAGAAATATTGGCCCGAACAACCTTCACAGTTACCAGAATTGTCTGAAGAGGACAATGAATGCAGAAAGAGCTCGACACGAGTGAACGCAATCGTTCTTGACAAGATGTTCGAACCACTGCTGTCCCGCTACTCCTCCTGGGATAGACTGCGGAAGGGGATGGCCTGGCTAGTACGTTTCAAGAAGTACTTGATTGGCTGTGCTCGTAAAGATCTCTCCAGTGTTCCTAAGGGGCCTCTGTCTGTCGTCGAGGTCTTAGCAGCTGAAAGTGATATTCTGCGAGCTGTTCAACGTGAAGAATTTCCTAACGAGCTAGCTTTGTTGGCCCAGAGAGAATCAGGAAGCCAGAAGAATTGTCTACCAAAGTCCAGTCCACTACGCAACTTGAGCCCCATCCTGGTAGATGGAATGTTGAGAGTAGGTGGACGCCTCGAGAATGCTCCTGTTTCGCCTGAAGTAATGCACCCTGCTATTCTTCCGAGTAAACATCACGTGATGAATCTAGTCATTCAGAACTGTCATCGCCAACAAGGACATTGTGGTCCTTCTCAAGTGCTAGCCTTCACCCGACAAAGATTCTGGATAGTTCGAGGGCTCTCGGCGGTACGCAGAGTTTTGACAAGCTGCATGGAATGTCGCAAGCGAAATGCACGTCCTGGCGAACAAATTATGGCCCCACTCCCGGCAGCGCACGTTGCACCATCAGATCCTCCGTTTACTTATGTTGGTGTAGATTACTTCGGTCCCCTCTTCGTCAAGCAAGGTCGCAGTCAAGTTAAGCGTTATGGGTGCTTGTTCACGTGCCTGACCATGAGAGCGGTGCATATCGAAGTTGCTCACACGTTAGAAGCAGATTCCTTCATCTGTGCGTACCAACGTTTCGTAAGCCGTCGAGGGAAGCCCAAGGAGATATACAGCGACAACGGCACCAACTTTACGGGCGCTGAGCGAGAACTCAGAGAAGCACTTGAGCGATTAGACCAAAGTAGAGTCTATAGCCGACTAAGGACGGATGACGTCCAGTGGTCATTTAACCCTCCGGAGGCCAGCCATCAAGGTGGCGTCTGGGAACGCATGATCCGTTCTGTGCGCAAGATTTTCGGTGCCTTGTTAAAAGAGCAGCTGGTTAATGATGAAACCTTGTCGACTCAGTTATCAGTTGTCTGTTGTCAGTCAAGTTTCGCAGTCAAGTTTCGCTTCTACGGCCCTTATCCCGTCACGCCTGGTACGTTCTTTATTCTTGTTTGTTTGCTTATTAGTTTATGTTTCCTTGTGTTCGGTTTCCTCCAGTAATTTTATTTTATTCATCTATTTAGAAACCACATAAGCAATTACGTAACTATGGTGAGATCTTAAAACGAAGTGAAACCCTATTGCTGGTGTGCGTTGTCTATAAGCATTATTGCAACCCTCTACTTGCCGGGGTAGTTCGCAAGGCCAGGAGACGTGTAGCTACAAAGAAGCTTACGTTGAGTTCCCCTTTCGCTGGGATTAAAATGCCACAATTGTGGAAAGCGTGATTGAGAGAGAACTGTCAAATACTTATTGAACAGCTAAAGTTACAATTTCACAGTTACATGTACAGTACCGCTTAGAAACAAGGGAACCACTGAACACGTTTGAAATGCAGAGCAAACTTGTTTGCATTTGGAACTAAACGCTTTTGTGTTTGCATTGGTATTCAAGCACAAATGCCGCTAAACGCATTTGTGAAGCTCATTAGCAGATCACACTTCAAAGTCATATTGCATAAACATAGTCAACTTCTTTGTTGGACGTTCACTTTTACTTTTTTATGCATCTGTGTTGCATTTCCTGTCGTTACACAGAAACAAGCATTTTAGAAGGATTAGTTTCTTATGACTATGTCAAAAAAATAATAAAACATCAAACTAGTAATCCAGGCGAGTATATTTTTTGCGGTCCTGTGTTTATGTGCCACTTGTCTCGAAATTCATCTCGTCAATAGCGCTTGGCGACTATTTGGCTTGCAATGAATTTATAGTGAAGCAATCGAACATTGAAGCATGTCGTAAATAAGCTTAGTTGAAACGTCTTGGTCAGCAATTGACAATTGTTTCATGCAATTGCAGCGACAAGAACTTGGGTAAATGCATATCATGAGCCTGCTCATTCGTTTGAATACCCTTTTTCCTTTAAAAAGATCATATTATGGCCCAGCCATTTGAAACATGTCAGACTTGAATCAATTAAGTTAGGTATCATTTCTTTTCAACCAATTTGTGACATCACTTTTAGTATCAGATATCAATGATAAGTTAGTTTTGCAATGTATTCGAAGAGACAAGACGATTTTGTAAATGATTGATGTTCATCGATGATTTTCACCTGAGTAGTTTATATGAATTATCGAGTTCTGTTCCGTTTGTATTGTGAGTATTATCACGAGTTGCTGTTGAGTAAGGGATTCAATATTAAAGAATTACTGGAAAGGAAATTGTGATCATTGCGTCTTCTCGAAATCGATGACACCTGTGCAATGTGCACGAAATAGTGCCCAATGTGGGGCAAGTGAACAGACGACCGACAACGTGAGCAAAGAAGTACTAGCACGTGCTCATGCTAGACGTGGTGGGAATCGAAGTGTGTTGACGAAATTCCCGAATGAAGCACGTGATCTGCTGAAGGATGAGATCCTAAATCGACAAAGTTTGGAAACTCTGGCCGAATCTTTAAGGGGGAAATTGTGAAATCCCTTGACGAAACGATCATTGAAAATGCTCTGTAGAAGACATGTAACACAAAATGGAAGAATCGCATGAAATTAACTAAAGAGCTTGAAATATGACGAAGGATCATGCGCATGCTAGCCGAGACAAGTCCGACAACAAGGGAATCTCTACAAAAATTAATGCTGGTGGTAGTGGAACTATTGGGCCCTTGATGTCTCATGAAACGCCTCATATTTCTGGAGATCAACCTCCAAATGTATCGCCAAGTTTGAATACTGGAAATCCTGGTGATACTGGAATTCAACAAACCATCACTTCGCCTCAACCACCGGGGATCTCTCCAGGCACTGCTGCCTTTCAATCATCACATCATCAAACAAAATCAAAATTACCCAAGTTGGTTTTGCCAAAGTTCTGGGGTGACGGTACCAAATTTCGTACCTTTTGGGACAGTTTTGAGAGCGCCATTCACAAAAATCCAGGCTCGTCCAATATAGACAGATTTAACCATTTGAATTCTTTGCTGAAGGGTGTTGCCATGCGTGCAATACAAGGGCTAACTGTAACAGTTGTGAATTAAGATGCTGCTATAAACATCTTGAATCAATGCTTTGGCAAACTGCAACAAATAATCTCTATGCACACATATGGATGAGCTTTTAAAGATACCTGGTTGTAATGGAGACATGCCGTCACAATTGCATTTCGTTCAAAGTTAGTGTACAAGTGCAAGGCCTAGAAGCGCTTGAAGTGGACGCCAGTCGATATGGATGTCTATTGATTCCTGTCATCATGGCTCAATTACCGCACGATGTTAGAGTACAAATCGGGCGAAACACCACACAAGACGTTTAGGAAATTGGAGAGCTGCTAAATGTCATTCAATGAGAGGTTGAAGCGAGAGATATGTGATAATGTGAAAGTAACTTCCGATAACCGCAAGCCACCAGCTCCCCCAGTTTTACCTCGAGATAAATTGCTGCCCTCAAAACGTCAGCTCTTGAATCTCTTTACGATGGCCAATTGATATTATCAACCCAGTTGATAAAACCAAATTATATTACAACACACTAATGGCCCAAGGTTCTAGAACGACACCCGCAACCAAGGGATTTCAATGTGCCTATTGCACAGGGAATCATTACTCCACCTCGTGTGATCGCGTGACAGACAAAAACACACACAAGGAAATTCTCAAGCGAAACAAGAGATGCTTTGTGATTCAACAAAAAGGTCACCGAAATGATCAATGCCAGCAAAACAAAACTTGTTGCCGCTGTCAAAGTAACCATCAGCAATCTATCTGTGAGATTCCATTTCAACCCGTGGGATCTACTCCTGCAGTTCACACCAACTCAAACCTCTGAACCCCCTCCACAGAATTTTTTTAAACTTTGCAAAAAGTTGCATCTTATCGTGCTTATCAAAATTCGATAATAAAAAATGGGGGTCACCGAGCTCGTTTTTGAGTTAATAGCAGTTAAAGCTAAAATTAAGGGTGTTTTTAGCAGGTCATATTGTTTCTATAGTAACCTATTATGTCATGAAAATGATAACAACGTGTTCACCAATGATTGGGCAGTTTTTTTATTCCATGATTGTAGCATCAACTGATAAAGAGTGGTTATAATGACTCACCAGAATCTAAGTCTTGGATAGTGCTGGAAACTGTTTTGAGCCACCTGAAACTTTTCTATTCCTTTGCGAAATGGACATATGCATGCGTTTTGACTAGAAATTTTTGCCTTAAGAACCATTTTGCTTCGTTCATCTGCTGTTTTGCAGCTTTGTGACGTCATCACTCAAATGCAATAATCACGATATTTACACAGTAATTATTTTCAGGTAGCGAAGACCACTCACGTTACTAATTAGAATGTCTTGTGTTTGTATCCAAGTCACACAATGTCTCGTTTCCATAAAACAACGGTTTTTCACCTTCAGACAATGAGCAACAAAAGTGTTGAAACATTTTGCCCTTTTGGAGTACTTAAGGCTCATTTCCCCGTAAACTGTACGATACACCCCCTCCCCCCAAAACAATATTGGATTTCCTGTTGTCAGGAATCTTCCGTTTGCTTTTAACACAAAAGATTTTCCCGATAATATCCACGTTAAACCGACCAACAGACTCGAATCACTCCACTATTTTAATGTCCCAGCATGGAGGAAAAGTTACAATCGCTCAATCCATGCCAACTCGCACATGGTTTTGAAACCCTAAACTTACACCACGTGATTACAGCTTATCATTAGGCAACAAGAACAAAAGGAACAAAGTTCAATTTCACAGCGTGACAGTCACGCAGTCAATTTCCTAACACTCTCCCCCCATTTGTCTCGAGAGAGCAAATGTCTTAGAGGCTATCTTAACCTGATCAGTACACAATGATAAAATGAAAACCATGACAAACGAAAATAAAAGTCTCTCTAGTCTTGATCATCCGTTTGTGCAAGTTCCTGGATACGAGCCCTAGCAGAAACTGCGGCGATTCTTCGTGGTCTAAAGGCTGGCACAGTAGGGTTCAGAGCTGCTGGTGCCATTGTCATGTCACAGGTAAGCTCAAGAGGATACAAATGCTGCAGTGGGCGTTCAATGACTGACTTGGGAGTGCGTAGCTTTGCTCCTCGGACCACACCATCTCGACCAATTATCAAGTTGATCTCTACTCCCAACTTCCATTGAGCACGGTTCTTTTCATCGGACTTGATGATAACCACATCTCCTGCTGGATGGGCATTGTCACCCTTGTGCTTTAGGCGGTGTTTCTCCCGGAGCCCCCTCAGGCATTCTTTGGTCCAGCGGGACCACACTGCATCTTTACACTTGGCCAAGTACTTTGCACGCTTTCGGAGGTCATAGTCTTGGATGTGGTTTGGATCCAATTCTGGCAGTGCATTCGGTTGCATGTGCAATAGAGAACTTGGGGTAAGGATGGGCATTATAATTTGGTTTTATCAACTGGGTTGATAATGTCAATTGGCCACCGTAAAGAGATTCAAGTGCTGACGTTTCGAGCGTTAGCCCTTTGTCGGAGCGAATCAAGGAATTGTGCGTCGTGTGTCTTTATATACAGAAAGATGGAGCTTCGCTATTGGCTGGTGCCTGGTAACGTGAAAACTGCGGAATAAATTAGTTGAATGAAAAGCGTTCGTTGATACCGTGAGGATTAAGAGTGCCGATTTGAAAAATAAATTTTTGTTCTAGAGTTTTACGGCTTTCCGTGTTTCCTTGGTGAAGGGAAAGGCCGCAGACTGCCATATGTTGCTTAGAATGATTTGGGAGATTGAAGTGTCTCGCGACCCGTTTTGATGCATTTTTGTCGTCTTTCTCTACGTCACGAAGGTGTTCTCGGAATCGGTCGCCAAGTCGTCTCCCTGTTTCGCCGATGTATAACTTTTTGCAAAGAGTGCAAGTTATACAGTAGATGGCATTGGCTGAGGTACAGGTAAAATGATCAGTGATTTTGATAGATCGCTTGGGTCCCGATATTTTGTCAACGTTGTGAATGAAAGGGCATGTTTTGCATCGTGCGCGAGCGCATTTAAAAGTTCCGGGTTGATCACTAGTTTGGAATGCACTTCTGACTAAAAAGTTACCTATGTTTTTGTCGCGTTTAAATGAAATTAATGGAGGTTGCGAAAAGATTCTACCAGTGTCGGGATCATTTTGAAGTAATTTAAAGTTTTTGAGAATGATGGATTTAACTGCGTGGTTGTGAGGGTGAATGGAATTCTATCGTTGTTTTCTCTCTGTGACGTTTGTAGTGCTGACTGTCGGTCAATTTGCTTGGCGCGATGATGGCCCGCTTGAACAACAGAAGCAGGATAGCCGCGTTTGTCGTAGAAATTGCACATTTCCTCTGATCTGAAGTCTAAGAAACTGAGAATAAGGAATGGAATTCTTGACACGTGATGGATGTGAAGATGAATACAACAAATAGCTATGAGAATCTGTGGGTTTGTAGTGCACACTGGTGCATAAACTGTTGCCTTCGATAGAAACTTTGATATCCAGGAATGCTAAGGAAGTATCGGAAATTTCCCAGGTATATTTAAGGGCAGGATGAAACGAATTAACAGCGGTTATAAATTGATTAAGATCTCTGGTAGAAGAGGTAGCGCCGATACAGTCGTCAATGTAGCGACGATAGAGTTCAGGTTTTGGGCCGTTGTATTGATTGAAAAATTGGTGTTCAATGTAACCTACGAAAAGATTGGCGTAGCTGGGTCCCATTTTGGTACCCATGGCCACGCCATTGATTTGTTTGTAATAATTGTTCGCAAATGAAAAACAGTTGAGTGTTAACACTAACTCAGCCAGGCGGAGTAGTGTTTCCGAGCTTGGTTCCTTAACAGTGCGTAAATCAAAAAAATGTTTGAGGGCTAGAAGACCTTCGCCATTTGGGATGACGGTATAAAGAGATGTAATATCCATAGTGAAAATAAGTTTGTCTTCGCCCAGGAAATTGAAATCGCGAAAAATTTGAAGTGCGTGTTGACTGTCTTTAACGTATGACGGTAAAGATCTGACAATAGGTGCCATAATTTTGTCTAAATAGCTGGAAATGAGTTTGGTAGGGCAACTACAGGCAGAGACGATGGGTCGACCTGGGTTGTTAGGTTTGTGAATTTCAGGTAAAAAGTAAATACACGAGGTTCTGGGAGTGGTAATGATGAGATTGGTAGCAGTAGCCGGCAATTCTTGTTTGACTATAAGGTCGTTAATAGTGCTCTTGACAATTTGTTGGTTAGTGGAGGTGAGATCTTTGTCGACTTTAGCATAAAAAGAGGTGTCAGAAAGTTGCCGCAAAGCTTCTTTTTGGTAGAGGTCGGCCCGCCAAACAACTAAAGCGCCGCCTTTGTCGGCCGCTTTGATAATTATGTCTTTGCGCTTACTAAGGCTTTTTAGCGCCGTCCTCTCTTCCGAAGAAAGGTTGGAAAATTTGGTGTTACGATTGAAATTAAGTTTGTTGATGTCGTGACGGCATTTTTTAATGAAAAAATCTAAAGAAGCAAACTGGCCCTCTGGGGGAGTCCACTTAGATTTTCGAGTCTGAAGCGTCTCGAAAGTATCTTTGTCAGAGGTGTTAGAATCATCCTCTTTGTCATGGAAAAAGGCTTTAAGTTGAACGCGGCGAAGGAATTTTTCAACATCTTGCTTAACTGAGAATTCGTCCGGTTTTTTGGATATAGGAACAAAATTCAAGCCCTTACTGAGGACGGATTTCTCTGAGTCGGAGAGCGGAAGATTTTCTGGAATAGTAACCACGGTGTTAAGGTTTTCAAGTGTTGAGTCACAAGTAATTTGAGGACCTATTAATTGTTGAAGTTTTTGGGCCTTAATTTGGTGTAAATGGTTAAAAAGTTTAGAGTTTAACTCCTGAATTTTTTCACGAATAGATTGTACTAAAATAGCCGGGCAGGTTTTGGACAGTTCAGAGCGATAATGTAGAATTTGTTTGTCGAGGTCATCGCGTTTTTGGCACATAGCTCTGATAGTAATCCTCATAATGTTACGTGAAAAAGAGTTTTGAGCACACTGAATTTGGCGACGATATTGATTAGAATGGGAGAGAGAAGATGCATGAAAATTGGAGCGAAAACCCTTCGGAATAACTTTAGAATGAAGGCAACGGCCGATGAAGTTGATGTGACTACAAAACCTGGTTTTAGCGAAGATGAGAAAGGCTAAACGGAAAGCTAGATTATTACTAATAGGGGGAAACGGAAAAAGATAACTTACGATTTCCTGGCGTAGCTCCTTGGTGAGTTTCTTCAGGATGGGCAGCTCGATGTCATCCTCCACGACAGCAATCCATTCCCGATAGACTTGTATAGGGATCCTTTAAACAGCCCGATCAATCTTTCAAACTGGCCGCCCCACCAGGGCGCACGACTGAGATTGAATTTCCACTCCATCCCCTCCTCTCATCTTTCATTACTTGCTCAATCCATTTGGATGCACTGACAAATGTTTTACCATTGTCAGAGTAGATTCGCTGCGGTCTCCCATGCGGGCGATGAAGCACTTCAAGCTTCTGATGAACTCAGTGGTCTCAAGGTTTGGCACAAGGTCTACATACACAGCACGTGTAAGGCTGCAAGCATATAGTAGGATGTATGTCTTTCCTTCAGTTTTTGGTCTCTTCCGATACCTCAATGGTCCCGCAAAGTCCACTCCAATGACTTGGAAGGGTGTTTGGCCCACTGTACGATCCCTTGGGAGGTTCCCTGGCGGAGGGGAGGTATAGGCCTGCGCCCTGAACCGCCGACATCCATGGCAAGACTTAACGATCCTTTTAGTTAATCTTCTCAGGCGTAGCACCCAGTAGTGCTCTCGTACTTTTGCCATCGTTCTCCCAACTCCCCCATGCAGCACTGCAACATGGGCCTGGGCCACTAACTTCTCAGTGTACCGTTGTCCATCTGGCAGGAATATCGGGTAGTGGCCCTGAACTCTGCCACGGCATTCCAGTACTCCATCTTCATTTTCCTGTAGATTCAGCTGCAGCTTGTCTTCTTGGTATCGCGCATCAGCAGTGGCTCGTGCCTGCACTCGCTTCACCCAAAAGAGCTCTGCTTTCTTCGTTTTGTCTGCGGTTAGCGGTCCCTCCAACCTCTTGGTCTTCCTGGCACGAGAATTCTGGGTGAATTGGATTATCCATGCAGTCACTCGAATTGCTTCCCACTGGCTGAATTTCTCAACAATGTCATCCAGCTTGTCTGCCACTGCCACTGCTACTAGTAGCATGTCTTGTTTTGCTTTAGCTTCTGCCAATGACTCTTGTGTGGCATTCGTCACTATGTCAGGGGGCCAGCATGCCTTGTCTGACAACCACTCGGGGCCGTTCCACCATAAGGCATGGTTGGTCACTTCTCCACTACGGCTTCCAATCATCATTACATCATCCATCATCATGTTCTTACGTGATGCCACACTACATCACAATGCGCTTGAATCTTTTGAACTCGGTTGCTTACAAACTGTTTGTATTCTCCTGGGCATCTTATCCAATGCAGGGCAACAGTGATATCACGCCAACAGTATTTCACGGTTACAGGAAAGCCTTCCAAAGCCTCACTCACATTTGACAAGAGATTTACCGCTATGTGGCCTGACACCAACTCTAACCGAGGTATGGTTAGTCCTTCTTCGCTAATCTTGCCCTTGAAGCAACTAGCCCTTGGTTGATACCCTTCTCTTGCACCACTACAGCATACACCGCATCAGCCACACCTTTGCCACTCGCATCCCCGAAGGTATGTAACTCAATGGCTTGGATGTCAAAAGGCTGAGGAGTGCTGCTGAAGCGTAAGAACTACCCGCTCCAGTGTCCAAAAGCGCACGACACTTCACCCCTTGGACCTTCACAACCACCACTGGATGAATCACCACTGTTCTCCCTGCTGAGGTGGCTGTCATCAACTGCTCACCAAGCCTATCACAGATGGAGGTGTGGTGCCTCTTTTTGACAAACTTGACACAATACACGGCATCTGCAATCTGCAGCCTTATGTCTGGTGCCGGTACAATTGAAGCATAGGTGTTTCCTGCTTAGCACTCGTTTGCGCTCATCAACTGATGCAACTGTTTTGCAGTCCACGGATCTGTGGTCAGGTTTCTCACAATACACACATCCTCGAGCTCGTTCGTCTTTCTGCAGGGCTTGAAATGATCTGTCTCGCAGAAAGGGTGGCTTTTTCCTGTCAGGCGGCTTCTCGTTCAGTTCAAGTTTGACAGGATTTCTCTCTGGCCACTTCCTGAGAGCTTTCACGAACTTTGGAAAGCCCCACTCTCTCCAATTGTCATCCGTCCTTACCAGATCGCTCCTGATTCCTTGTAGCTTGTCGATGGACATTCTCACGTACCCACTGATTTCTTTCAACTTCCCGAGCGTCTCCAAAGACTGCAAGTTGAACAACAACTTTTCGTAGAAATCGTGAATCTTCTTTGGATGTGAGCCAGTAATCACCGGAAGCGCCATTATGTTCTGAACATATGCGTTTACAATCTCGCTCGTCTGACCATATTTCGACTGAAGGATGTTTTTAGCCCGCTGATAACCTTCTGTCGTGAAGGGCAAACCATCAATGGAGGTTTTAACTGTGGGATTAACAAGCTCCTTGAGATAAGAGAACTTTGTTACTGCAGCCACTTCGGAATGATCGATTTCTGCTTCGAACTGGTTCCAAAACCGTGGCCAGTCCGTTAACTCTCTGCTAAACTTGGTGATGACCAGCTTCGGCAATTTAGCGCTTTTTACTGGAGCAGGCGATGGCACAACATGACCCACTTGACTTTTCCTCGCTTCTTCAATCTTCTTCTCAAATTCCAGCTTTTGTTCTAGCTGTGCACGCTCAAACTGCAGTTGTTTGTCTCACGCTTTCTCGACCAGCTTCTCTTCGCTTTTCTTCGTTTGCAGACTTGTTTTGTAATCGATTTGAGCCAGTGTTTCAGATAAATACTTGATTTCCTCGTTGGCCGTTGCTTGTTTTGCCTCAACTCCAGCGCTCCATTCTGCTAGCTCACCAACTTCAACGCCACTCTCCACTTTCGCTTGCTCAATCTGTGTTTTTACGCTCTCGACTTTCTTCACAATCGCTTGAAGAGCTTCACAATGTCGTTCGATTCCTTCAGTGTTTGCTTTCTCGACAATCCCCTTGAGTAAATGCGAGAAGTTTAAGTTGCACGTCCAGCTCCGAGGTCAATGCATCCATTGTCAAGTTGTTGTTCGAACTTCAGGTCTTATTCCCTTGCTTTGTTTCGTTGTTTTGCTCATGGTCCCGTCGGAGGTGCCAGTCTGTGTCGGGAATCTTCCGATTGCTTCTAACACAACAGATTTTCCCTATAATATTCACGTTAAACCGACCAACAGACTCGAATCACTCCACTATTGTAATGTCCCAGCACGGAGGAAAAATTACAATCGCTCAATCCATGCCAACTCGCACATGGTTTTGAAACCCTAAACTTACACCACGTGATTACAGCTTATCACTAGGCAACAAGAACAAAAGGAACAAAGTTCAATTTCACAGCGTGACAGTCACGCAGTCAATTTCCTAACACTGTCTCTAGAACTTGCTTCTTTCCTGTGCAACATTGAAAAGGGGGAGTGGGGTGGTTCTCAATGTAAACAGGATTTGAAATGGAATAAGTGAAATGTTGCAATTAGCACTTGATTCAGTCAATTGTCACAACCACTTTTGTCGCGCATTGTAGTACCATTCCTTACCACTTATCAAAGTATGAAGATAGGGAGCCGAAGATTGTGTGTTTGCTGCGCAATTCCTTCTATGTTGACGACTTACGCCAGCGGAGCTTACGAAGATTCCGAGGCATTACAAATTGATCGCACCTCTAAAGAGTTAATGAACAATGGTGGTTTTCAGCTGCAACTTGTTCGAGAAAGTATGAAGGTTCAGGATAACAGTTCTGCTAAGGAAATGAATCAGACGAAGATTGTTACGTCAAGTTTATGGGGATCAATTGGAACATGATCACAGATGAATTTTATTATGACCTTACGGAGCTGATGTCTTACATAAACTCACTCCCAGACACCAAATGATCAGTGTCAAAGCTAGCTGCAAAGTCTTCGATCTAATGGGCTTAATCACACCATTCACGATCAACATGAAGATCCTCTTTCAATCTCTGTGTACCAAGAGAGTTGACCGGGAAGACGAATTAGAAGGCAAGGCTCTAATGAGATGGCGCTCACTTGTAAATGATCTTTGAGATTCAATGAGATACGAGAACTGACAAACAAGCAGTAATGGAGGCATTGCCCTGGGGAGTTGAACCCTGCAGACTAATCAATCATCCACCGATGATTACGCACTCATTGGCCGGGGTGTCCTCAAGTACTCATGGTTCCGTTAATCTTGAGAAGTTGATCGACCCTCAAAGATACAGCACCAAAACTAAGATGCTCCTTGTAACTGTCATTGTCCTTTGATATACAAGAAATTTGAGGAAAAGGGTGCCATGCCCTAAAATGCTCGATTTACTCGCTGAAGAGTTAATAGAAGCCGAGAAAATGTAGATCAGGTGAATTCAAGCCTCTGCGTTTCAAACCAAAAAAATGGCAAATTGGTGGTACAAATCCGATGGTCAAGCAGCTTGGACTGTTCATCGATACAGACAACATTGTCCACTGTGAAGCAAGAATCAGCCCGTCCACTTTGCCTGAATCCGCCAAACAGCCAATACTCCTTCCGTCGAAACGTTGGTTTGCGGAATTGATCATACGCGAAAAGCACGAAGTAGTCCACCATGATGGAATAAAGGAAATTGGACATTGTTAATTGCGTTAGAGAGAAGTATTGGATCCTGAGAGGTCAAGAAGCTGTCAAATGAATCGTGACGAAATGTGTAACATGCAAGAAATTTCAGGGAAAGATATTTGCCACACCAAAGGAACATCCTCTACTTTCAAGCCGTATGAGTGATGGGCCTTCATTTCTGAACGCTGGCATCGATTTTGCCAGCCCTCTCTACACGAGTGATAATGGATCAAAGGTTTATATATGTCTGTTTACCTTGTGCCTCCACTCGAGCAGTTCATCTTGAACTTGTCGATAGCCTATCCGTACCTGCATTTCTGCAAGCCTTCAGATGCTTTGCTGCTCGAAGGGGTCTATCTGCTTGATTGATCTCAGATAACGCTAAGACTTTCAAGTCTGCTGCAAAAGAGGTGAAGTCCATTGAACGCTCACCCGAAGTTCAACGTTTCCTGGCAAACGACGGCATCCTCTGGGATTTCATAGTTTTTGGGAACAAATGACCCAGTCTACAAAACATGCGAGACGCATATCGTTTCTGAGACTCGTCTCATTTCTCTCGAGAAGTTTCTCGTTTTGCACGAGTGCACTGTAAGTACTAATGCTTCGCCTTCTATTGCAAGTACAAAATACCAGTACTTGTATTCAGTTCGGAAACAATTGTGCGGATAAAAAAGATATGATGTGTGTGCGTACGACGTATCGCATCGATCATTCGAACTACTTGAGCTACCCTTTAGAAAAATATCGCCAGTTGTTCGAACAGCTGGAGCTAACTCTTCAAGATAGATTGCCAGTCGTTCAAACAGTCCAAGTAATCCGTTCAAAAATGATTAGCAGCCATTCGAGCTTTAATATTTATATAGCACTTTGTCAAGTATTCACAGGCAGTCATGTTACAGACTTGCTTTTGTTTACAACTCAAACACCATTTGAATAGTCCTGATTCTCTTTCTTCTCCTCAGCTCCTCAGCTGCGGCCTCCACTTTGATGGCATTCGATTATCGATATTCACTTTATTCAGGACTTGGATTTTCTTGGATTTCACGAAGTCTCAAGATCTAGAACATGACTGTTTCGCTCTTTGACAATATGCAAATATCAAGCGTTTTGAGGTCTGAAGATATCTTCCATGGGAATACACTGTCATCTCATTCAAACCCATCAAAATTCTCTTTTACAAAAATCATCTTTGTTTACCATTTTCCTTTTCTTCAGCAATTTTTATTCTCATGCTTCTCTTCTTTCGTCTTCACGGTGAGACTGGCACGTGAGGAATTCATTGATGGATGAAATTGATAACACACACGAGTGAAACTTGACACTCTATACACAATCACACAAGAATGTCAAGCGGTGGAGAGTTTCAAATCGATTTGATTTGAGTGAACTTACACACAAGGACGATAGGAGTTCTGGCGCAGGCAATTTAGATAGTTTTAACCTGAAACTTGGCTCCCAGGCTCGCCTCGTTTAGGGTTAAAATCTAAATCGCCTGCCCTGCAAACCCCTATCGTCCTTGTGTATGCAAAGTGAACCAGAAATCATCCTTGTGTCTTGTAAATGCGTGCAAAATATGTTATGAAAAAGTGTGCTCAAAAAGCAAAGGCAAGCACAGCTTACAATAAAAGTTTGTTAATTTTTTAACCAATTAATTAATTAATTTTTTTTTTTCTGTGTATAACTGTTGACAAACGCAAGTGTGCCAGAAAGGTAACCCATGTTGCGACCGTGAGTCAAAAAAGTAACCCGATTTGAACAAGCTCATTTGTAAGTGTACCAAAACAAACCACTGTTGAACAAACGCAAGCACAGGTATTAAAATGGCAGCCGGAAACATTACAGAACAAGTGTTGCAAGAGTTTTATGAACCAGAGCCGGGACAACCAGATACCTTCATGTTGTCAAGGAGCAACATCAACGATTGGCTTCGAGTATGGCGAATGGATGTGTCATACAACAACCAAGCCAACAGAGATCTTCTTGAATTTGCAAAAGCAACAAAAGGAAAATTTCAAAACTTGGTTGAAGAAGAGGCCAGAAAGCTAAGACACACGAAAGTAAGCTTTGGATTGCAGGTAAGGTTCTCAAAAGAAGACGATGAAGGTAAGATGATGTACATGAAGCACCACTTCCAAGACAGTGAGCCGAGAATATTCAGCAGATACAGAAACAAGGAGGTAGCAAAGGAATTCAACGAATTTATTGAAAACACGAAAGAGGAGATCAAGGAGTGGTCTAAAAGGGCCTCAGGCTGGGTTCTAGACAGGATACTGACTGCATATGATCATGTTGCGCGTTTCCAACCTCTTCAAGGTGGAACATATATACCACTGCCAATAAAACTGGCAAACAAGAAGGCAATAGTAAATGTACGCAACAGAGATAACAAGTGTCTGAATTGGGCGCTCAGAGGAGCGTTATTTCCACCAAGAGATGGTAAAGACCCCCAGAGACCAAGCAAGTATCCAGAAAATGATGGCATAAACTACGAAGGAATAGACTTTTCAATGCCATTGAAGCAGATAGACAGGCTCGAGAGAAACAACCCAGGCCTAGCAATAAACAGATAACGCTAAGACTTTCCAGTCTGCTGCAAAAGAGGTGAAGTCCATTGAACGCTCACCAGAAGTTCAATGTTTCCTGGCAAACGAGGACATCATCTGGGATTTCATAGTTTCTGGGAACGAATGATCCAGTCAACGAAACATTGTTTAAGGAAATCCTTAGGATGCACCTCACCGAACTTCGAGTTGTTAAGAACACTGTTGATTTAGATTGAAGCCACGATAAACAATCGACCACTGACATACACCTACGATGATGAAGAAGGGGTATCGTATCCTCTTTCCCCTTCCCACCTGATTTATGGAAGACGAATCGCTTCTGAACCCAGTGATAGGCAAGTTGAAATCGTCAGCACCCATAAATCCTTAACCAAGATAGCTCAGTACCATAAACATCTTTTGGAGCAGTTCACGAATTCTTGGAAAAAGGAATACCTGATCAGTTTAAGAGAAACCTCAGTCTGTATTTCTTCACCGACTGTCAAAGGAAATCATACAAGTGGGAGACATTGTCTTCCTGAGAAATGAAGGCAAGCTGCGTGTGTTCTGGAAATTGGCTAAGGTAACTGAGCTTGTCTGAGGAAGAGACAATTAGATCTGCCAAAATACAATGTTTCACCAACAGTAGAGAAAAGTCCACCGAGTTACAACGACCTACAGTACCGACCAGAGAGATCGATGTTGAAGCGCAGCGAGAGCGAGCCGGGCACGATTACCTCGTTCTAGTTCAGCTTTGGCACCCAGACATACAGGGTCTCACCGGGCTGGGCTTCACTGCGGTCAAAGGTGATTCTTTTCACAGTGCGCTCAGCCTTCATGGCGAGAGCTAATTTTTCGTAGTGCATGGGTCTAAGGTTTGGTTGGACAACCATGCTATATTTATTTGCCACAATAAATATTTAAATGTAAATATAATAATATATGCCAGAAGGCGGCTATACAATGACGACAACAATGTGAGCAAAACTCCAATGAAATGATGTGGCTCTGCTTCCACATCATGGCCTCCTGAAGATATTCTGATGCAGACAATACAGCAAGAAAAAAGTGGGTTGCCCCAAACTTCATATTCTGTGACAACAGAAGTTATTGAAAGGAGACTGGCAGCTTTAAGAAACCCAGCAACAGGGTTACTTGATACATGTGAGGTGGACGCTAATTCACTTTTAAGCACTGAAGATCAAGCTCGAGATCAAGATCGAGCTTTGCAACTCGTGGCACAACCTAAAAGAAGTCGGGGAAGTGTTGTATCTAAAGAAAGGCCAAACAGACGAAGAAAAAACGTTTTTGCTTTCTGGAAACCATGACCTCGAAAGTATTAAAAACTATTTTCCAACTTAGACATTCACGGGTACCCACTGTATTTTGTTTTAGAGATAAATTAAAAATGTTATAATACATAATGGCTTCTGCCAATAATGCTTTTTCAGTGAAGTTCAGTCTCCTTATTCTGGATTAGCTTTCTTCAGTTCTGCAATTCTTTGGTTAGGAAGGTTAGTAAGGATTGGTTTTTCTGCATTAATGCAATGTAGCACAAATCCAAAACCTCAATTACATTTGACTCCACATTGACCTTATATATCTCAACATCTCTGTCAACTGTTCCATACATTTACTCAATAACCCTCCTTTCAGTTTTGAATGGTTTCGGGTTCAGTTCAGTGAGTAAATTTGAGCTGAGTCCAACATGATTCGAGCCTGCACTCCATTGATCTTAGCAATGACAGTTGCATGCAAGGTAGTTTGGGAATCCACCACACCATAAAATCTCTCAGACCTGCCTGATGAGGGGTAGGGTGGGGTGAAAGTGTTGTCTTCATCTTGTTACATACAGAGGTGTGGTGCCTTCCACTGCACTTCCCACAACCTTGGAAGCCACATATCCAGACTTGTCACAATTAAAACACACCTTGTTTCTTGTCAAATGTTCTTTATTGTTGGCAATATCTAAGACCTTAGTGCAATCACTGCTACAATTGCACACTGTAACAGTTCATACAGTATGCAGGGTACAAGGAAGTTCAGTTTTCCAACTTGGTCTTCGGGCAAGCTGTAGCTGGGATGTACTAGCCCGAAAAAATTCTCAGAAGTGTGATGAATAATTGAATTAATTAATTTGTGAAAACTTTCACTTGCGTGTTGGGCAAGTGAAGGATAAAATCCACTAGCCCGATGGCAAAATCCACTAGCCCCAGGGTATCGGACTCTAACCTCTATGTACACTGAGTACACCAAATAAAATTCACAAGTTTGACACCTCCTTGATTTAATAAACTGCCTTGAGTTTTCACAAAGGTGGGAACACCTCTGCCATGTTTTGAACCACGAGGTCTCTTTTGATTTACATATCATTTGACATAACAACTAGACCTAATTTGCATAACTGGATTTCAGACAGACATTGCCATTGTAGCCAGCACTGTATTCTAGCTGGTAATGTTGCTCCAATACTGTAAGCATTGTTGGTAATCCTGTTAGCAGTAAGAATGACTGTCTTGCTATTTGTGACAAATTGCTGTATAGTTGATTGCCAATATCCATTACTTGTTTCAAGTCACCAGGGTTACTTATCCCTTCTGTATTGTGGTATATTAAAGCACATAAACTCATTGTAACACATTGTTGTCATAAATGCAACAACATCCCCTTGACTATGTGGTGCTTTTATTGTTTTATTGGGATCCACATGGTGCATAACTGTACCAGGATTTTCCTCTATATCACTACAAAGCTTGTACTTTGTACAGTTTCCTTTGTGAGTTAGACTCTTGTATTCACTATAAAATTATGGAAAATTACACGAAAATAACCTTGAGTATTCGAGACATTTTTTTCATATTTATCTGTCATTGAAATGTAAACAAATCTCATAAAATAAAGATTTCTTGTTCTTAAGATTGGTTTCCTTCTCATTTTGTTGATAACATAATGCATTTTCACCTTTTAGGTTAAAAGTACCAAATAATGCAACGCTGTTGGACACAAAATTCTTAGGAATTTAATCCTTTTTTTTTCATGTTATTGAGCCTACCAAATACTGAAATCCAGAGATAACGAGGATTTTGACATTGCATAGCTTTTGAGACAACTATGAAGCCGAAAAACAGTCAAGTGATGATAACATGAAACTAACACAACGTCATAAACAATTCGTCATAAATTCGATTTAATGACAATCCTGTTCACAAAGACCAGCGCAATTGCACAAAGCTGTGCATGGAAGTTGCCCTTTAATGCATTTGCACCAACCTCTATAACCTTGCTCGCTCTTGCAGTTGCACTTCAGTAACTCCTGACTGCTGTGTGATGCTTGAGGAATTGTCATCCACAAGGGTGTCCACGTATTGTGAGTGACTTTCTCCCAACCCCATTCACTTGGAGAACGTTGGAGACATCTTGGTATGTTGAACTGACGTGGGAGGAATGGCTTCAATAACTCTGCCTTTACCTGTAAAGAGGTCTTTCTGCACATCATTCACTGTCGTACATGTGCTGGTGCGATCATACATGATGGCCACGTATCGCTCTAGAATAAGCATAACCTCATAGACATCATCAGCCGTTTTTTAGCATTGCTGAGAACTTGAAAAACTTCTCTAGCCTCATTGAATGCTTTCATGCATCCCAGGCTGTCTTTTTACCATGGTGTGCAAAAGACGGCATTTGATCACAGCTCGTAAAGGCATAAAATGTGTGTCATAATTTATTCTGGCACATATCTTCGGTGTTTGCAAACACCAAAGTAAATCCACAGCTCTGATAAAGATATGTGCTGGAATATACAGTGCATACCATCACTTTAGTGAAACCACGATTTGGAGCGTCAGCGGCATGAGTATCCTACCTACATAGATACATACATACATACTTTATTGTAACTCCCTACAAGGGTTTTTCGGTTACAAGGCTACATGACTAAAATACTATTATAATTACATACATCCTCTTCTTTGTGGTGTTATCTCTGACTTCTCCATCCAGTAACAGAACTGAAACAGTGGGCATTTATTCTTGCACTGATGTCATTTTCTTGAGATACATTAATAAATATAACTTGGTAACAGTTCTAAGCTTCCCATGCTGAGACAACGAAGGGGAAAACTCGAATTTTCATGAACAAAGAATCCGTCCATGTCACCAAGGCTTCCCCCTAAAGTGATGGTATGCACTGTAGATACAGATGTTCAGTTGTAGTCATTGCTGTTGCCACATTCCAACACATTTCCTTATTTGAGCCGTGTTATTTGAGCTTATTAACTTTGGTGTTGGCAAACACCAAAGATATTTGCCAGCACATGACATATCCCATTCTGTTGGTCAAAGGAACTCACAAGCTCTCATCGCATGTCCTGCCTTTATGGGCTGTGATGAAATGCTGTCTTTTGTGCACTATGGTAAATAGACAGCCAGGGATGCATGGCAAGTGTTCAATGAGGTTACAGAATTTGTATGCGCATGCACGCTTGTGCTGCAAGTTTGTGCTCTTCCCTTCTGTAGAACACAACGTGTAAAGCACATTTGTTTTAATACACTCTAATCTTCAGTGGCTTGTAAAACATTCAAAGTTAGTTCAAGCTTTCTGCCAACTTTGTGGCATTACAGTAAACTAAACACACTGCCTGGCGCCTCCACAACTTAAGTTAACCTAAGTCTCTGCCAGGGTTTAATCTTATTGGCATTAACGGGTAGTTCACTGAAAAAGAATAGTCAAACCATTAAGGTTTGGACAATATTTTTTCGGTTTTGAAGCAAGAAAGCTTTCCAAATATTGCTGCAGACTCTGTGATGCCTTCCAAAACCGCAAATATGTGTGAGGCGTTTCTTTTTCACCGGTGCAGGAAACTCTCGGTCAAGCAAAGTTGTTTTCCTTCATTACTTTTCCTTGAAGCACTTTCCAGCTAAATCGATATAATTGTATATAAATATAATTTTAAGTGTTTTTTATAGAAGATAATACAAGCGATGGCGGCAACAGAATAAGGACGTACTATTCCGTGACTATTCAATAATTAAATTAGTTCTTGTTTATCACTTAATGAAAAATTACTTTTTAAATGAAGAAAAATCTTTTCTCTTTCAATTTTTTATCACATATTTAACGTTCTACCAGTTATCTCCAGTCTTGAGAAAAAAAGGAAACATCTTAAATATTTTTCGAGAAATCAAAAAGTATCATGTTACTGAGCTAAAAGCAAATCAAAGTTTCTGTCTGTTTGTCTGCTCATATTTGGCAAGAAAATGTGAGCAGATACCTGCATGACTACTGTTACCTAATGTATGTAGATGACCAGGAACATTTTGTGTTTGCAAAAAAAAATGTTTCCCAGTTTGCTACATGTTTTGCCTGAAAGGAGCAACAATTTGTCTGCAACAACGTGTCCTCATTTGCCATGGCCGTAAGGGTTGTACATGTTCAGTTGTAGATAACACTCTGCACTATGAGATTGTGTCACTAGTTGATAATTGCATTTATACATACATAGAGAAATGCAGTACAGAATCAATTTGTGGAACCATCTCCACGTTATCATATTATTTCGGTCAAATGAAAGAAATGAAACACTGATGACAGGCAATCCTCTTTGGAATCTGTTACAAAATGTTTCCTTCCATGGCCAAATACATACCCAGTATGGCGGGAGAAGTTTTGCATCCAATTCCCCAATATACAGAGCTATTAAACCTAAAGTCAAGTGCCCAAGACATATGCTGAATAGACAATTTTGAGATTGACTGATACATAAAGAGCAACACACATGTAATCGATCTACTTAAATAGAAAACTAGACGCGGACGTCTGTGCTACTGCTTCTTGAATATCACAAGGTATACATATGTTTCAGAAAACATCATACCCTCCTTATGGTACTATCCTTTCAAGAGCCAAGCGATTTGCTCCCAACGCGCATGCGCAGAAGATTAGTTTGCATTGCTATACTAAACACCACAAGATGGAAGATAAAGTACATAAATATGGGATCTCACAAGAATGTCTTGTGCTCTTCCTTGCTTTAGAACACAATGTGTAAGCGCATTTGGTTTAATGCACTCCATTTAGTCCAAAGTTTAGTATTGTGACTGCGTATCTTTTGCGTCAAATAACCCAATCTTGTGTAAAGAAAGTTTTTCTACAGAAAAAGAGAAGAGAAGAAGCCTATTATTTTCATCAGCGGCTTGTCTCTTTCACCCTTTAGTAATGGACACTAAGAAGAGTCCTGCACATTCAAACTTAGTTCAAGCTTTCCGCCAACTTTGTGGCATTACGGTATTTTTGTTAATTTGAAGGTATTTTTTGCACACTGCCTGGCTCCTCAAGAACTCTTTGGCATTAATGGGTAGTTCACTGAAAAAGAAGAGTCAAAATATTGATGTTTGGACAATGATGTTTTCGAGTTTTAGGCAAGAAAACCTCCCAAATATTGCTGCAGACTCCTTGGCGCCTTAAGAAACTGCAAATAAATTTAATTATTATAGCGGTGCTCCGGTGGCCCAAAGGGCCGCCAAGCACGGCCCTTACTCACATGGAAAAGAAAACGAAACCCATGAGTTGATTTTCTCATGGTTATCATGGCTAGCGGTATTGCTCGTGGGCGCGTACGCACTATGACGGCGGCGGAGTCGCTCAACATGGCGGCCATAAATAGCCATGCCTTGTCAACACCATGTCAGCCTTATCAGCTTTCATCTTTGTTGTAGGGCATCCATGTTATGGTCAATTGACAGCTGTCGAATCAAAGTATCTGCTGACCAGTATCACATGACCAGATCGCGGGCTCGGGTTAGAACTCATCGAGGCAGCATGTTTTTTTGAAGTTGACCGCTGACCAGGCATTTGTTTTCTTCATTGATTGTGGGCTCAGGTCCGATTTTTTTCTTCTGGAGGCATTTTTTAACTTTTTATGGTCATTCTTAGCGGAAATTCTGTAATTCGTATTGACACGTTTTTAGTTATTATTTATTTCATTAAGAACCAGCAAAAATACGGAGCTCCGCTGTTAGGCTTGGCTAGATCTATATATTACATTGTACCCAGCATCTGTCTTCTCATTGGCTAAGAGCTTACAGTTAATTCTGGGAGGCAGTGTAACCTACATATTATTCACTAGTGTGCTAGCAGATTAGTGAATAATCTGTCAAGAACTTCCTTTAATCTCAAAACTCCAGCCATGAATCGGCCACCATTTATGCGACATTTGCTAACGGTCAAAAACCTCAGCCAAAGGCTAAATCCCTACCATCTGGGCAAAGCCGCAGGAAAACTCTATTCACCTCTATCCAACACCCCCTCCCACTACCGTAAGTAAGTTTTGTAACCACGCTAAAAAACCTTCATGTCAGCAAGCCATTAAATCTGGCGTGTCTTCCTGGGAAACAGTAAGGAAAAACAGCACTAGCTGTCCAAAAATGCTATGGCATTAATGGACCACCATAGATGGGAAAAAACTGTGTTGCCTAGCTTTAGTGATATAGCTGCTGATTTTAACTGCTTGAAGGCTCATACAGTAAATGGTTTCCTTTAACAACGATGGGAGGTGCCTCACAAAACATTTTCGCATGTGTCTTGAAACCTCTTTTAAAACCTAAAAATATTCTTTTGCTTGCGAAATATTGTTCTTGATCTTTCAACTTGCTCTGAACACCAGAATACGAAACTGAATCTATCACAGACTTCCAGTCGGGTTTTCTGGGGGGTGGAGGTAAAGAGATGTCTTTCCTGTTGTTTTTTTCGGTAAAACAACAACAAAAAAATTGTGATATCGGGTAAACTTAGAGCATAGTAAAGGGCAAAAAAATTCTCAGATCTCTGCGTTTAGGCTTGGCTAAATCTATACATTTATTTTTTTCGTAGTTGTGTTGTCCTTCCTATTAAAGCCAAATTAAAATAATTTGCATCACTGAAAGCCACCCTATCTTATCATGTCTTTTCTACAATTTTACATTCACAGTTGATTCAGATAGTGAAATGAACAGGTAAATGTTGTATGCAGTACATATATTTAGTTATTGGCACGGGCAGATCCAGGATTTTCTTAGGAGGGGGTGCACCACTAAGGAATGATGTAATTGATGGGTGACGACACCAGAATACTAGTGACAAGAAAGTTGTAGGTCATCTCAAGAGGGGGTGTGCACCCCCTTCACCCTCCCCCTAGCTCCACCCTTGATTGTTAAACATATCATATATGATCGTCATGTAGATTGTTCACCAGCTAGCAAACCCTGCAGAACCATTGCACCACTTGAGGGTTTTCTTGTCACCAGAGATGGGTCTGCAGTTTACTTACAATTTAGCAAAGAAGAAACCTTTGCAATAGTTGCTCTCTGGGTTATTCCACTGTTTCATTTTCAATGATTAATTTATCAATTATGCCAACTTTTTAGCCAAACATTTGACTCAAATCTGAAAAAACTCAGGTACTTTTAAATGTTTGTGACACATACCCTTTCATTAATTGTTGATATATCGGGTCTAAAACACTCAAAATCATACATCATCTTCTTTGCACTTCTACTATAATTGATTCTACTTTGTAGATAACCTTTGTGGTAACTGCTATTTATGAGACTTAAAATTTAATTTACAGAGGCAACATAGGGATAACCTCACTGCACCTTCCCCCCTTGGACGGACCTGTCCAAGAAAAACTGAGCATGAGAAAAGATGCCTCTAAACCCACAATGAGTGGCAAAAGTACTGACACATTGTCCTTTTAAGCCCCATTGTATTAATGTGGCAGTTTGTTTCTCGGAGTCCTTCGCTGGAATCATACAACATTGGATTGGGGGGAAGGGGGTATTTTGGCAGAGTGTAGTGAAAGAGAAAAAAGAGTGATAAATATGCCTGAAAAACTGCAATTTCAAATCAATTTGTCAACTACTTTTGTCTAACATTGCTGCCACCTCAAAACGTTTCAATTTTTCAATCCATTGTTTTATTATCAACTCAATATTATCAACTGAGGTGATCAATAGCACATTCAAAAGCAGGAAATCTTTGCAGAAAAAAGACCTGCATGACTAACTGAGTGATGCAGGCCTCAAGTTTTAAATTTCTCCCCAAAACTTCATTTATTTACTTGAAAACTACATTTCTGAGATGTGATTTAACCAAGTCCTTGATGGCATGAATGCCTACTGTTGGTGATCACAGCTCAAGAGGAAAAGAAGACATGAACCCTGCAGATGGACAGTCTTGTTTACCATCAGGTAGGAGCAAAAAATGTGTCTGTATCACATTATTAGGTTACATTAGTGTTTTAGATAATAACATTTCTGACTACCAGATAAAGTACACCGTATATAAATTTCATTGCTTGCAACCTGTGGTGAATGCAGAATGTTTCTTAGGACTAAATTTTTGTGATTGCAAAAAAAATTACAGAATTAAAGGGGTGTCTTGAAAACAAAGGACCCCAAAGATCCCAAAACATGAAAACATAGACCTCCCAATTTTTTTTGTATTTGTATTATTTTCGTCATTATTATTATCGACAACATCATTGTTATTGTTGTTGTTGTTGTTATTGTTATTGTTATCATTATCATTATTATTATTATACACTGACCTCCCAATCCCTATTCTCTGAGCTACAGATAATTCTGGATATCTTGTCATGTGTAGATCGTGGTCGCATAGCTACAGGGGTTATTTGTCATCTGGAGAGCGCGGTCGCATAGCATGCACTGGGCGACCAACATACAAATAATGGCTCAATTTGATTCTTTGTCCAAGTGGGAAATGAAAGTAGCGAGGCAGTCTCGATAAGTGTTATCATCCTCAGCCTTCAGCTTTGGCTGATAATGTTTTCCTCGCCCTTGATAATTCTGAATATTTATTCTTATAAGTGAAACCGGTAAAACAATATTATGTAAAACAACATTCTATAAAATTTCAATAATTTAACTTGGCTCCTTATAATTATGTTAAACACTTCTGTCATGATGATATATTTGGCATTCAGTCACAGTTACACCAGTAATGATAAGAGGAAACTTTGGCTACAGATTTGTAAAGACGTATTGTCAAAATTAGAAAAGTGTGAATGCTAGAACTATTTCTGCAATGTTATTGTCTTGCAAGGAAACAGCCAAATAGGTGAAGAAAAAGAAACTGCAGGCAGAGATGTTAATTTTTTTTTGTGGTTTTGAGGTTTGTTTGTGTGTTTTGAAGTTGATTGTGATTGGTCACCGTACAATTTAAGATGCTCACACTTTTCTGATATAATTTGGTTTTATCAACTGGGTTGATAATGTCAATTGGCCACCGTAAAGAGATTCAAGAGCTGACGTTTCGAGCGTTAGCCCTTCATCGGAGCGAATCCACACTTTTCTGAGTTTGACAGTAACCAATTCATGAACAAATTTTAGCAACTTACCAAGATATCAGAGATATGCTTTTTACATAAATTTATGGTAGTTCTGTAGTTTTTAGTGCACTATTGGGATGATGTGTTGTGGGCTGTCCTCTTCTTACCCACTAAGGAACTAAGGCTATATGGTGCTAATGTGTAAACTTTACTGTTTGTTTAATTAATTAATATCAATTAATTAATTAGTCTTATGGAGGGGGTGGAGGGTTGGTAGGAACCTGTGTGCACTGCACCATGTAGAATGCGAACATCTGCGCTACTGCTTCATGAATATAACAAAGTATATATAACTGGATTTATGAAAACCAGGTCAAAGAATTAATGACCCCGTTCTCACGTTGTAACGATGAAGACTTGTTAGGCATGTTAATTAGGCCTAAAAATCGGGTCAAGAAGGGAGCGAAAAGAAAATCTGTAATACCAATATTAATAATAATAGTAATAATAATGATAATAATATTAATAATCTGTCTTGATTTAGCAAAAAAAGTGGCTTGAGGCAATAGAGGAAATGTATGAGATTTCGATCTATTTTGTTTGTTTTGCGTAGTAACCGTCGGTGACTATTGCCCATTCTTTGCATGAAATTTTACCCTCCATAATGTTCCCATGCCAAATTCGTGATGTCTGGTACTTGTTACTGTAGCCAACCCCCCACCCTTCCACATAGTTCCACAAGGGGGTTTCATTGATGACTGCCGCCTAAACGCTACCCAAGCGTGTGCCATAATGGTATGAGCTTGTGAATTAGTTTAGGTGGAATGAACCTGTTCTTTCTTTCTTTTTTAATCTAAATGAAGTGTCTTTACACTGTTTACAAGTATTTACCTTTTTTATTAGAATTTTTAATTTTTACTCTTTTTACCCGTATTCATCCCTGTAAATAAGAATTTATTTTATTTTTTTTATTATGGATTATGAATTGACATTGAATTTAGAGACAGAAAGGACTTTCATTGTTACATGTTTTTTGTTAATGTTATTAAGATTAGAAATTTTAGATTTATTGTTGTTATGTATTATAATAATTATTATATTGTAATGTATCTTAGAGAGTGAATTTTGAATAAAATTATTTATTATGTTCTTCTTCTTATTATTATTATTATTATTGTTATATGTCCGTGTCTCACGCGGACTGGAAACTAGAGAATTCATGAATTTGATTGGCTGAAATCGATATTGACCGCGGTTTAGATTTTCCCATCTAGACCAGCATCAAGATCGGTTGCATTTTGGGGTCAGAAAGTTACAGACAAAACAGGAACATGTTGTCCCCTTTTTCTCTAAAAATACTAAATGGAAAATTGAAAAAGCTTGACAAGAATAAAAAGTAAAGATGCAACCAAACTTTGCAAATTTAAGTTCAGCTCATCGCCGTTCGCAAACTAAACGTGAGCAAGAACGAAGCAGTGTCGTTAAGCAAATTTAAGTTTCCGTTTGGCCATTTAATAAACATCTTGTGCACCGAGCTTAGTCGGTCTATACGGGGGAATCTTGACCTCGGTCGTGAGTACAGACCTCCTGCTCGGTTAATAAGAGCTAATTATTATTATTATTATTACTATTATTATTATTAAACTAGTAATAATCAGATACTTGAGGAGTGTGTTCGACATAAGTTGGATACTTGGATACCACCAGGAACAACAAACTCTGGCAGAGGCAAGAGCCAGCTTACAGGGGTGCAAATAACTGAAATAATTTTTCTCTTGTGAAAGGACAAGTAACCAATTTTGATCTGAGAAAACTGCAGTGTGGTGGGACATCATATTAAAGTGTTGTCAACGCAAAACATACGGGCATTTGCATTGGAAGGAATAAAAAATGTCTGAACATTTTGTCTGACTGCAGTTGGGATTTCATCAGACATTGGCAAATTTAGTTGGTTATACATTTATTTTTTACATTATCAACACCCCTTCTCTCAAAGGATTTATATTATTGGTAGGAAAAAATGGGGTCCTCGTTTTTTAGTTTTGGGGTATTAGTAAATTAAATGAAAAAGATTGGAAAAAACTCTTCTCTAATTAATAACTCTAATTAATAACTAACTAATTTTTCACCCAAGTCACAAAATTAAAGTCTTGCGATTGTTTGTTCCATTTTCATGAAATTAAGTTTCTGCAAAAATAAGAAACAATATCTGGATGGTTCCACTGTAGTAATTTGAAATGTATATTGCTGAGAATTTAACTGCTAATAGAACTAGTAGTAGTTATAGCTAAAAGTTTACCTGAATGGTTTGCATTGTTATCTTTTGTCTTATTTTCAGACTTTTTTGATAGCCCCCGCAAATCTGAGCAAGACGCACAAAAGGTTCTTTCCAGGTATGTCCACCTGACTTGTAATTGTTCTGTAGCCTTGCTTGTACTACCTGCCTTCTGCCACCTGAGTGTCTTGTCCAGTGGCCTGATATCATTCTCTTTAGTATAACCATGTCAGCTTGCATTGGATGACTTCTTGGCTACTTGAAAAACACATCTGACACCTTGATATACACTCTTCAATATCTGTTCCATGACAATTCTTAAAATGTTAAAACCTTGCATAAGCTCTCAAAGTTAATAATGAGGATTGCATTCTTAACAATGATGATTGCTTTCTTAACAATGATGTTAATGTAAATTGGTGTTATGCTAATCCAAGCGGTGCTTGCATCAAAATAATCCACTCTGTGAGAGCTGGTCAGTGGTTTGGTTTATTAATGTGTATGGCACCGTCAGTCTCTGCCTGATAGATGCTCTTTATCGTTACTTTCCTCCAATATGCAATAAGTAATATATCTAACACGAGAGACAGTGTTTCATCACATTTCCAAACACTGAGAAGAGAGAGAAATAAAAAGAGAAAGACTAATAAAATCGTAAATATCTATGGTAATTAAGATCACATTTCCAAACCACGGTTACGGTTCTGATTTCCTTTGTTTTAATGTAATGAATTATTAATGAGTTTGATAATTTCATTAAACTATGCTTATTACCCTGTGTTTTAACTCTGTTTTGATCAAAGTGATGAATGTGCGGACAGTATTCCAGAGGGGTTTTTTGATGATCCAAGGCTAGATGCTAAGGTATGAAAGTAATGCATGCTTGCCAGCAGTCCATGGAATAAAAATGCGACTAAAATAGAGCCTTCACCTTGTGTTAGCAACCATTCTGGCAGGATGTACAATTCAAACATTTGTTCTCTGATTGATGATGCCAATTTTTGAAGACGGCATTTTTCTCAGCTGTAAGTTGAAATGTCTATGGTACATGCTTAACTTTCAAACAGCTTTCCGAGGTGTTTCTTTGAAGCAATGTACACACCAAAACCCGAATTTTTTCTCTCGTTTGTCTTTTGATTAAACATTGCTTGCATAGGGTTCTGAATTAACGTTCCCTCTGGAACCTGGGTAAAGCTTAATTTTTTAATTACAATTTCTTACAATGTAATAGTTAACAAGTGTCTCCAATAAGTAGAGGGGCGTTTTCCCTTGGCTATCGTATTCCCTTGATTGATTGATTCCCTTCCCTGATTGATTGATTGATTCCCTTGATGGATGGATGGATGGATTGATGGATGGATGGATGGACGGAGGGAGGCAGGGAGGGAGGGAGGGAGGGATCAATGGAGGGATCGGTGGATGGATCAATGGATGAATAGATGGATGGATGGATTGATGGATCAATCGATCGATGGATCAATTGATCGATGGATCAATGGATGGTTGGATGGATGGATGGATGGATGGTTGGATGGATGGATTCATTCATTCATTCATTCATTCATTCATTCCAGTAAATAATGCATGGGTTGTTATTTTTGAATTTTTCTTTTCTTCACTGGCCTTGTAACATTGCAGGTCCGAAACGTGGAGTACAAAGATCCAGCCGAAGAAGAATGGGAAAAGTTCCAGAAAGTAATGCAAGTGGAGACACAGGTGGCTAAAACCTAGAGTTATCTAACAGGGAGCTTAGAGCATGAAGACAGTAGCGAGGATGACGCCCGGTTATAAATGACATATGAATCTCACATTTTCCTCAATGTATTCGGTTGATCTATTGTTTTCAAATGTAGCTTGTTTAGAAAATATAAGAACAGCATTGATTTTTAATCAGAAAAACGGAAGTTTAGCCACCGTGGTTCACATTCTCCAAATACTCAGAATTTGCTCTTTCCACGTTCACGCTTTCCAGAGAATGGAAAAGAAATTAACTAAGAATTATAATGCACATGCAGAGCTATTGCTCTGTTCATTAAAGTGCATATGAAGTGAACTTTTTTTGTGTTTTGTTTTAAAATTTTCTTTGTGAAATATGCGATTCTAGTGTTGGAGACCTCTGGGATTAAAAGTAACAATTTTACAAGCCTTCAAACTTGAGCATTTTGCTTCCTAAAAATTCTCAGGGGAATGAGTCCGAAATGGCTCAACTTTGAAGGCTTGTAAAATCGTTACTTTTAACGGCAGACGTCTCAAACTTTGGAATCACATATTTCACAAGGTAAATTTTAAAACTAAATACAAAACAAATTCACTTCTTAGGCACTTTAAAGAGCATTAAATCTTTTATTTGGTATTTGCTGTCACAGTTTACTTAAGCTCCCTGATTTTTTCACAGTATTGTAAAGACCTTCTATAAGACCTTCTTAATTACTTGAGATTACTCAAGACAGTATTTGGAGGAATTTTGGAGCTTTTTGTTATGTTTAAATGGTGAGCATTATTTGGAGGTGCGCCTGCTTTAAAAAAAAATAAATTGCACTTGAAAAACTAGTGACAGTCCCAATTCGGCTGATAAAATGTTAAATTCCTAAAACTGGGAGGAAAAGAGGAAGATTTCCGATTTTTTGTACAAATCAGAACAAACACAGCCTTCTTTATTATCTGTTGTACAAGAAGAAAGCTACCAGTATTGTAAATGGTCTGTAAATAGGAGTGTTTATTACGTCATAACATTAATTTACTTTTTTGTTAACGCAAATTTCATAAATCTGTATGTAGCATGAAACGTGAAGCATGTATCAAGCATACCGCTAAGATGATTGGCATAGCCGGACACATACAAATTGAACCTTTTGATGAAAGAAGTGATTTTTAAGACATAGCCAGTTGTATCTTGTTTGTAATAGTTAGTAACTGTTTGTAATCGCTTTGCTTATTTAGTTCATGCGTGTGCTTAGTTTTCAGTTTAATGGTTTATATTTATTTTCTTTGTTTTCCTATTATCGTTACTTTTTCTTGTCAGTATCTGTGCTCACATTGTGGGTGGCTCCACCTAAAATGCTCTGCACTTGGTATATGCTTTAATGGAGCTGAAAACAATTGCTGAATTATACGCATTTCAGGCATCCTTGTGATGCTGAATGTGCACAACATGATGTTGTTGTTGTTTTTGTGTCCAAACATGTGTTTTGTGCTCATGTTTGGCCACCCTGTTGCAATAGCTTGGAATAATATTATGTTGCACTCATTGGGCCATGTTTGTGCAACATTGTTTCAGCGGAGCGTACCCATTGATTTTATTTTCTATTTTACAGTGTCATCCAATATGTTCTAAGATATTGCAACAGGGTGGTCAGATGGCTTCCCGCATGTTGTGCGGGTCAATGTTGCACTATGTTTCTTTGAAATTGGCCAGCTCCAATAAGTGTAAAGTATTTGGGGCGAGCAGTTGTCTAAACACATCTCTGCCTCATCCATGTGCCAGTTCACAGTTTTCCTAAGATCATATTTTTATTTAAATAGTTAACCTACAAATATTGAAACTTTGTGTGCTGTAAAGTTATATTTCATATATCATGATTTAGTGTCTATCAAAATTCACTTTTATCTACATCCGCAGCCAAATATTAATTATTATACTCCACATCATTAACTCAATAAATTGACCTGCTCTCTATTAACGACTCCGAACAAGACTAAATGTATAGCTTCATAGCTCAGTTGGAAGAGCATCGCACTGGTATTCGCGGAGGTCACGGATTTGAAACCCGTTGAAGCCCTGATTTTTTCAGGCGTCTTCTTTCCAATTGATTAAATTGAAAGTTCACTGCGATGATCGTTTTTCTCTTTCAGGGTCTATAATGTTTGTCAAACACATTTCATTTATTGGTTGTTATCTGTAGGTTTCACTTTCCATTGTGGAAGGCGAAGATGAGGAATCCAGAGTGGATAGAGAGTTGTCAGAACTAAATGAACAGAGGTATATTGTATTATATATGGTAATTTTTGTCACTATTATTGCTTTTAGTATAGTGTGGAAGAAAATGCAGTATTGTAGTGATTTAAGGGGCTGTGTGTGGCAATTAAGCATTTTTGTGTCAATATGAAACAGGAGGGGACATATAAACAGTGTTTTAGAACAAACAAAGAATAGGGACAGGCATTTAAGTGCTCTGACTGGCATTTGAGAGCAAATTTGTCTAACTGATTGTGAAACTCTCTTCGCTCTACAAGTTTAACTCCGACAAATGGCTCCCAAATCTCTTTGAAGATATGATAGCCACGAACAGCAGATAAACTTGAATGTCTCCATCTTGTTCCGCTTGTGAGTAACAAACAAACAACCTGTCCGATCAAATACCTGGTTACTGAGCTATGAACGTTCCACAAACGTTCTTTTTATCATTCCTGTCAACAAATACCAGAAAAAGATCACTCATATGTCAAAGTTGGTAAAACTGATGTTCATAATATTAAAGCGCTAAAATTGTGGGTAAGACTTTGAAGTATTTTCCGTTTCAATGTTAAAAGTGAGTTTAGTCCATATTAATGGAAATTAAGGTTACATGGACGTTACATTGGAGTTTGCATCCAAAGTGAAATTGTTTGAAGTGAACCATGCAACCCCAAAAGTAAATAAAGTACCTATTTCTGAAAGCTTTTTTAATAAATTTTGTTTGATAACAAAGACCATAGGAAGCAATGACAGCATATTGTTTTTGATCATGATGTTGTGCAACATTAGGTGTATTTCAGAACTTGTTTACATAAACAATCAAACTTTGATGTAATTTCAGTAGATATTAGTCTAAAAAAGGTGTGTGGGAATTTTCTTTCATCCCCCCGTTATTTCTTTCATGAATTTTATACTTACAGTCTAACCAAGTGAAGCGTGAAGCGGTTATTGGAAACTTCTGAACCTGTTATTCGTTATTGCATTTGGTTTGAATGCGTAGGAGGCTAAAAAAGGAGCGGAACAATGCTCAACTCAAAAGACGATTTTTGATTGGACTAGGCGTGAGCTTTTCTTAGCTATTTACATCACGTAGAACTTGCAGAAATTCTTATTCGTGTAAAAGGTGGGAAGAAAAGAGTTTTCTGGCGAAGCTCTTACAAGTTTTTCGTGAATAGTTTTACATGGCTCACTTCCGCCATGGAACCATGGGAAAAAGTAGTCAAGCTTCCGTACGTACTGTCGAAAATCACCAATAGACCTCTTTAGCTAAGTATGTAAATTGCCCATTTCAGATCATGTGATGCTCTCTAGGGAATTTGTCCTTTGTTTATTTACAAATTATTCATTCATTTTCATTTGGAATTTTCTGAATTTGAAAGAAATGATTCTCCAGGGTAACATCACATGGTCTGAAATGGGACAACAAACAAACCAAGCTAAAGAGGGGGTACGTTTCTAAAGAAACTGTAGTGCTGCGTCGGTGGGAAGTATAACAAGATAATTTGGTTTTATCAACTGGGTTGATAATGTAAATTAGCCACCGTAAAGAGATTGGGGAGCTGACGTTTCGAGCTTTGCAACCACCTCCTCCATACTTGGGAAATTATCTCCTGAACCTTTTGCCAACATTTGCGTGGACTGAACTCGGTGGTGTCGACGGTTTCAGGTGCGAATTGACCGCCCAACTGGCCATGCAAGAAGTGGTTTGGAGTAAGTGGTACAATGTCCTGAGGGTTAGCTGACTGGTAGGTAAGTGGTCGTGAATTTAGCAGACTTTCCACTCCTGTAACTGCGGTAATTAACTCTTCATCGGTTACGTCACTGCTCCCAATAACCCCATAGATAGCCTTCTTAGCTGATTTTATCATGGCCTCGTGAATGCCACCAAAGTGTGGTGCCCCGGGCGGATTGAATCTCCACTTTACACCTTGATGAGCTGTGTTTTGCTGAATCTTATCCTGGTCCAGCTCACTGATGAGTTCTTTCAGTTCATTTACGGCTCCAACAAAATTGGTTCTGCAGTCGCTGACCATCTCCTTTAGCACTCCTCGTCTGCTTGTAAATCATTCAGAAAGCTGTCTGTGTCTAGACCAAATGCCACCTCCAAATGGACCGCATGGGTTGACAAACAAGTAAACAAACATAGGCACCTCTTCTGACGGTGCACACCTCATCCTTGTACGGTGGTAAAAGGCCCAGCATAGTCAACGGCTGCTTGGTCAAAGGGACAGAAGGTGAATCGAAGACGGATCTCTGGAATCGGGGCCATGATCTGTGTAGTGGTCTTGCTCCGCCTTTCTTTACACATGTTACACTCGCGCTCCCACTCTCGGATCTCTTCTCGGGCTGCAATGATCCAATACTTTTGGTTGATTTGGGACAAGACAAGGTTGGTTCCTGCGGTATGGTTGGCCTGTTCATGATGATGCTTGACAATGAGTTTTGAGACTGGGCTGGTTCCTCTGGAACACAGATCTGCGGGATTTTTGTCAGTAGTAACATGCTGCCATTGTGCCGGTTCAGTACTAATCTGTATCTCCCCAATGCGGTTCGCCACAAAGGGCCGAAAGTCTCCGCCTCTTCCACAAATCCACCAAAGCACGTCTGTGCTGTCAGAGTAGAACGATGCAGCCTTCACAGGTAGATCTAGGGCTCTGGACACGGACTGGGTTAACCTCAAACCCACTATGGCTCCCATTAATTCCAGCCTTGGAACAGTCACAGGTGTAAGCGGTGCAACCTTGCTCTTCGAAGCGATCAGCTGTGCAGATACAATACCATCTTCATACTCGCAGCGTAAGTATGATGCAGCTCCATAGGCTTGTGTTGAGGCATCAACAAAGGTCACCTAGTCCTTCGATTTCACTGGTTGCTGGTTTTGCAGACACCAGGGAATCTCGACATTCGCCAGACAAGACAGCTGTGAGAACCAGATCTGGAGACGATTAGCCTCTTGTCTTGAACTTCCTCATCCCAATCATAGCCACGGTTCCACAGTTCTTGGAGCATAATCTTTGCTCGCACTACGAAAGGGCTTACTAGGCCAAGGGGCATGGGTGTTGCAGGTACTGCCAATACATCATCGGTGCTATTCCACTGCAAGCCAAGTGTTGTTGTAACTGTATCGTTACTGTCTCTTATGTTAACTTCAGTGGCTCGGTCCTTCTCGGGTCTGGCTGCCATCACTATTTCTGAATTCGAAACCCATTTTCGGGCGTGCATGCCTGCCTTCGCCCACAGTGCATCAAGTTGACGATACAGTTCAACTCCTTTCTCGTCATTCTCAACACTGTTTAACGAATCATCCATGTATGTGGACTGAAGAACAGTTTCAGCTGCTAATGGGAACTCGGTTTAGTGATGCCTGGCGTTCTCCTGGGCAATGAACTGGGCTTCAAAGGGGGCTGAGTTCTTTACAAAAACAACTCTAGAGAATTCATATACATCTGGGTTTCGGCCTGTTTCCCCATCTCGCCACAGAATTCGGAACAATGGTCGGTCTTCAGTTTCAATTTCTATCTGGAGGTACATCTCTTGAATGTCACAAACAAGGGCAACTGGGTTGCGGTGGAAACAGGTCAGAACATCAAACAGTTCTCTCTGAAGTTTTGGCCCAACATGAATGACATCATTAAGAGACATTCCTTGGCATTTTGCAGAACAGTCAAAGACATTTCTTACTTTGGTTGTAGACTTGCTCATCTTAACAATCGGGAAGTGTGGCAGGTACCAAACTTCAGGGGGCGGTGATTCGTTTTCTGGGAATTTGCGCAGGTTTCCGTTCTCCACATAAGTCTCGATGGTCTTCTGATACTCCCTTTCAACAAATTCTTTCTTCCTTAAGTTTTTTTCTGTGCTGAGAAGACGGGATTCTGCCATCTGCTGATTATCAGGTAGTTGAGGCACAGCAACACTGTATCTTCCACTGTTGTAACAGACTGAGCTGCTGACTTTTTCTAAGGCCAATTTCTCTTCTTCAGTGCACACGATTCGGTCATTAAGTTCAGTTCCATAACTCTCGATCTCCCAAAACCTCTTAAGCGTTTGATCCAAATCACAACAACCACCAGCTCCACTAATCGACCCTACTTCTCTAGTAAACAATGTTCGAATGGTGTGTGTCCTTGTTCCAGATTCTGCTCTTCCATCTGGAGATCCAATACAAGTCCAGCCAAGCGGACCCAAACAAGCCACCGGTTCACCCACCTTTCCACGTACATCAACAAACGAATAATGCAAGTCAGCATTAACAACCTCTAACAACAAGTCCACCAAACCTTCTTTCGCTGGTGAAGCGAAGTCGCACTCTGCAAGGTGAGGCCACTTGTTTTTGTTTGCGTCCCAATTCTCAACTTGGTAGTTTCCAGTTACACTGCAGGGAACAAGTCTTCACTTTGATTTCCTTTGTGAGCTGGCGATTAATGCTTTCGATCTCTACTTTCAACGGCATTGTCTGAAATGTCCCTACAGAGTTGTTTAGCACATGAACTTTCACGGTTTGATAAGACTCCTTAAGTCCAAGGGCTCCAGCCACTTCTTCATTCAAGAATGTCTCATTTGAAGCATCATCCAGGATTGCATTTACTTTAACTTTCTTTCCTTGTGCTTTCACCCACACTGGAATGGTACGGAGTGAGCAGGCTTCATTGGGACTTCTTGGGTTGTGAGTCGTCATCAAACGCGAGGGGTTGACTGTCTTCTCCCTCGGGTGATAAAGCAGGGCCAACTGCCCCTTCCCATGGAGTAAATGATGGGTAACTGTTAGTTTCGACCACTGGCGGAGCAGCCCCCATGGATTGGTCTGTAACAGGCTGATTCTCATGTAAGAGACGGTGGTGGTTCCCCCGACAACCATCAATTTGGCAAGTTTGCGACTTCGTACAGGCTTTTCCCTGGTGATCACCTGCTAAACACTGGAAACACAATCGTTTGTCTTTAGCCAGCTGCCATCGGTCATCATAACTCTTCTGCTGGAATGCTAAACATGCCCATACTCCATGATTCAGGGAGCCACAGCACGAACAAGGTGGCTTACGGGTAAACTGGCCTGAGCTTGGCGGTCTCCTGGTTCGGGTTAACCAATCTGATTTGACGTGAAAGTTTCGGGGCTTGTGTCGATTTTAATTTCGGTTTGAAGGTTGCCATCCATCCGTTTTCTCTACCACAGTTAAGCCATGTGCCATCTCCATAGCTTCCGCTCAAATTCATCTTTAAGCCATCCCTCTTTAAGCCAATCTTTTAAGCTTAGAATGGATTGCTCCTGGCCCTGTTCCTGTAACCAACGGCTGTACCCTTGCACTTGTGCTTCCGCAAGCTTCTTCACTAACAAGCTATGCAGTGTTCCTTCTCCAAGCTCTCCATCACGACCCTCAGCCTTGAGCTTAACCACCGTAATCCGTACTAAATCTGCAAACTTTTCAAATCCTTGAACGTCATTTCTCATTTGTGGCATTTTTTCCAGCTGATCCATGTAGGCCCGCAGTTGCCGCCGCTGACCTCCGAACTTGGCTATCAAGATTTCCTTGGCTTCTTCATATTCTGGTTTTGAAACACCAAGCCCTCGGATTGCCTGTAGTGCGCTGCCGGACAAGCATTGCCTCAATCTCGCCATTTTTAGATTCACTGGTTCTTTGGACTGGTCCACTAGACTTTCTAACAGCCCCCAAAACTCCTCAAATTTCGTCTTGTCTCCACCATACGACGGAACTTTTAATGGCTTCAGGCGATGATTCGAGGAATGACTGGCTGGCGGGCTTTCAGGAACTCCTGCTTCTTCTTGACTGCTGTGAGAACTTTGGGAAGGCGGTGGAGGCGAAGCTGGGTTGAGCGAACCCTGCAAAACGATAGGCGGACTTGGATGAGCAACGAATTCATTGTTCGAAGCAGTCACGACAGAAATTTGAGCGTGTGATTTCACGCCCTCGTGTGCTTTTTCAATAGCGGCTTGAATTTCCGATTCGAGCGCTTGTCCTTCTTCCATAGCCACCTCCATTTTCCAAATAAACAACACACAATTCGTCTAGAATTTCCAGTGCGATTTCCAGAAGCAACCAAAGTTGCTCGGTATCTTTCTCTATAGCGCCTACGTCCTTCGGCGAATCCTTCGGCGTGATGCAAAGCTTCTCGATGTGATGGCGAATTTTTGTCATCTCGGTTTTTCGTGTTCGCTTTTGTTTTTTCAGCCTCAAAAGCGTTTTTTCCCTTTCCAGTTTTCTTCATCGTCCTTGTTGTCGGTCCGTTCAGTTCCCAGAGAATCCTTGCCGCCAGTTTCTTCAACACCAGCCGGATCAGGCATCTTGAACGGCAAGAACACAAATCAAATTTCAAGCTTACCACAGTGTGCTTGCATACGGTAAATCTCCAAAACGGTTTCTCGGTTCGTCCCTTCGTGGTCACCAAAATGTTGCGTAGGCAACAAACGGTAATTCAGAACAGTAAACTCATGGTTTAATTCACGGTTTCCCTAGCTTTTCCATTTCTCTAGACTCTAGCGACGTCTATGGCACCGACACTAAAAAACCCTGACTGCGTGCAAATTACACAATAAAATAACTGTCAATCAAAAATGAAATCCGATTCTCTGCAGAAAACTACGCGTTAAATTGCGTGACGCATGACCTAAACTGTCTTTTGTCCAGAAGCAATAATTCCATATAAGGAGCATCTCTCGTTCGCCTAGTCCAATCAAAACTCGACTTTGATTTGAGCATTTAAACCGAATGCAATATTTGAAACAAATAATGGGTTCAATTTTCCAATAATCAATTCATTAATGTACCGGTACTCTAGGGGGGTACGCTTCACTTGGTTTGACTGTAAGCTAGTGAGACAATCGCAGACAGAGCAGGGTGTTACAACTGAACATGTACAAAAGTAGTTAACCACACTCAACCGGGCGGTAACGAATCACAGCATGGCACATATCATTAAAAATTTGAATGGACCAGTCAGATTGCTGTCTTCATTAATTTGCATAAAAACATGGCGCGAGGTTGCAAAAACGCCCAGAGTCTCGTTCCACGTGTGGATCCCACGCAGGCTATTGTTTTAGTGGGTAAATAATGAGATTCTGTGAAGGGTCCATGCTAAGTGATGTCATAAAAGTCATTAGCATGAAAAGTTGATTACACATGACGTCAACAACGTGGTTCCCTACAGACAAGTTTTAATAGGAGTTGGCATGCGTGGGTAAGCATGGACAAGTCTTGACAAGTTTAAATGGAATGGGTTAGATTGCTTCTCGTAGGGCAGTCGTTGCACCCAATCGGACACATAATTCTGCCTGTTGGGTTTGAATAATTCATGAGGTTGTGGTTAACCTGCGTGATTGGAGGGGTGTTGGTTCTCTAATAGCCAGGCTTTCACTTTCTTATTCGGCGTTTGATCTAGCAACTGGAAGAACTTGCAGTTCCGTTTGCGGCAATTGAAGAAGAGATGTACAGGGTTTTTTTCAGATTGGGACTGGGACATTCTCAAGGGACGTTCACAGTAGCACTGCATTTTATCCAATTCATTCTCCAGGTAGAACTCATTCAAATGATGTTTTGCCAAGTCTATGTAATACTCTACACGATCCACACCACAGGACACAAAACACTTGGCAACGGGACACTTGTAATACTCCCACTCCCGTACTTTGTGGCAGTCTTTTTCTTCTGTAAAGCCTCAGACTCGTGTAGCAGGCAACAGTACAAGATCTCAGTATCTACTGTTGCCATTGGTCTTGGTAGTGGTGACGAATTCTGGAAGGGTGGTGAGATGGGGTTACCCTCCACCCTTTAGTAATATCATCTAAGAATTCATCAACATTAAAGTCTTCACTACTCATCCCCACATCAATTTGTTCAGACACTATTGCAAAACAAAACAAAAATATTTATTTAAACATTGACTTTTTGTCACTAATCCAACACACCTTGGTGTAACTTTTTGTTTTCTAAGTAAATGTCTTTGCTTCATGTGTTCTTTTTGTTGCTTTCTCTTCATCTTGAAGAGACTGTCTCTTTTTTTCAAGTCTTCTTCCTCCACTTAACAACGAATCTTTTGTTGCATACTTAGTCTGCCATTTTTAAAAATGGTCTTGGTTTTTACAAAATAGTTAAAATCAACCTTGCACTTGGAATTAAACTTTGTTTGTTTCAAGATACCCTTTAAAGGTATTGCTTTGATTGTCTCTCGTTGAGGTTCTGCTTTCTCATTGAACTCAATGGTTGATGGTTTGTACGAATGCAGCCATTTATGGAATAACATTTCTGTACCTTCCTCGGGTTCCTTTTTGATCTTCTTCACTTGCTTCTCCTTCTTATCTTTGTCTGCCATTTTTCGTTTCTTTTTTGATTTGTGATGGGATAACGACAAGGAGATACATCTCCACGTTGCAAAGAGGTAGATGATGTTTCTTGCACTTCTACTCCACCATGATCACTTTCAAGTTGTATTATTTCTGATTTTCCTGTCATTGTTTCATCTTTCTTCTCTCTTTTTCTGGATACACTCAGACTAGACGATGTTTGCGAGTGAAGAGAATTAATAGGTCCACATATTATATGGGATTAATCAGCCAATCACCGTTCAGTACTTTTCCATAGCATGACATCATATTTGACCAATCACAGCATTTTGTAACCAAATAAGGAAATCAACTTTTTTGAAGGACGCCGTCAAACTGGTTTGAAAGCATCCTGTGTTTTCCTGCCTTTACTATTCTGACCAATCACAGGCTTTTGTGACCAAATAAGGAAAAGTATGACGTTAATGTACAAATAAACATGTATGAACATGAATCAACATGCCTGAAGATGTTGAAAAGAATGCTGTCAAACTGGTTTGATGGCGTCCTTTCCCACCTGTATTATTCTGACCAATCAACACATTTTGTGTTCAAATATGGTCAAACTAGATACACCAGTCGCGAACCAGATGGCGTCACATCAGTATCGTATAAAAGTCAAATAGGTACAAAGCCGTCAGCAGTCAGTTTGAATCATCTTGGAAACATCATGAAGTTGTGCACGAACAAGAACAACGATAGTCATATCAAGCAGATCATCAACGGTTAAGTCAAGGTCCGTTGGGAAGAATGGTTGGACGATACCAACACGTTCATTGACACCCTGTTCATCTTTGACTTTTTGTTTTATAATCCGAACGGAGAAAGTATCTTGGAGACAGATTTGGAAGAAAAGAGACCCTAGTGGAAAAATTGTATATTACCATGGATGAAAAGCAGTGGCTTGGTGTTTCTATTTACTTCAGAGTGGTACGAGGTACTTTACGATAAATGTACCGAAGTCTTTGATTTTGTCGTATGCAAAAGACCCCCTGAGTTGTCTGAAGATACCAACATGTTTGCAGCCACTGTAGGTTTGGCCTACCCGATGTGCGTTGCCCTTGTTTCTCTGTTAAGACCCATTAGAGCAATGCAGGAAATCACAGAACAAAAAGTGAGAATTCCATTTGAAATGGAGGTGAGAGCGACCCACCAAGGAGTTTGTCACAAGCTCTACAAACTAGTTTGTAAGATGGCTAAAGAAGTCGACTTGTGGCAAGAAAGGTTCGACCTCTTGCTGGACACAACTTTGTGTGAAGAGTGTATCGTGGAGAAAGATAGGTTGTATCAGTCAGACGATTACCAAGCAGCCAGAGACTGGAATCCAGGGAAAGAATGTAATCTGGGGGGCTGCTGATATTTCAGCATGGCTTGGGACACTTGTGATCTGTATAAGAAAGAGGAAAACCCATTGATACTGTAAACTAAATTGTATAAATTGTATAAAGGATTGAAAGCGTATCAATAAAGTTTACTGCAAACACAATGTCGGGTCACTTGGTGTCTTGGTGTTCAACATAGATCGACAATGGGTGGCGGATCTGGTGGAAATACAAATACAACAAAGGCATACATTATTTACTGATGGTGATCGATGCATTTTCCAAGTACGCTTGGGTTGAACCCATCAAAACTAAAACGGGGAAAGCAGTAACAGAAGCCTTTGAGAAGATTCTGAAACGTGCCAAGGGTAGAAAACCCATCAACGTACAAATCGATGATGGTTGTTATGTTCTCGGGTTAGAAGAGTTCATAGAAGGAACACATACACAAGATGGTGGGTCACAACTACAAGATTGTATTGATAAGAGCACATGGTAAGCCATGTGACCGCTGTACATGACACGGGCTCATAGAACTACTCTGACCAATGGCTGAATAATGAATATAAACATCTCGATCACTACAGCACCTCCCCCTGGAGATTTGTTGTACAGAAGAACTCTCTTATGAGCGAAGTCTCTACTTGAGTGTTGTTAGAACTTAATACTTAGTACTCATTAGCGAAACAATCAGTCAATAGCAAAACAGCATGCTTATTGATAATGTTCAAGTTCACATCTCCTCAATCAATCTCTGAGGAGGTCTGTGAGAGCGGGATGAACGACGCAGCATAGGACTTTGGAGATCGTTGTCTCCGCTTGAGCTGAGTCATCTGCGGGTGTATCTGAGCTGGTTTCTTGTGGAATAACCGGTTGAGGTTCAGGATCAGCTGTAGTTGCAGTTGCTGTCTCCAAGGACGGAACACCTGATTCAACTGGCTTACAGTGGGAGCTGTTCTGTAGGATGTCATCCACATGTCGCCTCCAAACTCGCCCATCATCTAGGTGAACTCGGAAAGAGTGTGATGAGAGGTGTTGTACCACGGTTCCAGGTTGCCACTTTTGCCCAGACAAGTGGTCACGTGCGAGGACTGTGTCGCCAATAACAATTTCTCTGAATT
>OX393566.1:12633896-12793896 GCA_947652115.1 Blastomussa wellsi | reverse complement strand
GACGTGTCCTGTGTAGGCGTGCAGGCGGGTATCAGAGGGTTGAGGTGGAGTCTCCTTCAAATGCTTATTGTAAGTCTCCTGGGAGATAATTGAGACTCCCGCGCCTGTGTCCAATTCCATTAGGAGATGGATTCCGTTCAGTTCAACAGGTACTTCGATGCCATTGTTCTCAGTATTGATGTTGAAGATTGAGAGAGAAAATGGATCTGAAGGGGGGTCGAGTTGTGACGCTTCTGGCTCTTCAACCTTGTGGATTTTCTGAGATTGAGACTTGCATGCATCTGTGATATGACCCGATCGCCCGCAGGCATGGCATGTATAGTTCCTGTATCTGCACTGGGAATGTGGGTGGCCTGTTTTTCTGCAACTAAGACATTCTGAAGTGCTGTTGTTTTGATTCTGGTTTGGTGGCTTTTTGCCTTGGAGGTCTGCGTGGTCTACGGGGACGATAGGTCCGACGGCCATCAGAATCGAGCTTGTTTACCGGAGTGGTGCCTTCTTGAAAGAAAGTAGTGACGTCTTTCTCGGCAGCCTTGGCGCCGAGCACCTTTTTGAGAGCTTCGTCGAAGTTGTGTTCCTCGGTTAACAACTTTTTCTGGATCTTCTTGTTGCGAAGGCCACAGACCAAACGATCACATAGTGCTTCGTTTAGATGTGTGCCGAAATTGCAGGTAGAAGCGTGGTGTTTGAGGTTGGCGGCAAATGTGGAAACGAAGTGTGAGGGAACTGTGTACAACTCCTGATGAAAGAATTAAGCCACAGTTCTGTACATGTGCTGGATTTGGCTTATAATTCCATTTCATTTCGTTTTGCAAAATACAATAAGCCCATGTGACAAGCGTGTTGACATCAACTAACTTGATGAAGAATATTAATCGCCATGCTGTTGTAACTCGTTGGCCTTATGCAGTGTACCTAGCAGATCTAACAAGCTATGCAGCTCTTTGGCTATTGTACGAAATAAATTTACGACCATTTACCGAGTTGTGTAGCTCGGCGGCCATTGTGCCAAACAAATTTACCGAGTTATGAAGCTCGACTCCATTGTGCCAAACAATTTGAAAATTATTACCCAGTAGTCAAGAGGAAATGATGCCTGCTCTACCGAGAGAAATTACTGGATTGACAAGCCATGACAGAATAAATGCTATGGATAGTGTATGCACTCCTTTTCATGCTTTGATGAATCATACCTGGATATGTTGCTTTCAAGAAATATAATTTAAGCGATGTTAGCGCCAACGTAACAGTTGTAGTTTCAAAGTGAGGAGGTACTATTGGAAATGAATATTCAGTGTACATACGTATAAAATTATAGCTTATAGCTTCCCAGCGAAGAAAAGCAAATAGCACCCGACTTTCAAACGACAAACATCCATTATCACAATACACATTCTGTAGAACGCAATTTCTAATCTTTGATTACTACTAGTCAGTAAATTAAAAGAGTACTTACAGTGTCCTACCCGAAAATGTCAGGGTCCTTCCACTATCTTGAGGTCCGAGGGCGATTGATATATGCATAGTACCAAGCATCATGGGTCGGTATCTTCATCAAGAAACAATCAGGAACAGTCACGTCAGATGACATCATGCAACTCATTATCAATACATTTACATAATGGTTTCCCAGTCCCCCTCACCTAAGAGAGCACTAAACCCTGAGATCTCTGAGTTGTGGGGCACTCCCCAGGGGTTGGTTACCCCAGCTCGTGGTCGAAATCCCTGACAACCCAGAAACCGCAGGGTGGGTATCATCGAGGCACTTTATCGACTCGTTGTGGCCGGGAACTATCTACTTGTCTCCAAAAGACGAGACTTTTTGTTGTGTTATAGTTTTCAGACCAAATTGAAATCATTCATTGATTCTTGACTAAGATGAAACATGTCGTTGTGTTGTCGTTCCCGTACCGAATTGCCCCCCGAAGATTGGCTTGCATATTGGCAAGAGCTAAGCTGGTATACTTTAGCATATCCAGAAGACTGTTGTTGCCTGGTGACAGCGACGGCACTCGTACAACACGAATAGATGGGTCACGAAACAAGATTGCAATTTGAAGAGCTAATGGATCGAATGACTCCAGTGGCATTCTATAAATTATGTATTGTTCAAATATTAATTCTAGTCTGCATTATCGGTATTCACAGTTGATCCGTGAAGGATTCTACGAAATACATAGTTTCAGAGCAATAGCACTAGTCTAACATTGTCTCTTTTTTTATCCGCAAAGGTTTTTTCATTTCATAATTGTTTCATCATATTGATCGGCAATGGTTTTTCATGTAATCTTTCATTCAGCTTTCATTCAACTTTAAATCTAACTATAACAATGTGTCAATAAACTTCTTTTACAACAATCGAGTTTTCTTGTTTATTACTTTTATGACGTCACCCAGCGTGGACCCTTCACAGAATCTCATTATTTACCCACTAAAACAATGGCTTGCATGGGCTCCACACGTGGAACGAGACTCTGCGCGTTTTTGCAACCTTGCGCCATGTTTTTATGCAAATTCATGAATATGGCAATCTGATTGGTCTACATCAAATTTTTAATGATATGTACCATGCTGTGATTGGTAACCGCCCAGTTGAGCGTGGTTAACTACTTAACAACACTTAAGGCCATGGCAAACGAGGACAAATTGTTGCTCCTTTCGAGCAAACTGGGAAACGTGTTTTGCAACAAAAAGAGAACGTTTGTGTTCTCGGAAAAACAGGGAAACATTTGTTTCCGTGGCAACGTTTCCTCGTTTGCCACGGCCTTTAGGATGGTCATCTACATAGGTGACAGTACTCATGCAAGTCGCCCACTCCCAGCCTGCATTTACTTTGGTTATAGGTGTACTATTTGCCTGTCAAATAAATGACCGGAGGTAACTGGTAGAATGTTAAATATTTGATGGAAAAAAAGATAGAGAAAAGATTTTGTTTCATTCAAAAAGCAATTTTTCATTGAAATGATAAACAAGAAAGTCTTTATTGTTCCAGCTTATTCCTGGATTGTATGTCGAGCTTAAGGTGGCTCTATCGGATTTTTGGGTGATGATACCTTTCACCTTTGAGTGGCTAGTGCACCACCATAGAGTATCTGACAGAAAATCGATTGCTCCAGGTGCACTAGAGAAAGATCAAAGTTTCAGATGAAGTTAATTTCATCATGATCGTAGTTACCATAGCATTCTAAGGCTGTCAATTTGTGACCTCGATTTTGGTAAACACTGCGCTTATTTTCCGGCTAGTCGCTTGTGGTTCTAATTATACCTATCCATTGTCTTGAATCTCCGTGCAACTGTACATTTCAATGCGTCGTGAATTAATACTTGGATTAATAAGGCATTGAAATTTACAATTGCACGGAGATTAGAGACAATGGATAGGTATAATTAGAACCACAAGCAATTAGACAGAAAATAAGCACATTGTTTACCAAAGTTTAGGCTACAAATTGACAGCCTAAGAATGTTTCAATGAAGTGCAAACTCCGGGATTATATCAAATATTGGTTAATCTACCTGAAGAATAATTTTTGGAAAAATTTATCTACCGCTTTTTAAACAGTGACCATTTTAATAAATATAGGGTCAATTTTGATGAAAACGCAAAATAACACTCCACTCCAGTTCACATTCAAGCCAGTGTTTTCAGAAATCAAATGGAACGATTTTTCTAAGATTTTCACCAAATGTAATTGGATGCTATTCAATTTATTTCAGACCAAAGTCATCTGGCATGAGGCCTAGTGAACAAACGTTTTAATAGCATTCAGGAACTAATACGATTTTGTTGTATTTTAACACCTTTGCCATAAATTTTCTCGAAATCGCTCTTATAAAAATTCTTCAAATTTGGCAGACCTCAAGAAAAGTATGCCAGGTCAAAGATCCATGAAGGGTTTTTTAAATTATCTCTTGGTGACAAGTTATTCGTCCTTGAGTAAAGTTGGGCGTGACGTCACTACATTGCTATGGTAACCCCGATTACGCTAAAACGTATTCCATCTGAATCTTTGATCTTTCTCTAGTGCACTTGGAGCAATCGATTTTCTGTCAGATACTCTTTGGCAGTACACTAGCTGCTCAAAGTGGAAAGGTATCGTCACTCAAAAATCAGATCAAGCAACCTTAACTAATTGGGATACAGCCATTACCCAAAAAGGACTATGGTGATTGTTGTTTGTCCCCTGAATGCCCTTGTTGAATGCCACATGATGGAGTTGAATCAACGAGGCATTTCGTGCACGCGTATTAAAAACCCATTTCTGTCATCTCCTTCACTTTGATTGGTTGAAAACTAATTAGATTAAAGTGATCAAACTTCAACGGGAACAATGAATTCTAAACCTGAGCCCGCGATATGGCCATGTGATATCGGTCAGCGGATGCCTTAGTAGTATAGCCGGGATTAAATGAATAACACCCGATAATCACCATTTTAGTTTCCTGTTTTAAAGCTCCCAACAGCGAAAAACGGCAAGTTTGCGCACTTGCTTCCTCATCGTTGCACATTGCTTCCTATCGCTGAAGTCGGGATTTCAACATTTGTCTGAAGACTCAGCTCCGACAAGCCCGAGAGGGAAGTGAAATCTAACTTCAACAAATGAGGAAGCAATGTGCAAACAAAAGGAAGCAAATATGCAAACAAAACTATGCCATTGGGAGCTTTAAAACAGGAAACTAAAACGGTGATGATCAGGTGTGTATTCATTTAATCCCGGCTATACTACTTTTCGAGGAAGGACAACCCCTCGCCCAATGGCGAAAAACAGCAAGTTTGCATATTGCTTCCTCATCGTTGCACATCGCTTCCTATCACTGAAGACGAGATGTCGAAACGACGAAAGACTCAGCTCTGACTTGTTGGAGCAAAGAGGAAGCAATGATGCAAACAAAACGAAGCAATATGCAAACAAAACAGCGCCGAGAGCTTTCGAAACGGGAAACAAACGGTGGCCAGGTGTGCGTTTTCCACCGGACAGGCGAGGAAGGCCAACCTCCCGGTGGGTTTGCACAATTAGAAAGAAGCGACACCATGTATACAATGGTGCGCGGAGCAAACAACTGGGTGTGGTTGATGCGAAATCAGAAAGAGAACTTCGGCAAACGGTGTGTCGGAGTATATTGCGGCCAGCATAACTTTCAGCTAAGAAGAGGAATGCAAAGGTCCGCACCATGCCGCAGCTGTGGCGTTGGAGTTTTGTGATTACCATTTATGTATAGCTTGCGGCGGGAACAAGCAGCAGCCAGACAACACACAAGCAGCAGCCAGATAGGAGAGCGCCCTTTTTTTTCTCCAACCAAATTTTCGGCAACTTTTTTGCATTGCCACAAGCCAGACTAGCAGCCACTGTTTCTGCTGTTGAAGGCCTTGCATCCGCTGTTTCTGTTGTTGCAGGCCTTGCATCCGCTGTTTCTGCTGTTGCAGGCCTTGCAGCTGCTGTTTCTGCAGGCTTTGCAGCCGATGTTTTCTGTTGTTTCTGGAGGCCTTGCATCCGCTGTTTCCGCTGTTTTCTGCTGTTGCAGACCTTGCAGACCACTTTGTTTGCAAGAGCTGCTCGAATAGGAGAGCGCATTTTTTCTTTTTTAAACAGCCAAATTTTCTTGCCACAAACCAGACCCTTGTAGCCGCTGTTTCTGCTGTTGCAGGTCTTGCAGCCGATGTTTTCTGCTGTTTCCTGCCATTGCAGGTCTTGCAGCCGCTGTTTTCTGTTGTTTCTGCTGTTGCAAACCTTCCAGCCGCTGTTTTCTGCAGGCCTTGCAGCCGCTGCTGTTTTCTGCGGTTGCAGGCCTTGCAACCGCTGTTTTCTGCAGGCCTTGCATCCGCTTTTTTTCTGCAGGCTTTTGCAGGCCTTGCAGCCGATGTTTCTGCAGGCCATGCAGCCGCTGTTTCTGCTGTTTTCTGCTGTTGCAGAACTTGCATCCGCTGTTTCTGCTGTTTTCTGCGGGCTTTGCAGGGCTTGCAGCCACTATTTTCTGCGGGCTTTGCAGGCCTTGCAGCCGCTTTTTTGCAGCCGCTGTTTTCTGCAGGCTTTGCAGGCCTTACAGCCGCTGTTTCTGCGGGCGCATGTTTTTTCTTTTTTAAACAGCCAACTTTTCGACCACTTTTTCCTTGCCACAATAAAAGTTTCGAGGAGACTGGGGAGAGAGTCAAGATGGACGGCAGCGTTTTTTACAAGTAGGCTGCCTAAACTCTCCGCATCGCAACTAAATGGCGGAAAAGCAAAGTGGTAGTGAAGAAACATCGCGCTCTATTGGTGGGAAACGAAACGAATGATCAAGCAGCAGCAGCTCACCTGAAATACCGCCAAATAAAACGGCAAAGACCTCAGAATACAAGATGGCCGAAGAAAACGATCTGGCAGGCATTTGGAGCGCTCTCAATAAAATACAAAGAAACACGGACGAACTTCTCAAACAGAATCGAGCACTTCGTAACCTATACAACGAACTACAAAGGTCACTTGAATTCCACGTCAGCAAAGTCGAAAGCTTAGAGACAAAAAACAAAGAGTTGGAGATTGAGGTGAAGTCGCTTAAAAAAGCAGTTCGAGCGGCCGAAGACCAAATCGATGGCCTCAATGAAGAAATGGACGAGTTGGGTAGCGATCTTGGTTCTGCTATCAATCAAATAGACGACTTGGAACAATATACCAGAAAGCATAACCTTGAGATACATGGAATCTCCGAGTCGCCAGAAGAAAATGTCGCTGATAAAGTTATCAAGCTTGCCAAATTGGTAAATGTTCACATCACGAACAACGACATTGACATTTGTCACAGGATGTCAGCTCGAAGAACCGACGCCCATAAGCCCATCATAGTTCGCTTCAAGTCCTACAGGGCGAGAAGTGAACTGTATAAAGCAAGGAAACATCTAAAATCAGTAAGTCTGAAAAACTATTTTAATAACACTGATGCCGTTTACATCAACGAGAATCTAACAAATTACAGGCGCAGTCTTTTTGCCAACGTAAGAAAATTCAAGAAAGATCATAAATGGCAGAGCGCCTGGACTGTTGATGGCAAAATCTTTATCAGAAAGTCCCAAGACGATTATGCGATCAGAATCTACGAAGCCGAAGACTTAAGAAACATCTACTAACTTGTTAGGAAAAAGTTTTCTTCTTTCTCCCCTGCTTAATTATGCTAACACATAGGTGTTCCTTTTGTGGCGCCTCGCCTACCTTTTGCTTCACAAATTAGCCTAATTTTTTTTTTTAGCGGAGAGTTTGTAGGAGGGTGTTTTTGTGTAGTGACATAGCAATCAATGCTACGCAATAGTGTTAGTTGTTCCCTCCTATACAATAAGCTGCTTTGCAGCTTAATTAGTTTTCCTATTATGTTTAGTGTTAGTGGTAGCATATTTTTCTTTTCTTTAATATTCCATTGTCGCCTAACTTTTTCCTTTGCGAATTGCAATGAATGCACCATTATGAAAGCCCTAAGTGCAAAGCTAAACGCTATCGAAGGTATGCAGATTGCGGTACACGAACATCTGTCGGAAAAAAATCTCTCAAATCTAAAGTACATGTGGATTTAAATGCAGTTTCCTTTAACGCAAGAGGCCTTAACAAATCCATCAAAAGAAGAAAGCTATTTCGGTGGCTCCATCTTAACAAATTTGACGTAGTTTTCCTACAAGAGACATACAGCGACGCTAGTCTGGAGGCATCCTGGCGAGCTGAATGGGGTGGCGAAATTCTCTTCGCACACGGGTCCAAACATAGCAGAGGCGTAATGATCCTTTTCAGACCCTCGTTATGTAAAGAGGTGACAAATGTTATGCGTGATAAAAACGGCAGATTTTTTATTGTAAACACAACCATCGGCGAGGATGAATTGTGCTTTGTCAATATTTACGCCCCAAATGACCAAACTCAACAAATCAGTTTCTTTAGAAAGATGACCGTCTCGATTCGTGAATGTCAAACCGACAAAATCGTGATTGGCGGGGATTTCAATTGCCCGTTGTCCGCATTGGATAAATTCGGAGGTAAAGATGTTCAGGTTAAAAGAAATGTTATCAAAGCGGTTGAAGAACTTTGTAACAACTATGACCTTGCCGATTCTTGGCGAAAACAACACCCGCACGAAACGCGATATACCTGGAAAAACTGCTCGGGAAAGATTAAATGTAGGCCAGATTTTTGGTTCATCTCGAAACAGCTATTAGATAGGGTTTATAAGACCGACATTGGCGCGTACCACGACTCAGATCATTCTCCTGTCTTTATTTCATTTAAACCTGAGGGAACACAGGAAAAAAGAGGCCCAGGTTACTGGAAGTTTAACAATTCTCTTCTGGAGAACGAAGAATTTGTCACAAAAATGAGCTTTATGATCAAGCATGCTGTCGGGAAACATCAAGGCATTACTGACAAAAGGCTTTACTGGGAAATGTTAAAAATGGAAATTCGGATATTTGCTATCCGTTTCTCTAAAAGGAAAGCTAACGAAGAAAGAATTACTGAACAAAACCTTTTCCGAAATTTAGAGGAAATAAACTCACGCAGCGACGCATCTCCGGAAAATACCGCCCTTGCAGATGAGGCCAAGAAGCTCAGAATAGAATTAGACGAAATCGCCGTGCAGAAAATCAAAGGCTTCATAATTAGGAGCAGAGCGAGATGGTACGAATCGGGTGAGAAATGTAACAGATATTTCTATAGCCTAGAGAAAAGAAGTTATGAAAAACGACATATCAAAAAACTAAAGACGCCCGATGGTACTACCGTTAAAGACCCAACGTCCATTTTAAACGTTATGAAAAACTTTAACCATGAACTTTATACCTCCAAAAAACAACTAGATGCTACTGACCCACTATCTTTCTGCGAGTATGAATCCTTACCTAGACTAGATGACGAAAAACAAAGTATTTGCGTAGGGCCAATAACTGCAGAGGAATGTCTCGCCGCATTAAAAACCTTTCAACATAATAAATCTCCAGGCACGGACGGTTTATCTGCTGAGTTCTACCTATGTTTCTGGAATGAGCTGTCTGGACCCCTGATTGAGTGTCTCAATCACGGCGCCTTACTGGGGGAGCTTTCTATCTCGCAGAGACAAGGAATCATTTCCTTGATTCCAAAAAAGAACAAAGACCCTTTAATGTTAAAAAACTGGCGACCTGTTTCCCTTTTAAATACTGACTACAAACTAGCAACCAAATGTATCGCAAGGCGTTTAGAGAAGGTACTCCCTCTGTTAATAGAACGGGACCAAACAGGGTACATTAAAGGCAGATTCATTGGTGAAAACATCCGTCTAATTACAGACATAATTGAACAATATGAAAATAAAGAGGGTATGATTCTTTTCCTAGATTTTGAGAAAGCCTTTGATTCTTTGGAGTGGGATTACCTTTTTAATGTTCTCAACATTATGAACTTTGGACCAAGTTTCCTTAACTGGATTCGAGCATTCTATAGTAATATTTCTAGTTGCGTCACCAATAATGGTCACTCTTCCGAGTTTTTTTCTTTACAAAGAGGAGTCAGACAAGGATGTCCTCTCTCAGGATTGCTCTTTGTTCTCGCGGTCGAACCACTTGCACATCAAATTAGAACCACTGATGCCATTAAAGGCCTCGAAAACGGGAATAAGATCACTAAACTTAGTATGTATGCTGACGACACCACTGCGTTTGTCCGTGACGACTCTTCTGCAGCGTCTCTATTTTCGCTCCTTGATGGATTTAGTAGTTGTTCAGGTCTCAAAATTAATAGATCAAAAACTGAGGGTCTATGGCTAGGTCATTGGAAAAACAGATTAGGGAAAGACGAGCCTTTTGGTGTTTTGTGGCCAAAAAAATATGTCACTGCACTTGGAATTTCTTTTCCATATAATGCTAATGTAGGAATCAAATTGAACTTTGACGAGAAGCTCGCCAAACTTAAAAAAGTTCTTAACATCTGGCGTATGAGACACCTAACCATCCTGGGCAGAATAGCTATTGTCAAGAATTTAGCAATCGCCAAACTGGTGTATTGCTCTTCGGTCTTAAACGTCCCTACCGAATTCGTAAAAGAGGTCAACAGTAGCATCTTCTCTTTTGTCTGGAACTTTAAACCTGATAAAATAAAAAGAAAAACGTTGATTGGCCCAATCTGCAAAGGCGGCCTAAATATGGTAAACTTTGAGGATGTTGTAAAATCGCTCAAGATCACCTGGGTTAATCGTTATTGCGAATCGGCCGGCAGTCATTGGTGTGCTCGACTTGATTCCCTGTTGACCAAAGTCGGGGGAGCCTTCTTATTCCAATGCAACTACGACCTAAAAATGTTGAACCTCAATAACTTGCCTCCATTCTATAAAAATATTCTCGAACGGTGGCAAGAACTGAACTGCAAAAAACCGCTTAACGTAAACGAATTCAAACAAGAAATTATATGGAATAATCGGTTTATAAAGACAAACGGCAAGTCGATTTTCTACAAAAGTTGGGTTAATAAGGGATCTTAAAAATAAGGGATCTCTTGGACAATCACGAGCAATTTCTTTCTTTCGAAAATTTAAAAGCAGATTCAGCGTTCGATGTACTTTCCTCGATTACGCTGGCGTCCTTGCAGCAATCCCTAAAGCGTGGAAAAGTGAAATCACGAGTAACACTGCCTGGGATGTTAGTGAACTCTCCAAAGCTGTTTCCAATGTCCATGACATCGTCTCCACAAAACAAGCCCGCTTGATGTTTGCGGAGAAGTCCTTTTCTCCGCCAATAGTCGAAACCACTCTAAGAAATCTAGTGTCAAACGTAAAGGATATCTATGAACTTCCATTTAAAGTTACCGTTGAAAGTAAAATGAGGAGCTTTCAATATAAACTCATACACAACATCATACCTACCAATCTATCACTCCATAGAATGAAAATAAAAGAGTCACCGTGCTGCGAGCACTGCAGTTGCGAAAACGAAATGCTCCTACATAGGTTTTGCGAGTGCCCCAAAGTTAAGCTTTTTTGGGATGATGTTATAAAATGGTGGAATATAAAGCGCTCGGACAACTTTAAGCATAATTGTCTGGAAATCCTTTATGGATACAAACCCGAAAACACCAACCTACACGCATTTAATCACTATCTTCTTATAGCTAAATACCATCTATATCTTGCAAGAAATCAATCAGAAACCCCCAGCATAAAGGTCTTTCTTGCCTTATTGGAAAGTAAAATCAAATGCGAAAGACAAATCGCTTTTAAGAACTCTTGCTATAAAAAGTATGAAGCAAAGTGGACTCACTCTCTGCATAGGCGATGCGATAGCTTTCTTACCACTTTAAGAGTAATGTAATTAGGCTAAGTGTAACCTTCTTTTCAATGTTTCTTTTTTTTATGTTTGTTTGTTTGTAGGGTTTTTTTAGTATTATAGTACTGTGTTGTAAGTAGTGTAAGTAATGTATGTAGTGTAAGAAGTAGTGTAAAGTATGTAAGTAGTCTTTGTGTTGTAAATAAAAAAAAAAAAAAAAAAAACAATACAAGTTTCTGCAGGCCTAGCCGCTGTTTCTGCAGGCCTTGCAGTCGTTGTCTTCTTTTTCTACAGGCCTTGCAGCCGCTGTTTTCTTTTCTTGCAGACCTTGAAGCCGCTGTTTTCTGCTGTTGCAAGCAATGCAGCCGCTGTTTTCTTTTTCTACAGGCCTTGCAGCCGCTGTTTTCTGCAGGCTTTGCGGCCATGCAGCCGCTGTTTTCTGCAGGCTTTGCAGGCCATGCAGCCGCTGTTTCTGCAGGCTTTGCATCCGCATTTTCTTCAGGCTTTGCAGACCTTGCAGCCGCTGTTTCTGCTGTTGCAGGCCTTGCAGCCGCTGTTTCTGCTGTTGCAGACCTTGCAGCCGCCTTTTCTATTGTTTTCTGCAGGCTTTGCAGGCCATGCAACCGCTGTTTCTATTGTTTTCTGCAGGTTTTGCGATCATGCAGCCGCTGTTTTCTGCAGGCTTTGCAGGCTTTGCAAACCTTGCATCCGTTGTGCGAGCACTTTCTAGTCCATTGGCCGCAATACTTTCTTCCCAGACTTCTGCGCTCTTTTGCAAGATCTGCTGCTCTGGTGGTGCTGCAGGGCTTTCACTCTGTGCAGTGCTTGCAGCCTGCCACCCAAGATATTTCGGTCGCAGGTGTTGCAGAAGAAGGAAGGCAGAACAAATCCCACCAACAATCTCAACAACCTGCACAACACCCGCAGCAGCAGACGTTGCGGCATTGGCGGCACCCACTATTTTGTCTCTTTGCTCTCGAACAGCATTGCTTTTTTTTTCTATACTCTCCAGGATTCCTTCGCTTTTTTCTTACACTTCCTGTAAACCTTCCCCAATCTCCTCCACATCTTCGTAGTGGCTTTCTTGGGTCTCCAACAACAAATCCATATTTTTCTGGAGGTCCTGCACGGCGGCCAGGATCTGCGGCAGAAGAACATCCTGACACTTTTTTTCAGTTTCTGCGGGTTTTTGCAGTCCATTCAGCTGCGGTTTCTGCTGTTGCAGGCCTTGCGGCCAGTTGGTTTGGAGGTTTTTCCATCAAAAACGCCTGCTTCTCTCCATATTCTGTACATCCTTGTTGTGCCAATACCGAATTTGTTTTGTATCTCCCTGGTTGATAGTTTTCCTCTTGCGGCGACAATTTCTCAAATTGCTTCGGGGAAAGCATTTTTACAGGGGCCATTGCAGATATTTTTTGCAGTTTTGTGTTTGGGCACCGCCCACACCGTCTTGTATCCCTGGTGCATCTGTGCATTGCTGGATATTCCCTTCCAATTTCTCAACAATTCTCTGCAATTTCTCAACAATTCTCTGCAATTTCTCAGCAATTTCTCAACAATTCTCAACAGGGAAAAGCCAGCAATGCACAGACACACCAGGGATACAAGAGGCACCAATTTGCGATGCCCAAACACAAAACTGCAAAAAATATCTGCAATGCCGCCTGCAAAAGTGCTTTCCCCCGAAGAAATTGTCGCTGCAAGGAAAACTATCAACCAGGGAGATACATAACAAATTCTACCCTGCAGCACCACCAGAGCAGCAGATCTTGCAAAGACCGCAGAAGTCTGGGAAGAAAGTTTTGCGGCCAATGGACTAGAAAGTGCTCGCACAACGGATGCAAGGTTTGCAAAGCCTGCAAAGCCTGCAGAAAACAGCAGAAACAGTGGATGCAAGGTCTACAACAGCAGAAACAGCGGCTGCATGGCCTGCAGAAACATCGGCTGCAAGGCCTGCAAAAGCCTGCAGAAAAACAGCGGATGCAAGGCAAGGCCTGCAAAGCCTGCAACGGCAGAAAACAGCAGAAAACATCGGCGGCAAAACCTGCAACAGCAGAAACAGCGGCTGCAAGACCTGCAACGGCAGAAAACAGCAGAAAACATCGGCTTCAAGACCTGCAACAGCAGAAACAGCGGCTACAAGGGTCTGGTTTGTGGCGAGAAAAAAGTGGTCGAAAACAGCAGAAACAACAGAAAACAGCGGCTGCAAGACCTGCAACGACAGAAAACATCGGCTGCAAGACCTGCAACAGCAGAAACAGCAGCTGCAAGACCTGCAACGGCAGAAAACAGCAGAAAACATCGGCTTCAAGACCTGCAACAGCAGAAAAAGCGGCTACAAGGGTCTGGTTTGTGGTGAGAGAAAAGTGGTCGAAAATTTGGCTGTTTAAAAAAGAAAAAATGCCCTCTCCTATTCGAGCAGCTCTTGCAAACAAAGTGGCCTGCAATGGCAGAAAACAGCAGAAAAGATCGGCTGCAAGGTCTGCAACAGCAGCAAACAGCAGAAACAGCGGATGAAAGGTCTGCAACAGCAGAAAACAGTGGAAACAGCGGATGTAAGGCCTGCAACAGAAAACATTGGCTGCAAAGCCTGCAGAAACAGCGGATGCAAGGCCTGCAACAACAGAAACAGTGGATGCAAGGCCTGCAACAGCAGAAAACAACAGAAACAGCGGCTGCTTGTCTGGCTTGTGGCAATGCAAAATTTGTCTGGCTTGTGGCAATGCAAAAAAGTTGCCAAAAATTTGGTTGCAGAAAAAAAAAGGCGCTCTCCTGTCTGGCTGCTGCTTGTGTGTTGTCTGGCTGCTGCTTGTTCCTGCCGCAAGCTAGACATAAACGGTAATCACACGGGCCTTTGCATTCCTCTTCTTAGCTGAAAGTTATGCTGGGCGCAATATTCTCCGACACACCGTTTGCCGCAGTTCTCTTTCTGATTTCGCATCAACCACACGCAGTTGTTTGCTCCGCGCACCATTGTATACATGGTGTCGCTTCTCTCTAATTGTGCCAACCGACCGCGAGGTTGGCCTTCTTCGCCTGTCCGGTGGAAAACGCACACCCGGCCACCGTTTGTTTCCCGTTTCGAAAGCTCCCGGCACTGTTTTGTTTGCATATTGCTTACTTTTGTTTGCATCTTTCCTTTGTCTTTGCTGAAGACTAGATTTCGATTGTCCGTGTGCGACTCAGCTCCAACAAGTCTGAGCTGAGTCTTTCGTCATTTCGAAATCTCGTCTTCAGCGATAGGAAGCGATGTACAACGATGAGGAAGCAATATGCAAACTTGCTGTTTTTCGCCATTGGGCCAGGGGTTGTCGTTCCTCAAAGAGTAGTATAGCCGCGATTAAATGAATACACACCTGATCATCACCGTTTTAGTTTCCTGTTTTAAAGCTCCAAATGGCATAGTTTTGTTTGCATATTTGCTTCCTTTTGTTTGCACATTGCTTCCTCATTTGTTGAAGTTAGATTTCACTTCCTTCTCGGGCGATTCAGGTCCGACTAGTCGGAGCTGAGTCTTCAGACATTTCGAAATCCCGACTTCAGCGATAGGAAGCGATGTGCAACGATGAGGAAGCAAGTGTGGAAACTTGCCGTTTTTCGCCGTTGGGAGCTTTAAAACAGGAAACTAAAACGGTGATGATCAGGTGTTATTCATTTAATCGCGGCTATGCTACTGCCTTCTTTTGACAGCTGTTAATTGATCATAACATCGCAAAGATGTAAGCTTGTGGCAACCTTTTATTCCTGTACAACTTAAAATAACGTGTCAACTCAAGACCTGGGACCATAATATTCCCACACGATACTCGTCAGCGGATACCTTGTGGCGACATCGTCATCGGTCGTACGCCCCCGTGAGCCATTTTGACCATGAAGAATGGACTGCATGGGTCTCAGAGTATGGCGCTCCGCTTGGCGGCCCTTGTGGCCGCCGGAGCTCCGCTAATACAAGCGGTGACAGCAACAGAATATAAAGAACGTACTATTCCATAACTATTCGATAATTAAATTAGTTCTTGTTTATCACTTCAATGAAAAATTGCTTTTTGAATGAAACAAAATATTTTCTCTTTCAATTTTTCATCGTATTTTTGACGTTCTACCAGTTATCTCCGGTCTTGGAAGAAAAGAAGCATATCTTAAATATGTTTTTGAGAAATGAAAAAGTATCGTATTACTGAGCTAAAAGCAAAACATTTTTAAAATCGAACTTTCGGTCTGCTTGTCTGCTCATATGCAGATACCTACATGAGTACTGTCACCTATGTGGACGACCAGAAACATTTTGTGTTTGCAATTAAAATGTTCCCCAGTTTGCTACATGTTTTGTTGGAAAGGAGCAACAATGTGTCCACGTTTGTCACTCAGTTATAGATAACACTCTCCACTATCTGAGATTGTCTCACTAGTTCCAAACTGTCCAAATTGTTTAATACATAAATTAGGTTTTTGCGTCATTGCTTCAGAAATTAGAAAGAAGCATTGACCATTTTCGCATTGCCCATAATACACCTTGTTTACCTCCCGAAATTTTGCATAACCTTTGTTTCCCAATTCTCCTGGGTATTACAGTCGTCCCAAGAGAATCGGAAGACAATGCTTATGCAAAATTTTTGGGGGGTAAACAAGGTGCATTATGGGCAATGCGAAAATGGTCAGTTTAGGAAAGCAAAGAAGTTGCTAGTGTTCCTTCAGTGGAACGAATTTTGCAGTTTTGTGGCTTGTGACTGATTTCTAAAGGGCTGATCACGCAACAATGATTTGCAAAAAATCTTATCAAATTACAGCAAATTACGGTATGTTAAACTGCAGCGAGAAAATACTTTACAAATTAGTGCTATTAAAATGGCAGTGACAGTTAAACAGAATAAATTCCTTCCTTTTTGAAGATTGTGTACGAAGTTGGAGAAAAAATTGCCCTTTTCAAGACTAATTTGGGATCAGTTTATCACGTCTGATAAGCTCTCGAGTTCATAAATTAGTATTTCAACATGTCTACTTGGAATAAAAGTTATTTAGTTCAGAAATTACAGCGCATATGCCACCGTATTTGGGGATGAGTGCATGCTAGAAACCTGCAGGCGTTATGGCCAATTTAATGTTTGCTATAAATCAAATGTATCCCTGATATTAATATAATTAATTTTGCAAGTTGAAAAGTGCGCAAACATGCAACCTCTCCTTCCAAGACCCCTCACAACTAAAGTCGCATCTGTAGGACTATCTAGGCTCGCACTTCCTAACCCGTGGTTACCCCTAGTTAATGAGATGTTCACGTTTGAGTATGGGGACCAAGGGAACCGTTAGATTTTCTAGTTGGCCCCCATGTTGCCAAAACAAGTTTAGTTCAGGTGAGGAACCAGAAAAGGCGAAAAAAGAATAAATATTAATACTTACGTTAATGGTAAGGTAAGGTAAGGCAAGACTTTATTTAACGAGGGTAACATTTGACAGTAGTAAAACTGATAACCTCAACTTATCTGTGCTTCATTCCATATGGTCTTCCACTTTTTTTTCTCCCCAGGGATTCTCAATGCATGGAAGGAAGTGAAATTTATTGTTGTATTCACATAAATGCTACAGCCAAATATTTCTTGGTGAACCAGAACCAAAATCCTTGATAGAACATTTTTGTTTACCAAGCTGGTGAAACGTGTGTGTTTTGAGTTGGGGTATGTTTTAGGGCTTTGGTGACACGTCTTAGAAAAATGGCAACAAGAATAATTACATTCGATTATTGAATACCTTTAAAAACTGAGCGTTAAGTTTGCTTTGTTTCCTTGTTCCCAAATTTTCATGACGTACCACGCAGTGAGAGGGGAGCTTATTAGACGGGCGGGGGTCTTATTTGACAGGGGTCTTAAACATCAGGGACCATTTGTCGTGCTTATGAATTAATTCCACCAATTTGATCAACACTAGACTCTACTTTCTGCGAGCTGATGCCTTGCGTGACAAGCAGGATGTAATAAAAGAAAAGGTTTCCCGACAAGAAACAGTTCAGAGACAATCACAAGTTGAAAACTCCAGCAACAGTGATGACAGCGATTTTGAGGAATTACTTGACTGGAGAGCAAAGAAAGTATCTTGACAGGAACGTGGCTTGTTCTGAATCTGAAATTCTGAAGCTCAATTCCACTTATTTGCCAATGGAATCCTTGGGGTGATACAGATCTGGCTGCACCAGGAGGCAATATTTTCTTTCCTTTATTTCCTCTTTTCCGTATGCTCCTTTTCACCACCCAGACATTCCTGCTAAACAAATAAATAGTCGCTCCCTTGTAAGGTAATCCTAGTCGGCTGATTTCCAGATTTGTGTGTTGTTTCCAGCGTTTTTTTGTTATCAAAGTATATGTAGAATAAAAACGTGTGCGTATTTTTCTCCTATCTTAATGAACATTTCCTGCAATAGTAATAATAATAATAATGCAATGTTAGGCTAAATGTTTCAAAATCGTCATTTGTAGTCCATCTCAATCTTCTCCATCCTTAACCATCCTTGTTCCTTTTTGGTTTCGTTTCACTTCTTTGGTGTTTTTCTTCAGTTGTAAGTAATTAGTAATTAATTAGTTTTAGATTTCCTACTGTTTTAATTGCAGTTTGGTTTGTCACAAAAAATAACTCAAAATATCGTGACGTAGCCCTTTAAACTGGTACTACGATGAAAAAAACATTGTTCTTGTTCTCTTTCAATTCCGATTTTATGTTTGGCAAGAATGCACCATGGCAATTATCGCGCCTCAATTTTCAAAATAAGTCCGTTATTTTGAACGACGATTTCATGTTTAAACTGTCCGCCATTACTGGATTCGGCTGCAGTCGAGTTGCAATAAGAAAGCTGGATCGAGAGGGAAAATGACGTTATATACTCACTTGTTTATTTTTGCACTGTGTGAACCCAGCTGATTGGTATGCAGCACGAGCTTTTGGAAGCAAGTGGTTTTCACTTGAAGGAATTGACGAGGAGGCCCTTCTTCCCTCTCAGACATTTCATGTATTTTTTGAAAATGTAGTAAAGAAGACACTTAGTTTTTTAAAATTCAAACAAAGAAGATATATTAATATGAGGACACTGGGAGTGAAACCCGGGACACAGGATTCATGAAGCATACACCTATCCACTGCACTATCAGAACGCGAGCTGCAAGGTTCCCAACTTTACAACTTTAAATACTGCAGGTCTATTTTTATGTAATACTTTTCAGTGTCAGCCAAACCACAATAGCGGCGTTACGCAGCTCTTTACAAGGTCCCACAATATTGACTGAAAAAATTATAAAAAAACAGCAACAATGGACCCTAGCCCTAAAACAATAGAGCTACGTGCTCTTAAGATCCAGTGAAATTAGAGGTTCTAGAGAGCTGCGAACTATCCCCAAAAATTAAACCTAACCGCAAGCAAATCCAAGTGGAGCTAACTAACTGCAAGCAAACAGGGAACGTTTTTTGTGTAACCATATGCAGTGAGTGGTCACTGGAAGGGATAGACCAGGAGGCCCTTGGCATTTCGTTACTTTATAAAAAAAGGTCACGAAATGTCAAGGGCCTCCTGCTCTATCCCTTCTAGTGACTACCGAAGCAAGTTGCTGTTCTGCATACCAAATTAGCTGGGTTCACCCAGTAACAAATAAAACTAGTGAGTAGATGACGTCATTCTCTCTCTTAATCCAGCTCTCTTAATTCAACTCGATTGAAGTCGAATTTTGAGTTATTTTTTGCAACGAACCAAATTAGTTTAGAAAGGAAGAAAAACACCAAAGAAGTGATACTGGACCAAAAAGAAGCATGGGAAAGAAGATTTAGACGGATTGCAAATGACGATTTTGAAAAATTTTGCTAAATTTTTCAGAAGGCACAAACCTTGACGTAGCTCCTTTAACTTTCCTGGAAAAAAATTGAAAAACGCGGAATTGTTTGGGCGGCTGGGCTCTCCGGAGACCACGCCTGACTGGAAAGTAGCCCCTCAGATAATCCAACACTTGTCCCCCCTACTATTGAAGCCCCAGACTATAAATGAAATAAAATAAATTATTTTCGCGCAAACCGGAATTTATCATCAGTGATTACATAATCACACATGAAAGTGCTCTTTAAATGCCCATTATTAAATATTTTAAAGAAATGGACAACAACAAATTTTGAAACAAGACTTGTTTCTATCGTTCAACGATCATCTTCAGTTGTGAATTTGTTTACAAGTTCGGTTGAATTAATAAAAGCAATGGCGTATAAGTCAAAACGTGATACAATTCAAAATTTCGAAAACTAACGTACAATTTTAAGAAGCGCGAGACATGGAACGAGAGAGTTAAGTAAGAATGTTTCAGCTGCTTATTTAAAGTGGGTTTCTCCCATTTGATATGCATTGCTTCCTTCAACATGAGTTGTAGTTTGTTAGGTGCACAATCCACAAGCATGTGCATTAATCTCTCAAAGTGTGTCAGGGATTTCCTGTATTCCGATTAGTTATCGTTATCGGTGCGTTCGCAGCTGCCAAAAGAAAAATATCCAACATTTTAAAAATCCCGGACACACTTTTGTTCCTCAGTGGTTAATGAATGTTGTGACCAAATTTTGTTGAAATCCGTCAATTCTGCATACCCTATTAATTCGTTGAAAGAGCTGGCATTCTCGCCAAAAACAACAGCGAGTTTTCGCCGTTCAAAGATTTGTAAACACATCTCGCCTTTGCTGAGATATCTGTCAACAGAATGTGCCACCAGCCAATCAGATAGCGAGTGAAATGATTTTCTTGGGAATTCTAGGACAATATAGGCCACTTCAGAAAATACCATAATACTCTTTGTTTGTCCCCAAAATTTTGCATAAGCATTGTTTTTGTTTTCTCTTGGGACCATTGTAAGTCCCATGAGAAACTGGAAACAATGATTATGCAAAATTTTGGGGACAAACAAAGAGTATTATGGTATTTTCTGAAGTGGCCTATTATCGTGTGGCAGTCACGTTCTTCTCGTTCACTTGTCTTTAACGCATGATACCTTATTGAAAGACATGTTTATTTGGTTTAGGTTCGACGGTGATGTCTTCGAATTGATTGCGAAAACTGACTTTGCAAAATAAAGCGGTAAAAGAATAACAGTAACGCAGTCCTCGTAATCAGAGCTCCCAGGGGAACCGACACGCTATCAGGATTATGGCACCTTATTAAAATTATTATAAAAACCGATTTTTTCTAAATAACTCGCGAAGGTTTCAAGATTTTAATTTCATTTTTGGGAAATATTAGATTCAATATTAATCTTCCTTTTTTCGCCAAAAGTAGGCCTTTATTTATTTATTTCAGCACGATCAATTCATCACCAATATGTACACTTAAAATAATTACAATAAAAATATTAAAAATTCAAACAAAAAACTGTAGAACACTAAAAGCTGTTTTCCGTGTACCCTTAAGAGTGTTGTGAATAGCATTTGCACAGAGGAACACAAAAACACAAAACCCAGCACAACACCGGGCATAGCAGATCACAACACTACGGAGTCCCCTTAGGGTCATGCGAGTTGTAGAGATGTCGACTTGTAAAATCAATATTTTCAGTTGTAGCCAGTTGTCAAGTCATCGACTTGTTAAAGAAGAACGCTGACAACTGTAACAACAGGCTCAAGGCAAATTAAAAGTTGATTAACAACAACAACCAGACATTCGTGAAGTTTCACGTTTTCCCTGAACAACATAAAATTCATATTCAGACGTAGAAAAGGTGGTTGTTGTTTAGTATGTACTAGAATTGTAATTACATTTTTGCTTGAAAAATGAAATGGTCAGGCGAAATTGGCAATTATCAAACAATGCCAAAAAGAGAAAAGTAGCCAAGAGAGGGTGCGACTTAGCAAAGGATTAGCTACTGGCAACTCCAATATTATCTTTTAACCAAACTGTATTTTAAAATATCCAGTTTTAAAACAAATCCCTTAAAAATGACTGTTTCAGAATTATATCCCTCGTATTTGGTTGAAATTCAGAATGCGCTCAGTAGTATATAAAAGGGTGATTTTGGCGCATTTTGGCGAATTTTTGAGGGTCAAAATTAAATTTCCAGATAACATAATTTCGTAATCCACAACACCAATAACAGCACAAATTTCCCATAAACCATGGGGTGATTCTGGCGCAGCGCTAAAATTGAGAGCACCTTTAAGGCCGCTTTTTGCCCTTCACCAAGCCCTAAAACACAAAAACAGCCCAAAGACAGAAAATTATTGGAATTATTTCCATATATTATTATTCTACAAAAAGTCCATTATAGATTTCATTGAGTAGAACGTGATGGTGCTCCGCATTATCGACGTCAAAAAATTTATCTGATGATATCGCTATTTTTTCTGTTTTAAAATTCCAGTCTCCAAAATATATTGATCTAATTGGAGTATTTTGCTTACTTCAGCTCCATTTACATTCATTTTCATTTTATATGTGTTATTATTTTTACAAAACCAAAGCATTAATTTTTCACCAGTATAACTACTAACGAATGATGAAGATGCTTGTGTTTTGTCTTTTTGAATAACTAATTGGTTTGAGGTGGTTATGAAAAAGTAAAAAATTAGATTTTCAGATGCATCAAGAAAACTAATGGTAGAATATTTATTTTCATGTTTAAAGACAATAACAAAAGTAAATTTATTTGCACCATATTAATATTAATCTTAGCATTTTTCACATCCATTCCTTTTGATCCAAAATAGTGGCTGATACTTTTATTTTCATCAAAATCTAGACTTGAATCTGAATTACTCACATTATTTGCTCCCTTTATTTCTATACCAAATGATTGTTTATATAATTTTCAATTTTGTGGATTTCTAAAGTCAAAAAAAGTATCGAACAACTGAAGATAAATACCATCATTAATCAATTTACGACTCATTAGATTTTCTTCTCTCAAGATATCAGAATATTGCTTTAGAAGATATAAAGATACAGCAGAGTCTTCATCATCGTCAGTTAAAATTCCATTGATAACCTTATTACTCATATTTATCGACTCATTGAAGTAAATTTGATTATTCTTAAAATAATACAATTCATCGTAAATCTTAGACTCAACATCATTAGCATATCCAACAACTCCATAGAGAATAATATAACACTCCTCCCATTGATTATGAAAGTCAAAATTTATATCAATATACAACATACCATGATTTGAGTATTTATGAAAATGAACGATAAATTTTTTGTAATCTTTGAAATCTTTTGATGATTGTCTATTGACATTAATTGAATCGGGTATACTTCGAAACAGAGAGTATATTCCTTTTTATCAAATGAACTTAAATCAAGACTTAATCTCCCCAAATACCAATAGAATTTGCCATCACTTCCAGTCTTTACTTCACTCTGTATTTGAAATTCCTAATTTTACTTTCAGCTTTCCAATAATCAATCAATTTCATTATGTCAACAAATACATTAATTTTATTTGTTGATGGATTTATTAAATTAAAATCAACATATTTTTTACTTGTGGCATCATCATCATCAGAAGGTAATCCAATTTTATTTTCCCCATATCCAAATCGCCATTAATTTTTTTATCATCAACATATTTTTTAGTAGCAGCGTCATTATCATCAGAAGGTAAAACGAGATTCACAATTTTATTTTGCCCCATATCTAAATTACCAGTCATTTTATTTCTCCATTAGTGTAAATGACATTAGCATTTCTATAAGGTAATATATCACCTATTGTTGTTAATTGTGGTGAATTTAAAATGTTATTTCCATTCATACCAAATTCACCTCTCATCTTCAGGGAATTATCAGAATTAAGAAGAAGTACTTTATCACTATCTGCCTTCTTTCCCAACTCCCCATCAATATACCCTCTTGGTACCAATGACTTCTCATCAAAATTAACTTCAGAAAAAGGTTCACTATTAATTATATTTTTCCAGCAAGATCAAAAGAATTTCCATCAGTTCTCAGAAAATGTAAATTTAAATAATACTCCTTATTCACTCCAGATTTCATATCCTTAACATAATCATCATATGGGTCATCATCCCCTGCATCAGGATTATTCTCCAATCCAAAAAATTTTATGTCCACCTAAATTTAAATCACCCTTGTTAACATTTCCGTGTGCTATATCACTTTTCAAAGAATCAAATTGATGTTTTGTTACAGCGTCACCATCTTCAGTGCCTTCAGCCATATTTGTTATTTTCTTCCCATCAATATCATAATTTCCATCTGAAGTCAATTTAAATAAATTATTCACATAGTGAGCAAAATCATTTATTACTCCCATTTTATAACAATAGTGTACACAATTGTTATATTATGAAGATTCCAAATTACGAAGCTCGAGGAAAAGGACAGAAAAATAATTACAGACAATTATACCCATATATGCCATCAGATACCTTTCGAATGCTAATCTGTGGCCCATCTGGCAGTGGCAAAACCAACACACTTCTACATATGCTACTTCACCCCCTAATTTTCTATGACGCCATATTCCTCTACGCTAAGAACCTAGAGCAAAATAAATATCAACTACTCAACTCCATTCTTAAAAAAATAGCACCCAACGCCATTTTCTCATCCAACAACAATATAATTCCTATCGAAGAAATTCCCAAAGAAGGTCAAAAAATTGTAATCTTCGGCGATTTTGTGACAGAGAAAAATCAGAAACCATTAATCAATTATTTCATTCAAGGCCGTCACAAAAATTGTTCAGTTATCTACCTCAGCCAATCCTATTACTCAACTCCTCAAGACATTCGACTTAACTGCTCACATCTAATTATCTTTGACCTCCAATCAAAAAGAGAGAGCAATGCCATTACAAGGGAGAGTGGCGTAACAAATGAGCAATACCGTAGAGCAACCAAAGAACCGTTTTCATTTCTCTACATTGATAAACCCAATCAACGAACGACAGTGAGTATTCACTTTTTAATTTCAATTTTGTTTATGTATTCACTTTTTTAATTTCAATATTACACTTATTCACTTTTTCATTTCAATTTTGTTTATGTATTCACTTTTTAATTTAATTATTACACGTATTCACTTCATATAATTAATTAATATATTATGGCAATAAGTAGATGGAATGAAATTGCAAAAGAGAAAGAAAGTAACGAAAAACTAATTAAAAAAATTAACGATCAAATATACGAAAACAAACTTTTGAGTGAAGTTGGTCGATTAAAATATCAGAACTTATTTAAACCTGTTACATCACTCATCAAAGAAGGATTAGAGAGTACTGAAAACGATATTGAAGAATTCTCCCCACCAAAATATGAGGAATTATTTGGTGAACCACAACCTGAACCCGAACCTGAACTTGAAAAACCAAAATCTGAAAAACTTAAAGACCGAAAAGAAGAAAAAGATGCCATGAAAACAGAATTAGATAATTTAAAACGTACATACCCCAGATTGAAGAAAAATGCTGATAATGTAGCCAAAAAAGGAGGAGATTGGAAAAATAAGAAAATATAACAAGGTAAATACAAAGGAATGACTTATTCAGATTTTTTTGAGCATGTGAAGGAAGAAAAAGAAAGATATGATAGACTTGGAAAGTTGCTTCAAAAACCATTACCTAATCCTAAGCCACCTTACTTTGACATGGCTCCAGAATTCACCATAAATTAACTGAAAGATTAGAATTATTATGTGGTTCAATATCAGCAGGTAATACATCAAAGAAAATAAAACAAGAAGCAATGAGAATACTTAATTTCCTCCTGAATAAAAAACGAATTAATAAACAAACTTACAAAAACATTTTCTCCAATTATGTACTAAATTAATATATGACAGAAATACACCTAATTCTATCTTCAAGTGAAGCAAAAAGACAACGTCAACAATTTAATCAAAATGCCAATGATTTTCGAATTCATTTTGATAACCCCATCCAACTTAACCCCAATAGAAATTACCGAATGGCCCTCGATGAAATTACTGAAATGACCTGAAATGACCTGATACTGAAATGAAATTACTGAAATGATTCATGGTACAATATATCAACAGATTACAATAACAATAAAATCAGATATAGGAAAACAGCATCAGCTCCATGGATAGACATCGATTTCCCCGATGGCAACTACTCATACAATGACATCAACGAACAAATACAGTCCTACGACAGAAACATCACCCTTGAATGTGACCACGCCCTCCTCCGAGTTCAAATAAACCTAAAACGAAATTATAAACTAGACCTATCCCAAAATAATTTCCACATACTCATAGGTTTCAATAAACAAATTTAAACCGAACAAGAAAACACAGGAGAACATATCCCCAACATAACTAATTCTGTGGATTTATTATGCATACACACAGACCTCACATATCGTAATACAACAGACGTATCAAGTGATTTCTTATTTTGTTTCTCAGTTATATCAAGAAACATCGCCCGATCTTACCCCTTTATAATAGAACCACGGAGATTGAAATTACTCTCAATTAATAAAAGCATAATAGACTCAGTTCGAGTATACATAACAGATGGACTAAATAAACCAGTTAAATTTAATGGAACAGAAAATACAATTATGATTATAATAACTGATGATGAATTAAATTGTCTAACCAACAATTATAGAATGAACAGACCTCATGAATGGACCAAACAATACAATCCAAGAACCGGCCTATATGAATACTATCATAAAGGCACAAGCATAACCAGCAGATCACTAGAATTAATTTCCCATCAAGCCCCGCGAAGAGGAGTGAGCGCAAATATTAAGCAGATAAATAAGTCAACTCCTATAAAAGCCTACAACGCCGGCAATGAAATTCGCAAACGATTATCAACTATGAGAGTGTAGTTTTATATAACCAATAATTATATGTTCAGATCAGAAGACAATCTCAAGGAAACAGACTTTATTAGATTTAACCTGGTAACTCAACCTCAAGTCCCAGCCAATGGTCAATTTCAAAAGAAAACAGACTACACATTTGACATCAAAGACAGATCAACTTGGTTTGACTGGTACAATGGCTACCTCCTGATTAAGTATAGAGTTGAATTAAAAGCGAATGGAGCAGACGTTACAGCCAACGCTAACTTTACTGACGCTAATGTTGGTGGTGCTTGCATATCAACTATCAACGACGCAACAAGTATAATTCATCAAATGACAATAACCTCCTCCGGCAGAAAAGTTTACGATGGTAATGATCTTCATAAAATGTCTTTCCTTAAGAGTCTCCTGGAATACTCACATGATTACGCTTCGACTGTAGCAACTCAAACTGGTTGGTACCTTGATGACAGACCAATATATGAACATGGTAAAGCACTTGCAGTCGCAAACATTCCTAAAACTGGGGTATTCAAGAGGAATGAAATGATTCAGGGTAAAGCCCTCCAGGAAGCCGTCATACCCCTAAATAAATTTTCTTTCTTCCAGGAACTTCGGGATAAAATGTTATCCCCCATGCAATTAGAAATTAAAATGACAATGAATAATGACGATGAATATATTTATCAAGCTGGAGCTGATGCACATGTTTCGCATTATATTATCACAGATCTTCAACTTTGGCTTCCAAGATTGAATTTCACATCTAGTGGCCTTAATCTCGCAAATAGTAATTTTCTCAAACCCTCTCGTTGGAAATACCTCCGAGAATTTGTCAAAGCCTCCCCACCAGACAGAGCTGTCAGTGGAATGTATCAGATAACCCCCGCGGTGAAAAACGCCCTTCATGTCTTCATATACCTTCAGAGGAATAAATCCAACATTCAAAAAGAAAATCCATTTATCTTCGATACTTTCAAACTAAATGTCGCTGATAACAATTGCTCACTTTCAACTTGCCGCCTACAATATGGCAACTCCGACTTTTACCCTGAATTAGAATATGATGGCGAATCCAAGACAAGAATCTTCGGGGATCTACTGCAATATGCAAGGAAACCCAAATACCGGAACACAGTTGACGATGGACAATTTTAAGAACTTCTACCCACTCATCTACTTTGACCTTCGAGAACATAAAGACGATGTAAGTAATGACCCCAAACAACTGATACTAAATTACCGGCTAACACAAGCATCAACAGCCGAGTACATAATTTGTGCCATAGTTCTCTTCCAATTCGAAGTTGTAATAGATAAAATAGGCAATGAATTAGTTGTAATGTCGCAGTGAGGTGCGTTAGAATATAAAAAAATTTTATATAGTTATTATATAGTGAGATGAATTACGATACCTCGTACCGTTTGGTGTATTTCTCGACATCTTTGTCGGAGAGGCGCTTGACCTGCTCGTGTGTTAACTGCACACCGAGGGCTTCTTTGGATTTTCCTGTCGACACCAGCACGGCCAACTGCTCACGAAGAGCAGGAATATCAGGCTGCACTGAAGCAACTGAAGAGACATTGTCGGGCGCGCTCGTTGGCTGAGCTTCAAGCAAGTTAAAAACGTCGGTCATGCAGTCTTCAAATTCGCTCGTTGATGGTGTCGCCATTTTGTATAGGTTGTAATTTTTTAATTGAGCTTTAATTTTATTCCGTAAGGGTGCCGAAGTGAAAACACTAGGTAGGAAAACTTATTTTTTTCCAACCTCGAAATGTATTCTTTGTACTCCTCTTGAGAAAGTTCGCCGGCGTAATCTTCAAAAACCGCTTTCAAAGTCTTCCATGAGGGCGTATAGAAAAGCACAAGCGCAGATACATTTTCGCGGAAAGAAGGTGTGATGCTGGTCATCTTGAATGCGAGATTGACCAGCGGGTCTGAGCGCCTTTTTCACATCTTTCGAGGCTGCGCAGTCATCAAGGATTATGAGCGTGTTGGTGCCCTCCAAACACAAGCAAACAAGCTTCAACCAGGTTTCAACCTCATCTTGTTTGCAAACGATTACATAAAAACGCGGGTCAGCCTCAGCGAAACGATAATAAGTCTTGTTATGCACGAATGTCGGGCAGAAGAGCACGATGTAGTCGAACTTGCCGTGGAAAGGGCCGCAGAGCTGATAAACCACAAACCTTGATTTGCCTGAATTCGTCGGCCCAATAACGAGAGCGTTGAACGGTATGTTGTTTGGATCCATTATTAGTATTGCACAGATTCTAATTGCTGCCCCCATATATTCATTTGCGCGTCACTGATCACGAAAACGTGGCAGTTCACGTTGCCTCCTCCGCTTTCCTTCCTCTCGAACTCGAGCTGAACACCGTCTTGTGTGTTCACAAGCCGTGTGCCGCTGCCGTGCAGCGACTGATCTACCATGGAGCGCAGATCGACCAAAACCCCGAACTTGTCATCGCTCCAGAACTTTGTCATATTCATGTGGGGCGTTTTTTTCTGTGGAAAGAAGCAGCGGACCATCTCCCACATGTACCTCTGTTTGATGCCGTTGTTGTAGAGCCTGTTGGGCGAGCCGTTCACCGTGACGATGACTTTCGTGAGGCCGGGGTTGATGAACTTTTCTGAATCTCTGGCCCCTTGAGCGTAAGGCTCGATGAACAGGAGAAGGATTGCTTTCATGGACCTTCTCTGGGGGTTGACTCTGAGGTTAATCCTTCCCATGTTTTTTGGGAAGGTGTGCATCTGATAAAGCTGGAGGTGATCGTACAAAAATTCCTTGCCAGAGGAATAAACACTGCCCGCTTCTTCCGCCAGAGCCTTGCTTCTCATCATTTCGTACTCGAGCTGGATGTTTGTCAGCTTGTATTTCAGTTTTGTGGGGTCTGAGCCTTTGAAAACCTGCGAGGCCGGCGCAAGGGTCAGCTCAAACACGAGGTTGTACAAGAGAGCTTGGGGATAAAAGACTCCGTGGTCGTTCAGGATCTGGTGGTCCAGTCTGATTCGGTATTCTGTGCCAAAAACTTCGGAGAGCGCGTTTTCCGCGTCGACACCCGAGGTTTTCTTATCCTCAGAATTTGAGCGGATCTTGCAGAGGTCTTCGCTTTGAATTCCATCGAGCAGCCTGTTGTCACGCTCCTCCTGCGTGAGGAAAAGGTCCTCCCAGGTCTTGAAGATGTCATATCCCATCGTGTTCTGCAACTCTGCGCCCCCGAACTTCACAACAAGCTTGTCGACCAGAGCGCGCCCGACGTTTTGAACGAGGAAGTTGTTGGGTTCCCCTCCAGACAGGTCGATGTTGAAAAGTAGTGCGAGCGAGCCGGGCACGAGGACCTCGTTCTTATCCAGCTTGGGCACGGAAACAATCAGGGTCTCGCTGGGGTTGGCCTCGTTGGGAGCAAAGGTGATGCGCTTCGTTGCACGCTCGAATTTCTCCGCGTTGAGATTTTTCTCTCTGTACGTTGGACGAAGGTTTCCTTGCACCGCCATTTGTATATTAAATATTTTGTTTAAATAAACAACAATGGCAGAAGGTGGTGGTTTTGAAAACCCTGCTTTTGACCCACAACCCTTTGGCCACGAAGACCCTGAACTTGACGATGCTATTGACAACGATGGCGATCACGATGAACAAGAGGGCAATTCAACCCAACCATTTCCATTTCTCTGCATCGACACCCTATCATGGTGGCGAAGAAATTAAAATGGAAACAAGGCTTTACCAACAGAGCGCGCTGCATGACACTTCTTACACCGAGGAAACTCCATTGGTGGGCAGCAGTGAACGAGCTTGGCTTGCTGCAAAAGAGCAATTTCCGAACATGAGCTCAAGCGAGCTTGAGGTATTTTACAGCCCAAAAAACGGAAAGCTTCAAGTTAAAATGTTTGGCACTGGAAAAAAGGCATATGACATGTTTACCACAAAAAGGGGTACAAAACAACAGCATCTAAATCCAAGCCTTACGACGTCGGCGTTGGTTCAGGTTCCGCTGCAGCTGTTTGGGAGACAGGCGCTGGCTCTTTTTTCACCGCTTTGTGAATTGGATTGGAAGGTTGGCTGTTTGGCGGGTTAATTTTTGATTTCCCGCCAGCCATGAGCTGAAGAGCCGCCTTTTTCGTGCTTTTGTTTGCACCGCCGTTTATCCCCAGTTTCATGCCCGGAATCGCCTGTTTGACTCGGTTGTTGTAACCGACCGTGCTTTCTGTGTTAATTACCATTCGCGCGGGCATCAGCCATGCACCCGGGCATACAGCAAGGTTGAGCCTCACCTTTGCCTCATCCACCGCCAGCTGATAACGCTGCACGCTTTTTGCCAGGTAAGGCTGCCTCACTGCGTCTTCCACCAAGACGAGGAACTCGCTCTGGGCTTCCTTTGCTCTGCCTCCAGCGCCAAGAATGCTGCTGTGGATGTTTACTTGCGCGCCCAACACGCAATACACGAACGCCTCTATCGACTGATTGATACGTGAAAGCCCCGCCTGGGTCAAACCTGCCGTGGTTTTGGGCGCGAACCAGTTGAATTGCTCTTCCGCGGCGTCGTTTCTTATGAAACAAATTGAAATCCCCTTTTCTGTCGCCTTTGGGTCCTCGTCGTCGAATTTTGCTTTTGCTGATGGATAGGGCACGTCCAAAACGAAAGGGTCGTGGCAATAAATGTAAACGCTCCCCAGCCCGTGGTTTGGTCCTCGCGTAAACCGGAAATCAGTTGACGGGGGAACGCCGAACTCCGCTCACAATCTTTTGTAAGAAGCTTCATCATGGTTGTTGTTTATCTGACTGAATGTTGGGTCGCCCGGCAGCGCGCTCACGCTTTGGATGCCTCCGAGCTGGGAGAGGATTCGCCGAACCGTGAAGTACACGTGGAAGATGTAGAAAGCCTGCACCTGCGGCGGCAGATTCAGCGTTGTGTTGTCTTTGTCAAATACTTCACGTGAGATTCCGCAACCTGTCGTCGCACACCACACGGCAAAGTTCAGCTGCTGTTCCCAGAAAGAAAGATTTGGCCCGCTAGCCATTTTTTTGCAGGCTTTGACGTTTCGAATTTCTGTTGTTCCTTGGTAAATATTTCTCTGAACTTTGTTGTAAAATACTGGTCACAAAAGAATCTTGCTTGCGTGCGGTTTTCCAGATGTTCATCTTTATATATTCCCCGTTATTTTTTAATTGAAAATTTGCGTGCAACAAAATAAAATGGTTGTGCTTAATATTGTTACAACAGAAAACGATCACACTGTTTACTTTTACAAGCCAATTCAGAAACCAAGTTATATCCGACTGTTGTCTTGTTCGCTTTGTAACTCATGGCACAACTTAAGAGAAACGGGGATTATGAAAGGAAAGGCGGGGGGGGGGGGGGGGAAACAAGACAGAACTTTTTTGCTACCTGGCAACTATGATCTCGAAAGTACCCAAAACTTTTTCAACGAAGGTTTCCCAGAAAATATATTTTCTGCAACGCGGGGTACTTTCGGGAGAACCGTTATCATTGCCCCAAACACACACAAAATTGGTGCAGAATTTAGTTTTAATGACAGTCTGAAATTTTTTCTTGACAAAAACGGCAATAATGTTGTTTACACGCAAATTGTTCTCGATGGTGTAAAAACTGAGAACTTTTATTTTATCCACTGTGATTTAGTGGACAGAGAGCAGAACCTTTTCAACGGCAAGCACTCAAGTGTTCTTGCGAGCTTTGACATAAAAGGAAAGCCTTATGAAAAAGTTTCATATCAGAGCGGGGAGCAACATGTTCTGAGGGCCGTAAATACAGGCAAAGAAGTGTCAAGTTTTAACATCTCGGTAAAAAATGAAAATGGCGAACTGTTTGACTTTCACGGGTTCCCAATTTATTTCCTTTTAGAAATAAATTGAAATGTTATTATACCATGCCTTCAGCAAACGTGTTACCAAGTGCTCCGCATATTTATCCTGAGCTTCCCCTGGAAAGAACCCCAGAAAATTTCCGGCTTACTGAGATCAGCAAAATTGAAAAAGAAATTGCCGATGAGGCTGAACACCGGAGGCTTGTATTGAAAAAATACAAAAAAGCTCGCAAAGTTATTCACTATTCCGTGGTGTCTCTTGGCGTTGCAAGTGCCTTCCTGTCTTCGGGGGCCGTTGCATCTTCACTTACTGGCGTCGGAATTGTGGTTGGAGCGCCTGTTGCTGGAATTGCTGCTCTCCTTGGGTTTGCTTCCACAGGCCTGTCTGTTCTTAACAAGAAGCTTGAAAGGAAAATTAAAAAGCACACGAAAATTTAAGCTCTGGCCCTGGCAAAGCATGACTCGATAAAAGGCTCCGTCTCTCAAGCTCTCAATGACGACAATGTTTCCGACGCTGAATTCAAACTGATCTCTGGTGAAATGCAGAAATATCGTGAACTGAAAGAGAGGCTGCGGGAAAACTTCGCGAAGCCGTCCGATTCGCCGAATATTGAAACGATAAAAAAACAGGTTCGACAAGAGCTTCGACAAGAGCTTCAAAAAAAACTCGCGGCGTCCACCACAAATTTGAACTAAACTTTGAGTCTAAAAAAAGAAAAATCTCCCTCTTTGTTTTTAAAGCGCGTGATGAAATTCCTTTACGTCATAATGACGCCAATTAAATACCTTTGCGCCATAGCAAAAACGCATACCTTTTCGCCCCAACAAAATCAAGCCTTAAAAATAATTTTTGATTTTGCAAAATCTTTTTCTATGTCGAAAAGGTATGCGTTTTTGCTATGGCGAAAAGGTATGCAACCTTTTGTTCTGCACGTGTTAATCTGTTGTTCTTTTATATTCAGCAGGCGCGTGTTATTTATAAAAGAACAACAGATTAACACGTGCTGAACAAGCTTTGTTTCAATTCACTCGCGTTCTTGAACTTTCTAAAACATACTTGTCAGCGTTATATTTAGACGTTAAGTAAAATTATGTAAACACGAAAACTTTCTTACACTGAAAGACACCCACAATGATCGTAATTTTTCATGCTCTTATGTTTGCTATAAACGAACTTTTTACACCAAGGTGTATCATTGAAATACGTGAAATCGCCTTTGAGGTTTGTCAGGCTTTGAAGGATTGTCCGGCAACAAAAGGCGCTTTGTGTGAAGATGCTGCGCTTTGATTACGGCTTCACTGGACCGTGAAGTCTGCATGCATTTCTTCAATAGGGAATATTATTTGTGGCACATCCGCCGCTTGGCTTGGGTCACGCTCTTTTGTTTACTTATGTTTGCGTTTGACACACATGTTTGGGTTTTTTACTTGTGTTTGCGTTTGTCACACATGTTTATGGTCGCTTGTTGTGTTTGCGTTTGACACACATGTTTGAGGTTCTGTGCACGCGGTTGTTGTGGTGTGTTTGCGTTTGACACACATGTTTATGGTTCTGGGCACGCACAAGCTACCAACCCGCTGCCACCCCCTGCCACCCCCTGCCACCCCTCCACCACCCACTGCCACCCACTGCCACCCCTCCACCCACCACTTTGCAACCGCCAGCACAACGCCAGGACCAATATTGTCCTTGTGTGTACTTATTAATATTATAAAAATAATTAAAGTGGATAATAATTACTAGAAAAAAATAGGTCATATCTTGGGTGAATCTTTTAAACAGCTGGCAAATGACTTGATGATGTTATTCTAGAGCTTTTTCTCTTTTTACTAGAAAAAACTAGGTATTAATACCTATTTATTTTCTAGGGAGGAAAGGAATGAGCTTCAGTTCATGACACCCATAGGCCAAAGTATTAATACCATCTTCTAGAATGTACCTTTTATCGTCATAAGAAATTAATGATAACTTATTCAATTGAACTGATAAAATTTCATGATTTGTTACCTTCAACATATTGATGTCATGTGATAATTGTTTCCCTTCTATTAATACATCTCTAAACTTATTGCAGCTAATTTCCTTCTCAATTACACATTTATTTATGCCTTTGGCTTTCTTTACCTCTCTCAAGTCAGAAAGAAGAAAAGAATACATCTTTGACTTCAACCCAATAAACTCTTTCAGAGGAATTCCTGCAGTTTCATCTTTGAACTTGCCAATTACAAATGGCATGCCATTTCAACACTTCACCAGTCATTGGGTCATATTCCAGTTGTTTATCCAATGGATTGTATGGACCTTATATTACCCTGGGGTCCATCCACTTTTTGGTTTAGGCAATTTGCCGATTGCACTATGAATATCAAATAACCCTTCACCTCTAATCTTGTTAGAAGCATAATCCAATGCTGCATCTAAATTTTCATCAATCTTCTTTCTAATTCCACTTCTTGTGCTTCCTTTGTCAATAAAGTCAGCAACTTTGGTTCTAGCAGATGTTTCATTGTAATTAGAGAAGTCAAAGAGATCGCAATTTTTTAGTTCTGAGTAAATGTCAGCACATTCAATTTCATACATCAAAGAATCTGTATCTGTGACTAATAACTTGATATTTGGGTATTTAACCATCATAAAGTTGTAATGGTAATCATAAATCAAATTCTTACTCAACTCCAAAATTGACATCCCAACATAATAAGGTTTATTCAAATACAAGTTCTTCTTCTTTCTATGTAAGGTAAGGTAAGTCTGCAGTCGGGCCTAGTGACCCATCAGGCCGGAGCTTATCCCGGTTTCTGTAGCATGAAGCGACAGAGAGTATTTCTACTCCCCCCTGGATGGGATGCTAGTCCATCGCAGGGTTACCCCCCAGCAGTAAATTCGCCGGTACCCATTTATACACCTGGGTGAAGAGAGGCACTGTGAGAGTAAAGTGTCTTGCCCAAGAACACAACGCAGTGGCCCGGTCAGGACTCGAACCCAGACCGTCCGATCCAGAGTCCAACGCACTAACCATTAGGCCACTGCGACTCCCACTCTTCTTCTTCTTTCTATGTACAGCAACTAAATTTTCAGAGAAAATCTTTGTTGAGAGGAAGTCAGGCTTAGATACCCACTTCATTAATTTCTTATCATTGCGGACAAGCTTTACATTCATTCTCTTTCTCAAATTCTCAATAGTCTTACCATAAATGGAATTATTCATTAATTTAAAGAATTCCTTTCCAAATGAAGAAGTTGATTCTCTTCTCTTCTCTGTATTAAAGAGAATATACTTTCTCAGAAAAGGCTTCTCTTTAAATTGAAGAATTCTATGAACCTTTTTAGTTTCATTCCTAATTGGAGATATAACTGCAAATTTTTGTAATGCAAAATATAATTCCTTTTAGGAAAGAGATTAGCGACTAACTTCCGTCCTTTCCCAAACAATTCTGCCAAGTTTGTTTTTGGATTTATCCATTTAAATTTACCAACTGGCAGATTCTGTGACATTGCCCAACCGTAAAGATTATTGGCATCTAGAAAGTGGATAGAATTCAATGTTTCATCTTCCTTATAATCACACATTCTCTTTGATATATGACTAACACCTCCTCTTATTCCTTTCTCAATGAATTCATACATTAGAGGAGATGACATCAATTCTAACTTAACTCTTGTCATTCTCAACATAGCAGAGAAAGAAAGAGATGGAAGTGAGAGAAAATGCAATGGATCTAAATTATAATACTCCAATGACATTCTTCTAAAATTTTCAAAGATGTCAGCTAGGAAAAAGACATCAGATTCTAAATACAGATCATGATATTCTCCCATGTTCTTAATTCCAAATTCAGCCCACAACTTTTGGGCAAAATCATAATCTTCTTCTGACACTTCTTCTTTCTTCAAAGGGTTGAAGAAATGTGATTTATTGGGTAAACATGTGTCATTAAATTTATTGGCACTATCCATGTATTCATAAGGATATATGCCTTTCCTTTTGATCAAATCTAACTTCTCTTTGTATCTTTTCTTAGAGAAGTGAAATTTTTCAGAAGGTGTAATTTGAATTAACTTCTCCAAAGACAACTTGAGAAATTGATAGGAATCTAAAAATATTATTGTCTCATCAAAAAGTGAAAGAGATATATTTTTCCAGAGATTGAGGTATAATTTTCGCATCTCTCTTAGAGAACATTCTGTTCTTGCCTATCTCTTGGATGATAAAATGAGAATCATAATTCTTCAAGTTGTGAAATATAACAGGCAACTTATTTGATATGCGGTAATTCAAGTTGCATCTTCTGTGAGCCGATCCTCTGAATTTACCTGTCACATGATCATGATCTCTGACTTTCACTTCACCTTCTTTATATCTCATTCCACACAAATGGCATTTCCTGGCATTTGTGAAGGAAACAAAACTCATCAACTGACATTTCCATTTCTTTGCAAAAATGTTGCTTAATCATCTCCTGGATGTATTCTTTTTCTTTGAGAATAGAATTGAGAAAGTTTTGAATTGGATTTTCCCCTCTAAAAATCTTAACTTCTTTAGAAAGAGATACATACCAAACATACCAATTTGTATCCATAAGAACGGCATTTGTGTTTTCCTTCTTCAATCAAAGCTTCAAAATCTGCATATATACAGAATAAAATGGGAAGTTCCTTTTCCTTCTCTTTAAATTGTAAGATTGTACCTTTTTTTGGCATAATGATGCGGCTTTTTTCAGCACTCTTAATAAAACAGTCATGAATATCTAATTGTGTTTGTTTATAAAAACATTCCAGACAATAGTTGCAGAAGAACTTCTTATTTTTATGAAGGATATGATTGTAAAAGAGAGAATTTACATTTTTGATATAAACAGAATGGCTATTTTCTCCATTAGATATTAACAATAAATTTATTTGGTCTTTGTAGCATTCACTCCTATTAATATACATTGGATAGAATTCGTCATCTTCATAGCCGTATATGAAAACATTGATGTCATTATTTCTCTCAATTACTGGTATATCTTTTAATTCTACAGGAAAAGATACATCTTTATAATAAGAGAGAAGAGAAGAATACTTCTTAGGATCTTGAGGATTCTTCTCAAAAGAGCGAAGCGACCGGTGAATGTGATAAAGGTGACAATAAAGGAAGCATTTGTCATCTTCATTCCTTATGTTAATTAGTCCTTTCTTTGAATTCCTTAACGAGGAGGAGTAGGAAAATAAGAAGAAGCCCGAATTGGTTTTGATTTGACAACATTTAGAAGTTGGGAGAGAATATCCTTGATTATCCAATTACTGCTGTCAGATATCCAATTGGATATTTGATTACTCAGATAATGGTTGATTTTCCTTATATTCTCATCAATTTCCTTTGAATTGATTATGAGTTGTGTTTTTGAGTTGAAAGATGCATCTTTCTCTTCTGTTTCATATGTTCCATTTGAGAATTTGACTTTCTCAAAAAGAATATGAAGTGTAATTGAGAACTTGACATTTTTGAAGTTCTCTAAATCCTTTAGAAGTTGATCTTTAATTAAAGGTTGCGTGTGGAAAAGCAGAATCATTTTTCAAAATTCTGCCAATCTTCAATTTCACTCTAAATGTTTGATTTATTCTTTCAAGTGGAACATTGTTATTTCTGCTATTATATTCAATTTCATAGGTCTTCACGAATCCTTTTATGGCTTTTTCTCTTAAAACAATGTCATTATTCCTTCTCCTGGGTATATTAGAGAAGTAAACATTGTTTACCTGCTTAATGTTTTTATCCTCATAGTCTTGGACCATAGCTTTTACACTTTTCTTTGGAGCTTCGCTTTCTCTATTCCTCAATTCTCTTTCACATTCTATTATTCTCTTAACTAATTCATCACAACTAAGTTTATTCAATGTTCTTTTATTCATAACAATAGATCAGAATAATACCTCCCTAGAAAAAAAATACATAGGTTTTTTCTAGTAAATAAAAAGAAGAATCAGAGATTCCTGTTAGAATGATATATTAACATCAATAGCCAGCTGTTTAAAAGATTTACCCAAGAAATTACCTATTTTTTTTCTAGTAATTATTATCCACTTTAATTATTTTTATAATATTAATAAGTTATTCCATTTATATTATTTTATTATTTCAATAGTTTTTAAATTTAAGTAGAGAATTTCGTAGTGGATAATAAGTACTAGAAAAAAATTAGGTAATTATTAATCCAAGGGCTCTCAAATGATACATTGAGCTATTCATAGAGGGAAATCAGAGATTTCTCTAAATTTTCACTCTAAAAATACCTTTTTTTTTTCTAGTAAAATACCCATTTTTTTCTAGTGATTGAATATCTCTGAGAGGAATCCATGAATTGAATTCTTTGGGATATCCAGACCATGATACCAAAGCTTTCTTCTTCTTCTTGTCTCTTCTAATGACCTTATCAATTCTAAAGACATTTTGACTAGTCTTCTGTGACTCTTCTTCACAGAAGGATCCTTTAATTTCTTCAGAAATCAAATCTCTCAATTTATAAGTTAGAGGATTAGTTGGATTGATATCATAAATTGTAAATATTTCTTCGCTCCAATTTGGTGTATATCCTTTGTCAAACAATTTCCTCTTGTATTTGCTAATTCTAACTTTATCACCCAATTTGAAATTCGGATATTCATCTCTTATGTTTTGACTTCTAAAGAGATTGAAATAGACAACCCTTTCATTTTCGCTCTTAAAAGCTTCTACAGGTTTCATTCTAGTTGATGAATGTATTGAGTTGTTATACACTTTCAATATATCTGGCAGAATTTCTAGATATTTTGTATGATTCTGTGCAGAGAATTGCTTCCACATGTTCTCTTTGATAGTTCTATTCCATCTTTCAACAACACTACTCTTTTCTTCATTCGCTGTTGAATACAAATGAATATTTTCTTGGGAGAGTAATTTCTTCACATCCTTTGTCAGTCCACAGGAATTTCGGTTTTCTTCCTTCAGAGAATATATCTTTGAATGCTTTCGCTACACTTTCTCCTTTCTTGTCTTTGAGATATTTAATCCAGCCATATTTACTGAAGATATCAATGACCATTAACAGATACCTAATTCCTTTATTCCACTTAGAAAATTGTTGCATCTCAACTAAATCTGCAGCCCATATCTCATCAATAGAATTATCTATCACTCGCCGCCGAGTAAACTTCTTTTTGACTGGCTTATGTAATTCTTCAGCTAATTGTTTCTGCCATCGATCTTCGATCGATTGCCAACTCGACGGCTTCTTCAGTTTTTTTGTCCCAATCCCAGCTTCTTTGTATTAATTAGAAAGCGAGCTGTACTTTCCCATTTTGGCATTTCACCATAAGGAATGGCATCCAATGAATCTACCATCTTCTGATCGCATTCATTCTTACTCTTTCCCATGTCATAGCATATGTCATGATGTGCTGCAATCTCATCAACACGATTATACGGCTTGGCATGCCATTTCAACACTTCACCAGTCATTGGGTCATATTCCAGTTGTTTATCCAATGGATTGTATGGACCCATATACTTATATTACCCTGGAGTCCATCCACTTTTTGGTTTAGGCAATTTGCCGATTGCACTATGAATATCAAATAACCCTTCACCTCTAATCTTGTTAGAAGCATAATCCAATGCTGCATCTAAATTTTCATCATTCTTCTTTCTAATTCCACTTCTTGTGCTTCCTTTGTCAATAAAGTCAGCAACTTTGGTTGTAGCAGATTTAATTATTCCTGCACCTTCTGTTCCTGCAATAACAGAAGGTGAATTTAAAAACTCGAAGAGTTATCCTCCCTTCACAAATCTTGTCTTTTTAATTCCACATTCTGCACAAGTACACCAATGCATCAAGCTGCCATTCTTAGCTGTTTTAGTGCCCGATGGTTCAACACATTCTGTCATTTTCTTCTGATTAACGCAATAATAATAGAATAGATTAAACATCTTCATCAAAATTCTTCTTCACAGTTTTCTTCTCTTTATCGACAAAGAGAAAATCATAAGGACCTAACTTCTTGAATAATCCTGGATCAAAAAAATTCTCTCTTGAGATCAAATTCAGATGTGTCTTTGAATGAGGTTCAAACAGAATCATGTGAGAACTGTTATTCCTTATCTTTGGATCCAAATTGTCATATGACTGTGAAAGGTAACAAGTTGATATTTTCTGATGTCTGCCATCAGAGAAATGGTTAGCGATCTTATCATGAGCTTTTGAATAATTTATGAGATCATCGAATATAACAATTTTCCTGTTGTTCTTTGGATATTCTGAGGTATCTAAAATTTTGTCTGAAGGCAATATTTCCATCACTGGGTAATTGACCTGAGATTTTATCCATTGTTTTCTTCAACTCTTTATATTTATGCTGTTCCTGGTTGTTTGTATAGAGATAGATCTTGTCATAATACAGAAACCGCATTAGCATATTGAGTAATGTATTTTTCTTGCCACAATTGCTCTTCCCAACAATTATCATTCTAAAATCCTCTGGGAGGAATGGAACTCTTCTCGTCTTTGGTTTCATTCTTCGAATCAAAATTTATTAACTTCATCACTTCGTTCTCTATAATATCAGCAGAGAAAGAAATTAAGTTTATTTCTGCATCAATCCTATTGAATATGCGTTTATCTGAACTTATTTTATGGATTTAGCAACAGTACAAAAGAATGCAGCAATTAGAGCTCAAGCTCAAAAAATGAAGAATGAAGTTGCAGCAACAATTTCTAATGTTAGAAATGAAAGGTCGCAATTCCAAGAAAAGCCAAAGACATTATTCACTCCAATAATCTCATCTCAGAAAAAAGGTAAAGATGAACTGCAAGATGCATTAATTGGAAAACTCCAAGAGAATCAATTGGTACTCAGAGAGAATCAAATTGATATGAGACAAATGTTAGAAGCTAACCAGCGTCTTATAGATCAACAAGGACTTCCCTTTTATCCCCAACAAGCTATTGAAATGGATCCAATAACGTACGGCAATGGAAATGAAAAAAACCCAAGCGATGTAGTGTTCCCGTATTAATACTTCATGTATGCGTATGTTGGAAACCGCAAAGCATTATGGTTTGTTCTGGTTGGCAGCCATCTTTGAGTAGCATGGCGAGTATTATTAAACATGTTGAGTTCTAAAGGAATCGAGTGATATTGTGTGGCCATCCAACCGAGGACGGTACATTGGCGACGAGGATAATAGTCGTTCCGCTTTTGTAAGTGTTTATTTTGGAAAATCCGCCGGAAGGAAGCGAGATTTTTGAGGAGAATGGTAGACCCAGAACCGAGCTCAACGGGTGCCACCGGAGGCCAGGCGGAGAGTCAGGCAACAGGGAGTCAAGCAGCTCAACCGACCCAGTTTTCAGCAACGGAAGTACGAAATTTACCCTGCTTCAATCCCAGGGAAGATCCAAACACCTTATCTGTGCGTTGGAAGCGCTGGAAGCGTTCATTCGAGCTGTATGTGCTGGCAAAAGGGATTTCAAGCGATCCACAGAAAGTTGCATTACTGTTACACACCGCGGGAACGGAACTGCAAGACTTATACTATACACTCGCAGCCACGGAGGGAGAACTGAAGCCCTACAAGGATGTAATAGAGGTTCTGGACGAATATTTCGTACCGAAAGTTAATGTTTCCTTCGAACCGCATGTATTCAGACAAATGGAGCAACAGAACGGAGAGAAAGTCGATCAGTTTGTGTGCAGGTTGAGGCAGAAGGCGATTACGTGCGAGTTCACCGACGTTGATTAAACGATTCGGGACCAACTGATTGAAAAGTGCCAGGACCAAAGGCTCAGGAGGAAGTTCTTGGAGAAAACTAGTGTCACGTTAGCTGATCTACAGCGCATTGCAAGAGCCCACGAAGCAGTTAATGAACAGTTGAAATCTATGGATAGGTCTCCAACACACCCGACAGGACAAGTCAACTGGATCAAGCAGCAGAAATCCCAGAATAAAGGGAGGGGACAGAATGTAAAGAAAGGAAAGAAAGGTGGACAGAGCCACAAGACAAAAAAGCCTGGAGCAGAGCAATCACAAAGATGTTTCAAGTGCAATCATTTTGGTCATTTTGCAAAAGATGCTTGCTGTCCAGCAAGAGATAAAGAGTGTGAGAAGTGTGGTACGCTTGGACATTTTGCAGTCTGTTGTTGGAAGAGGGAAGCTACGAAACCACCACCCAGTGACACTCGGGGAAGCTATCAGGCTAGGAACAGGACTTACCTCGTAGAAGATGGAGCAACTGGCCGAGAAGATGGATATGCAGTTGTTGTCGGAGGACAGCAGGAAACTGGAGAAATTACACTTAAGGTTGGTGGAGTGGAATTGGAGAATGTGTAAATTGATTCGGGTGCATCTTGTAACTTGATTGATTATGGGACCTGGAACAAACTGAAACAGAAACATATCAAGTGTGAATCCAAAGTGTCAGACAAGAAGCTGTTTGCATATGGTCAGAAGGAACCAATGGAGGTTGTGGGAACATTTGTTGCACAAATAGCTTGTGAGGCTAGTGGACAGGGGTGTGTGGATGAATTCACGGTCATCAAAAATACCGGAAAGCCATTGCTTGGCAGGAACACAGCAGAGAAACTTAAAGCATTACGAGTGGGACCGGTAAGTCAGCCCCGAGTTTGTTCAGTGGTGACAGAGGGGAGTGATGAAGATATTCGTGAGGAGTATGCAGACATACTCACTGGTGTCGGAAAGTTGAAGAATTATCAGCTTAAATTACACATCAATAAGGATGTCAAACCAGTAGCTCAGCAAGTGCAGAGACTTCCCTTTGGACTCAGGGATAAAGTCGACCAGAAGTTAGATGATTTGCTAGACAAGGATATTATCGAGGAGATACCGGACACTCCTACTGCATGGGTATCACCGTTGGTGGTAGCCCCGAAGCCGGACGGAGACATTCGAGTATGCGTAGATATGAGGAGGGCAAACGAAGCGATAGAGCGTGAGCGACATCCAATTCCCACAATTGAGGAAATCCAATACGATCTAAATGGATCCACCGTTTTCAGCAAGTTGGATCTCAAATGGGGATTTTACCAAGTCGAGCTGGAGGAAGAGTCAAGAGAGATAACAACATTTGTTACCCACCGAGGCCTGTATAGGTACAAAAGACTCACGTTCGGGATCTCATCGGCACCAGAAAAGTACCAGAAAGTCATATCGGATGTACTACGGGGATGCCGCGGAGTAGCGAATATTGCAGATGATCTGATTGTTCACTGAGTAAACCTGGAGGAGCATGATCAGAATTTGCATGCGGTTCTACAGTGTCTGCGGGGGAGTGGACTGACTTTGAATGGAGCGAAGTGTGGGTTTAGGCTACCTAGGTTGACCCTTTTTGGGCATGACCTTAGTAGTGAAGGGGTTGCACCAAGCGATGAGAAGGTTGCTGCAGTTGTGAATGCACAGGCTCCGAAGGATACATCAGAAGTGCGATCTTTTTTGCAGCTTGTGCAGTACTCGTCAAAATTTATCCCCAACTTTTCACAAGTGGCAGAACCTCTTCGGAAATTACTCAGGAATGGAGAACCCTTTGTCTGGGGTAATGAACAGCAGGTTGCATTTAAGAAGCTGAAACACCTGATGACGTCAGCGAATGTGCTTGCCTACTTCAGGGGTGACTGCAAGACAAGAATCGTAGCAGATGCGGGTCCGGATGGACTGGGAGCGGTATTGCTGCAACTACAAGAGGGGGAATGGAGAGCAGTGTCGTATGCTTCGAGGAACCTTACAGAGGTTGAAAGGCGTTATGCACAAACGGAGAAGGAGGCGCTGGCTTTGGTTTGGGCTTGCGAGAGGATGAATCTCTACGTGTATGGGCGCGAGTTTGAGCTAGAGACGGACCACAAGCCCCTGGAGTATATCTTCAGCAGAACATCCAAGCCATCAGCGAGGATCGAGCGTTGGGTACTTCGCCTACAGTGTTACAATTACCGAGTGGTGCACCGCCCCGGGAAGACAAATATCGCGGACGCGTTGTCCAGGCTGAACCAGGCCAATCCAAAGGAACCTAGCAGTGAGGAAGAGGATATCGTCAGATTTGTTGTTCAAGAGAGTACACCAGTTACCTTGACTCCAAGAGAGATTGAGAGGGAGTCTGAGAACGATCCAGAATTATTAAGTGTGCGTCAGTACATCAACACAGGCGATTGGTCGCAATGTAAGATGCCAGGCTATGTAAGTGTGAAGAACGAACTGTGTACCATAGGGAAACTAGTGCTCCGGGGAGATAGGATCGTGATACCCCAGAGTCTCAGGAAATCTGAATTGGAATCAGCCCATGAGGGACATCAGGGCATTGTCAAAACGAAGAGTACATTGAGGACCAAGGTGTGGTGGCCTAAAATGGACGTGGACACAGAACGGATGTGCAAAGGCTGTCATGGGTGTCACATCGTGGGACAGTTTACACCCCCTGAACCAATGCAGAGGGTCGAGCCACTTACTGGACCTTGGCAGGATGTCGCAGCAGACCTGATGGGACCAATGCCCAGCGGAGAGAACTTACTAGTCGTCGTTGACTATTATAGTCGATATTACGAGGTGGTAGTTATGCGGTCAACTACCACACCCAAGGTAGTGGAGGCCTTGACAGGAGTCTTCTCTAGATTTGGATACCCCTACTCACTCAAGACGGATAACGGTCCACAATTTGTGAGTAAAGAGTTTGAGGAGTTCTTACATGAGTGTGGAATTGAGCATAGGAGATCACCACCGCTTTGGTCACAAGCCAACGGCGAGGTAGAGAGACAGAACAGAACTCTATTGAAGACCCTTAAGATTGCAGAAGTAGAAGGGAAGAGGTGGACGGAAGAATTGCCAAAATTCCTCCTGGCGTACAGGTCAACACCTCAAGTCTCTACAGGTGCTACGCCTGCCTTTCTAATGTTTGGTAAGGAAATCAAGACCAAACTATCAGAGTTGAGACCAGACAAGTCAGTGATTAATGCGAGTACGAGGGACAGAGACTGGAGTCACAAGTTAGCACAGAAAGCCTATGCAGATGGAAAGCGTGGTGCTGTACCAAGTCAGATAGTTCCAGGAGACCAGGTGCTACTAAAGAACACCAAGAGTACTGGAAAACTAGCGCCAAACTTTGAGCCGGAACCCTACACTGTGCTAGCAAAGGATGGACATCAAATAACTGTGAAATCCAGTGAAGGAGCTGTTTACAGAAGGGACAGTTCTTGGGTTAAGCCATATATTTCATCCGATGAAGTAGAACTTGACCCAGAGGACACTATGATTAACGACACGGGCACTAAGGTCAAACACACAGACACTTCAGACCCAAAACCTGTTGACTTAGAGTGTTCGAGACCAAAGAGGACCATCAAACAACCGGAGAGACTTAAAGATTATGTTTTGAGTAAACCCTAAGAGACTACAGAATACAGAATACAAGAAACTGTTGTTGACATTAGAGACTCTTGCTGACATATTATTTGATTAAGTAGTAGTATATTTAAACCGTAATAGTGTTGAGAACGTTTATACTGTTATAGCGGAAAGGAAGGGATGTAGTGTTCCCGTATTAATACTTCATGTATGCGTATGTTGTAAACCGCAAAGCATTATGGTTTGTTCTGGTTGGCAGCCATCTTTGAGTAGCATGGCGAGTATTATTAAACATGTTGAGTTCTAAAGGAATCGAGTGATATTGTGTGGCCATCCAACTGAGGACGGTACAAGCAGGATTAGAAGACATTGCTGAAAAGATGAAAAAAAGTGTCAGTCAAGAAGATACGCCGTTGACTTATGATTTTGAGAAGGAATATTCATTAGAAGATCTTCAAACTCTCAAAGAATTAAAGTTGAGAAGACGATCTATTGGGTCTTGATAAGGAAGACCTTGAAAAAATCAAAGTTGCGAATGCAAGCAGAATCCATTCCTTCTCTGGAAAGAAAGGTGGAATAACTAGAATTAAATCCAGAGAATTAACTGAAGAAAAAGAACATAAAAAACAAGCTTATACAAAATTCATTAATACTTTGTCGAAATATGGCAAGTCTTTAGACAGAGCTATAGATTCTAAAAGTCTAACAGGTTCTGGAGTTAGACGCTATAAACAACCCAAGAGGAATGCCTATAAAATTCAAAACAGTCAATATGGCGGCCTTATGATTGATTTGCCCAAATTGATGAGCGAGAGAATTCTCAATGTCATTAAAGACGGGAAGAATATATACACAAGTCCAGCTGATACATCATTGGTTGATCTTCTCACTAAAAGATTAAATCCCAAGAAGAGATATTCTTCTTTGGCCCAAAGAGTATTTAATGATCTCAATTTACTCTCTAATATGCCAATGCATAGATCTTCTGGAAAAAGCAAATTATTAGGTGGCAACATTACCCTTTATAATTCTCCAGAAGATTTGATGAAAAGACTAAGATTGATTACAGGAACAAGAAGAGCAGGAAATACCAATTTCGATCTCAGAAATGAAGCTTGGCAGATAATTGATGAGCTTCTAAAGAAAGCTGTCATCTCTAAGAGCCAACATGATTCTTGTGTCCAGTGACATCTAAACTAAGACATTATCTGAGTTTATTTTATGGAAATACCAATAATTCTAAATTCAACTGATGGAACTAAAAATTCTGTTAGTCATGATTTCACCATTCAGTTTGACACAGCAATAGATCTTGATCCCAACAAGGATTATTATCTTGCTCTCAATACATTAAATATGTCTTATTCATGGTACAATATTTCTCCAGCCTATGGTAATAACAAAATAAAATATTCTAAAGATGGAGGTACTAATTGGAAGAATATCAATTTTCCAGCAGGAAATTATTCTTACAGAGATATCAATGAATTCATTTAAAGAACTTTGAAAAAAAATAAAGATATGGTTTCAGAGAAAGTTGTTGGAAAGACTGATGAAGTTTATGGCATCAATATTTCCTTCACTTCTTCTGTCTTCAAAGTTTATGTCGAATTATCACCCAATTACCAACTTGATATATCCAATTCTAATTTCAGTGATTTGATTGGCTTCAATGCTGGGAAAATAGTAAAAACAAAATATTCTTCTAAAATGCCTGATATTACCAATTCAGTTCACAGCTTGATGTTGCGATGTTCTCTTCTTTCTGAATCATTGGTATCAGGGAAGAGTTCTGATGTTCTTTAGCAATTCTCTGTTGATAATCCTCCTCTCTCTTACCCATTCCACATAGAACCCAGAAGAGCTATTTATTCCAAGATTAATTCTAATCTCATAAAATACATCAGAATGTATATAACTGATGTTAAAGACAGACCTGTAGATTCGAATGGATTGACTGTTTCTATGAATCTTCTTCTCAGAGAAGTTGCAAAAGAATAATATTGTGTTATTATATGGAATTTTGAAGAACAAGAAATGAATATGGGGAAATTGAATATTATCCCATTGACCCTATGATAGGAGAAGGTACATTCTCTTCTCTTTCTGGAGCTTCTAAAAATGTTGCTCTAAAATAGCAAGTAAATTTACCAAAAAAGCTGCAAAGAAGTTAGCAACTAAAGGAGCAGAAGCTGCTCTCAAGAAAGGAGCAGAAAAGTTAGGAGATAAAACTATCCGAACTATTGATGAGAAGTATTTCAAGAATAAAGAAGACGGAGTCGACAGCAAAATTATGCCAGTCAATACAAAAGAAGATGGAGGTGATGATATTATGAAAATGTTATCACCAACAAGTTCTTCAGAGAAACCAAAATCTTCACTATCTAATGTATTTGATGAATTCACAGCAATGTAGTATATCGCTTTGTCTAACCTATTAATATATGGAAAATTTTAGATCTTCTGCTTATGTTGAAAGATACGAATAGGTTTCATTCGATCTACAAAATCCAATTAGGATTCCAGGGAATACAAAACACCAGAAGAAGAATAATTACAGATTTGTAGTTGATTCTTCTGGTGAAGCTTCACCTATGGATTGGTATAATGCATACATAGAAATTGACTTCAAAGTCAATAAATTAACTGATGGAGCTGCGGCTGATGATGGGGACCATGTTGCTACATTGACAATGGTGCTCAATCATTGATTAAACAGCTGAAAGGAGATTTTAATGGTGTAAATGTGAATGACTCCCCAAATATCAATTTGGCTGTCAATATCAAAAATCTGATGGATTTCTCAAATGAATATGCCAGTCAGACTGGTCCTTCCTCTTTCTATTACCCAGATTCTGGTGCTGGTGGAAGTGTGCCAAATGCTAATGCTGGATTTGCTAAGAGAAAGGCATTGGTTGCCGGTGGAAGTACCAATAACATCATGATTCCTCTCAATAGATATGGCTTCTTTGGAGCTTTTGAGAGGAGACTATCCTAATGGCAAAGTAACATTGGATATAGAATTAGAAAGTGATTACAATTTCATCTGGAAAAATGGTGGAGAAGATGCAATGAGGTATATCATCTCTAAAATGGTTCTCTGGGTTCCTAAAATCAAATTTAATTGTTCTGGGGAACAGCTGTACTTGGGGAAGTTCCTTCAGCCACAGAAATGGACTTATCTCAAAGAAAGAATTGATACCTCACCTGCCACAATGGAAAGACAAGGGACATTCAAAATTTCATCAGCCATCAGAAAGCCAAGACATGTCTTTATTTGGGCTGTGCCTTCTGCATCTGTTGGATCTGAAACTGCAAATATTTTGCTCTCTAGAAACAGCAATATCCCAGGAGCTGCAGACAGAACTGTAACACAAGCCCAACTTGAATTATCGAATGGCATCTTTTACCCACAGGAAATTTTAAATCCCACAGAAGACCCAGTAAGAGCTTATAGAAGACTGACGGATTACACCAAATCGTATAATGACCATCTTACTGGCGGAATAATAACTTATGACAGCTTTAAGACCTTCTACAATTTTCTCTACTTTGATCTGAGGAATCAAGAGACAGAATTGAAGAGTGGTGTGACCAAACTGGCATTCAGATTCACTTTGTCTGGTGTTGTTAATGCCACTTATAATTGGTATGCTTTGACTCTACATGAGGAAGAATTAGAGATCAATACATCAACTGGTAAGGTTATGCTTAGAGCTTAAATCATATTTAATCTATTTATTTACTTCTGTAAAAATAACATTTTTTTCTAGTTTAAATACAACTTAATTAATGCTTATGATATAAAATGAGTTATCATATGCATAGAATAAACTTAAGTCCTGGCCAACAAGAAAGATTGGCTAGAGCTTTGAGACAGAGAGCAGCTGTGACTCTCAGATTAGGTAGAAGTGACCTCACAGGACCTCATGAGGTATTTCTAACAAAATCTCAAATTAATAAAATTCAAAGAGCAATCAGAGATGCAAAAGGAATTGATTTGAAAATATCAAAAGCACAAATTGGGAAAGTTGTTCAAAGAGGAGGATCATTGTGGAGTTCTCTTCTCACCAAGGGTTTACCTTTAGTTGCAGGACTAGCTAGAAGTGTATTGCCTGGATTAGGAAAACCATTAGCAACTGGAGCAGCTTCAACTCTTGGTTCTGTGGGAATTAATAAATTATTTGGTTCAGGAGGACAAGTTCGAGGATTTCTAATTCCTCCAAATATGATTAATCAAATTCTTAGACATACAGATTATCTAACAAATAAACAAAAACAGGATTTGTTGAAAGCAATACAATTTGGGACCCAATTAATCATTCGGCCAACTAAAAGTCAAAGTGGAGGGCTTTTAGGAACTCTTCTAGCTTCTGTTGGAATTCCTCTTCTTCTTAATGCATTGACTGGGAAAGGGTTGCAGAATAGACCCAGTGGAGGGAAAGGATTGAGGAATAGACCTCCTCCGGGATACATGAATATGTCTTCTCCACCTTTTACAGGACAATGGGGAGATGCCAGCGGAGCTGGCATGTTTACTCCAGGGGATCCTGGTCCACAGCTTCCTTTTTGGTACCATGCCTCTGGAAGAGGAAAAGGTCAGGGTCTAATTCTAGGACCAAACTCTCCTCTAAAAAAAATTCCTCTTCTAGGAGCTATCTTTTGAAGGAGTCAAAAGATTTGAAATTCGAAAATAAGGCTTTATCCAATTATGACCTGATGGAATGGATTAGAGAGATGGAAAGTAAGAACTTCAAAGACATATTCTCTAGAAACAATGTCAAATATAAAGGTCATGGGTATTACATAGTAAATCTGGATGATAATGTTGGCCCAGGAACTCATTGGGTTGTATTTAATTCTCTCAAGGACCCAATTGAGTATTTTGATTCTTTTGGTATGCGGCCACCAGAGGAATTTAAAGAGTTGTGTAATAGATTAGGGAAGAGATATGTTTATAACTCATCTAAGTATCAACATATATTCATTACTCTGCGGCTATGTCTGTCTCTATTACATAAAAGAGAGTGGTGAAGAGAAATCCTTCTATGAAATTCTCAGACCTTTATCAAAGAAGAATAGCAATCTGAATGAATTATTCATAATCAACTATTTCTCCTAGAAAATAAATAGGTATTTATACCTAGTTTTTTTCTAGTAAATAAAGAAAGAACTCTGAAATAACATCATCAAGTCATTACCTGACTATTTAAAGAAATAACTCTAAAATTACCTAATTTTTTTCTAGTACTTTTTATCCACATTATATTTTATTATAATATTAATAAGTTATTCCATTTATACTTTTTTTATTATTTCAATAGTTTTTAAATTTAATTAGAGAATTTCGTAGTGGATAATAAGTATTAGAAAAAATTAGGTAATTATTATATTAATATGATTTTAGAGCTCTCAAATGATGCATTGAGCCATTCATAGAGGGAAATTACCTAGGTAAAAATACCTAGTTTTTTTCTAGTAAATTACGTATTTTTTTTCTAGTGATTCTATTTTTCCTCTAAGTTAATGTTATGGGTATAATTAATGATGAACCACAAGAAGAAGGTAAATGTTGCGACCAAGGCAGGAGGTCCTCCTGGATTTGGCTTTGAATTAGACAAAGATGGAAATTACAATATCAAAGGGAAAGAGTTAGTTAATTTAAACGAAGGCAGTGAGAATGATGATGCTGTTACAAAACATCAATTGGAAGCAACAAGAGTTGCCGTGACTCTTGACTTTTATAAGAAAGGAGAGAAATCGATATGCAAGGTAAGAAGATAACTGGAGTTAATCTTGACTTTGATTCAGCAGACAATGTTGCAGCTAAAGATTTGATTACCAAAGAATATCTCAATGATAGAGCTGATAATTTTTTCAGAGTAGATGGAACTAAAATTGCTTTGGCAAATTTCAATTTGGGTGATAATAGAATCATGTTCTTATCTGACCCATTGGATAATCAAGACGCTACATCAAAGAAATATGTTGATGACAATTTTGCCAAATTATCAAATGGAAATTTGACTCTTAAGGGGAAATTGGATATGGAGGGAAATAGAATCTATGATTTACCTCAACCAACTGGCGGGGCACAGCCGGCAACAAAAGAATACACAGATACGGAATTTGTTTGGATTAATGAGAAACTTCCAATGTCTGGGGATTTGAATATGAATGGGAATAAGATTAAGAATTTAAAAGATCCAACTTCTGATTCTGATGCTATCTCTAAAAAATATCTCAATGAGGTTGTTGATGATATTGCGAATTCCAGTGACAAGGATAATGTTCTTTCTTTTTTAATGGAGCAATCAAATCCTCTGCTTTTTCCTTATGCTGCAAATACAAGGAATTTGCTTTAGTAGAACAAGACTTAGGAATTCATAGTATTAATCATAAGGTCATTGAATTTGAAACAGAAAAAGACAGTGGAGTTGCTGGTAGATACAAAGGAGAGATAGAAATAGAAGTGAAGACGCTGCCAATGGGCAAATGTACAGCCATTGCTGAATTCATTCCAAAATTCTATTTAAATACAGATATGGATGTTCTTTCTAATGTTAGAACTATCGATATGTCTCATCAAGAAGGAAATACCTATGGAAAGATGAGAAGATTACTTTTCAGATTTGAGAAGTTGAGAAGTAATGTGGGCAAAATAGAATTACATGTCAGATTTGACACTGATCCAAAATTATCAACTAATTGGCTGGATGACAATTTTTTAATCATTTATGGAGTTAAAGGGTATACTCGTAAATCCAGTTATCTATGACCATTTATTTCACTTCCGTACTAATAATGGGAATATACTGTTCTATAGAGACTTGGATTTGAATCAAAACAGAATAACAAATTTGAAAGATCCAAAAGATCAATCTGATTCTGCAACCAAAGAATTTGTCGACTCTAAAATGCAAAATGTGGATCTGTCAGATTATTTGAAAGTTGATGGCAGTAATAAGATGGAAGGGAATTTTGATATGAATAATAAGATTATTCTAAATTCTCCTGACATTTCCACAATTAATAATAACCTCCAAGGTATATATCAGAGATATCTTAAATTGAATGGTCAAAATAAGATGACTGGAGATTTGGATATGAATCAAAATAAGATTGAAAATGTTGGATATGCTACCCAAGCTAATGATGCTGTGAATGTAGAATACTTACATGAACAACTAGTTTCTCCAGCAACACATCAAGTCAATCTATTTGAAGATGAAATGAATGATTTAAAATATTGGGTTGGTAATTCTAAAGTTAGAAATATTAAAATTAGTGATGCTGACTTGGGAATTTATAAATGGAATAAAAGATCGATTGAATTTGAAGCTAATAGAGAAGTGAAAACTGGAGTTGCTGGAAAATTCTATTGGTATCTCTTCACTTTGAGATTGACACTTGGGGCAATGCTAGTTGGTAATTACACTTTCTGCTTTGAAGTCATTCCAAAGTGGGATATTGATGTTCAGTTGGCTGTTACATCATCAATGAGATTCCGCCAGGTATACGTCAAGGATTTTTCAAAGTACAAGAAATTCATCTTCTATGTCAACAAATACTCTTCTGGGAATGTTGTTGCCAATTTAACAATCAACTTTGATTTGCCTCATGATGAAAAGCCTATCCTGCAGAATGAGTGGGAGAAGTGTAACATTATTCTCTATGGAATAAAAGGATACTATTCTCAAATATCATCCACTGTTTATGACAACTTTGCTCTGTTCAAAGAGAAAAAGATTGTTATCTTTGAAAATGTTGATATGGGAGGCCATTCGGTGACAAATGTCAAGGCTGACTTGAATGATGATGATTCTCTAGTCAATGTAAAACTCTTGAAGAAAAAACTAAAAAGCTATTATCATGAGGTGTTCGATTGTTATTTTGACCTCTTAGATCCTAATATGTTTGACACGAAAGACTCTTATGGTGGACTTGTTGAGAGAGTGAATGGGAAGTTGGTTTTAAAAGATAACAGGATGTTAAGGGATTTTTATATTAAGGATGGTTTTGCAATAGAAGGTTCTCACATTCTATTAGATGAGATATATGATGAAAATAGGAACTTCACAATGTTTATATCTTTTAAGCACGACACATCATTTACGGGTTGGTTTGGTTTTGGTAATAACATCAATCCAAGATTTGTTGTCCATTTTCCTCCATATATAAATGTGGAAAAAGATAAATTTCTATTGATGAAAAGTTCGTCTGAAAAAGAAGATGAAGAAATATTGCCGGATTATAGAAATAAGCATGTCATGTTGTGGTTCTGTAAAAAAGATGATACCTATAAAGTAGGATTATGTAGCGGAACTGAACATATTACTGAAACTGTTAATTCTTTTCGAAGATTTCAAGCAAATAGAATATTAATCAACTTAGCGTATCACATACAAAGAATTGGATTTTCTAAGAACTTCTATGACATAAATGATAAAGTATCCCATAAGATTCTCTTCCTTGAAAAACAGAAATGGACATTCTTTTTATGACTCATAATCTGTTGTTATTGTATGGCAAAAGAAAAAAATGCAATTTTGGATTTCAATCATATCTCTGTTAATTTGAGAGATGAAGAGAGGGAAGAATTGATTTCTTATTACAAGGCTTATCACAAGAAAAGTTGGTGCTATCTCAAGGCATTCCAATCTTATAGAAGGAAAAAATTGATCCTGGATATTTCCTCTGTTTTATTTGCTGGTGGTGGATTGACTTCTTCCATTGTCACTTCTGGAATTGCTCTTGTTGGCATTTATGGAGTCACTCTCATTCTTCAAATGTTGAAGAAGCATCAGAAATTAGAAGAAAAAATTGATATGTCTAAATATGCATATCAAACTTATCAGCATTTACTGGGTGGAATAAAGACATATCTCAGAACAGGAGAATTTACAAGACAAGTTTTAATTTTAAATATGCAAATAATGGATGATTTCATTATTGATTTGGCTCCTTCAGTTAAGAAGTTCCAGAAATCCAGATTCCAGATTCTCTGTTCAATGATTCCCTAGAAAATAAATAGGTATTAATACCTAGTTTTTTTCTAGTAAATAAAAGAAAGAACATATATTAACATGTAAATACTATTAGCCAGCTGTTTAAAAGATTCATCCAAGAAATTACCTATTTTTTTCTAGTAATTATTATCCACATTATATTTTATTATAATATTAATAAGTTATTCCATTTATACTATTTTATTATTTCAATAGTTTTTAATTAGAGAATTTCGTAGTGGATAATAAGTACAAGAAAAAAATTAGGTAATTATTATATTAATATGATTTTAGAGCTCTCAAATGATACATTGAGCTATTCATAGAGCAATGTATCAATTACCTAGGTAAAAATACCAGTTTTTTTTCCAGTAAAATACCTATTTTTTTTCTAGTAAATTACCTATTTTTTTTCTAGTGATTGAATTTGACCTTGGTATTTGACCTTGGCATGATGCCAATTTATGTTTGACCTTGGGAAATTCAACGTGGGTGGTTATTTTGCATTTTTGTCAAAAATTGAATATTTCATTTTTGCTATATTTCTCTCTATGACCCATTTGCTGTCCTCATAGATCTCTGTGAGAGCGTGGAAGTGAAAAATAGCAATTTTGACAAAATCACCTAAAGGTAAATTCGCAAGTACTATTATGAGAGCTTGTATGAGAAAAACAACAGAGACCAAGGAAGATGATAAACCGGTTATGACTGAGAAATGTATAACCTGTTCTATATGCAACAGCATATTTAGAAGTGATTCAAGGTCAAGGCATTTGAAATCAAAAAAACATATCTCATTTATTTCTGATGAAACAAATGAATTGACTATAGTTGGAAGGCCAATTCTCTATTCTTCTGATGAAGAGAGGAATGAAGCCATAAAAAAAAACAGAAGTTAAATTATTACAAAAGGAATAGCAATCCAAAGAAGATTGGAAGGCCATTTCTCTATTCCTCTGAAGATGCCAAGAACTATGCCAGAAAGAAGTATAGAAGGACTCATGAAACACAAGTCAAGGAATCAATGGACAAATACCTCAAAGGTGATTCTGACTTCTTCTGTGAATTGTGTGAGAAACAAACTAATGAATTTGCTTATGATCATAATAAAAATTTCCATTCTGAGAAACTAAAGGGTATAAAGGAAAAAGAGAGCAGGAAACTGCGCAATTTATTCCTCTCTGAATATTATGCATTGCTTGATGAAGTTGTGAAGAAGTCGCCTCAATTCTCTTGAAAACTCAATGAAGAGAAGAACCAGTTCAGGGAAACATTCATTCGGAAAACCAAATGTAATTTGGACAAGAAGTTAGATTCTGGAAAAATTTCAATCTCTGATTACAGAACTTCTATTAGGAATGAAATTAGAAGTTCTATCCAAAGTTTGAAATTGAAATATCCCAAGCATTTCCAGTTTACCTGTGACTTAAATAATTGATGTTGTTTTTCTATGCAATATTTTTACTTTCTATAAATGCCAAATTACCTTTGTTTGGGTAATTTGGCATGGAGCCAGAAATTACAATCAAAATTAAGGTGAAAGGTCGACCTAAACTGAACCTCAGTGAAGAAGAGAAAAAAGAGAGGCAAAGGGAAGCTCAAAAGAAATATTTCCAGTCTGATAAAGATAAAAAGATCAAAAGAAATATTTTCAGTCTGATAATGGCGAAAATGTGACAATTTTTGTTCTCCTCGGTTGTGTTCATTTCATGTCCGGTTTACTACTTGGCAGAAGAACATTGACACGCTCAATCAATTAGAGAGAAGTGGCGGAGTCCAAAATGGTTCGCGGAGAAAACAACTGCGAGTGGTTGCTTCGAAACCGGAAAAAGAACTGCGGCAAAAAGTGTAGCGGAAAATATTGCTATCAGCACAAATGGCAAGAGAAGAAAGGAATGCAGCAGCCGTCGCCATGCCGCAGCTGCGGAATCGGTGTTTTGACCGACCACCGGCTATGCGTGTATTGCGGAGGGGGCACGCTGCAAAAGCGGCTAAAAAGCATAGAGAAAAAAGCGAAGAAAAATTTTGAACTTGTTTTGTACGAGCTCTCCCAAAAAAGATCAACCATTTAGAGCTTTGCGAACCAATTAGAGATATGCCCCAATTAGAGAAAAGCACCAAAAGAAAAACAAAAATGGCTGAGCAAGTGACGATGCAGACGCAGCGGACGGAGAGAAAAGAAATGGGTTGGGATGAGGTGCGTGCTGAACTTTTGCAGGCCCCTTTTTGTGAAAAACTTGGGCGAATTACAAAAATAATCTATTGTCGCAAATGCAACGTTTGCGGAAAAACTGGTTTATGTGCCGCATGTTTTGAAAATGGACAAGAACACTTCCTTGAATCCTTCCACGGGCCTGAATATGACTGCGAAACCTTTAAAAAATACGTGTGACAGGAGAACATTTTCTTTGAAGAGCGGTGACCGGCTATGCGGAGGGGACACGTCCCACCTCGGCCATTGCCTCAACAACTTGTTGAGTTATCCGTCTGACCTCGCTCTGCCAAACGGGCGTTGAAAGTTCCTTGTAAATACAGAAAAGCGTGTGGAAAAGCAGAAGCATTTTCCAAAGTTCTGCCAATCTTCAATTTCCAAAACGTTGGAAACCTTTTTTTTCGCAGATCAACCAGAGGTCTTGACAGAGAGATAGATTTTTCTTTTTTTCGATTCAAAGTTTAGTTCAAATACGCGTTGGACGCCGACATTTTTTTCAGAAACTCTTTCCGAAGTTCGAGGCGAACCTGTTTTTTTTATTGTTTCAATATTCGGTGAATCAGAAGGTTTATCGGCGAAATTTTCACGCAATCTCTCTCTATGTTCGCGAAATTTTTCCATTTCACCAGAGATCATTTTAAATTCAGCGTCAGAAACATTGCCGTCAGCCAGAGCTTGGGAAACGGAACTTTTGATAGAGTCGTGTTTTGCTTGAGCCAAAGCTTGAATTTTCGTGTGCTTTTTCACTTTCCTTTCAAGCTTTCTGTTTACAGCAGCAAGACCTGTTGATGCAAATCCAAGGAGGGCGGCAATTCCGGCGACAGGCGCTCCGACAACAATTCCAACGCCAGTCAAAGAAGATGCAACGGCTCCAGAAGAAAGGAATGCACTTCCAACGCCGAGAGACACCGCGGAATAGTGAATCACTTTCCGGGCCTTCGTGTATTTTTTCAATACAACTCTTCGGTGTTCAACCTCATCGGAGATTTCTTTTTCAATTTTGGAGATCTCACCAAGACGGAAATTTTCGGTTCTTTCCAGGGGAAGCTGGGGATAAATATTTTCAGGCGGAGCACTCGGCAAGACATTTGTTGAAGACATGGTATATCAGCAGATTATATTTTCTTAAATGATTTGCAATTCGAATTCAAGAGGGTGATCTTCGAAGTTAAAAAGCTCGCCGTCCACGTCTTTAACTGAAAGCGTGACGCTGTTGATATATTTGTCAGACGAAGCAGCGTCACGAAAGGGCGGCTGTTTGTCCGTTTGATAGTGAACTTTTTGGAAAGCTTCCCCTCGGATGTCAAACTTCGCAAGAAGGGTTGAAGCTTTGTCGTTGACCAAGTTCTGATTGGGGTCAACCAAGTCGCAATGAACAAAGTAGCTTGTCGGTAATCGAAGCCGTTCAACAAAAGTTCGAAAAAACAATGTGCGGGAAATGCCAAGAAAATTGGCCAAGTCTTTGTCAAGAGAAATTTTTTTATTCCCAAAGTTGTCAATAACCATTGCACCAGCTGGTGTATTGATTTGAGTGGGAAGTTTCACATCAAATTTAGCGAAAGCATGTTCTATATTTTGAGCCATACTTTCAAGAGTCTAATGCCCTTTGGGGAATGTTATAGGAACAGCGTGTTTTCCATCAAGATCAGACATTGCAATAACCCCATCTTTTTTCAAATTATTCCACGAATTCGGAAGTGAACAAGACAACAGTCTAACGAAATCAGCCTTTGGAATCGGGTTGTCACAATAGACAGAAGATGGATCAGACACGGATTAGACACGTATTGAAAAATAACAGGGAAAAAATATCAGCAATGTTGGAATATCTCGGAAAAATAGCGCAGGCCGCCAATGCGAAGCTTGCGCAAGCCAAGGCGTGGACAGCTTTTTCTGCACGGTTTCCAAGGGCAGACAAAAGTCAATTTGAAGCCCAGGTATTTTTTTCGCCGGACAACATGGCAACAGCCGAAATATTCTGGAAAGAGGGGCCCGGCAGTCTGAAAAGCGTATTTGGTTCAGATTCAGAATATTGGAGCGCAGGAATAAAAAAAGCGCTGGGTTTGGTTGGCGGTGCCTTTGACGGTTTCCCTTTCCAACTGACGCCCCTCACTGAAAAAATACGGCAGGACATGGATCGTGAGAGACCGAAAATTGACCGGCCAAACAGTCAACCTTCCAATCCTATTCACAAAGCAGCCACAGCTGAAAGCAGAAAAGATCCAAAACATGTTGGCACAGCAGAAGAAGTGCAAACAGAACAACCAGCACCCGCGGCTGGCTCAGACAGCCATCTCAACAACAAAATAGCTGCCACTGTTGGCGCGATTGCAGTTGCGGGGTTGGCATTCTTCGCATTGCGTTAACGGCGTTTTTTGAAATCCTCGACCAGAAATGCAACCACAGCCAAAATCAGAAGCCAGACGTGCTCCGCCAGAAAAGAGACGACCTCCCCAGCAGCTTTGAAAAGAAAAGAAACAATCGAGCCAATTAACCCGGGAAGGATTACAGCAAGTTTTTTTCCGAGCTCTTTCAAACCATTTCCGAGTCCTTTGGCAGTGGCTTTCAGTGAGTTGTTGATTGTGCTTACGACAGCTCCGATCGTAACACCAGCAGCAAGAAGAACAGCCGTGACGGTCACGCCGTATTTCTTGAAGATCTCTTTTACGCGCTCACGCAGCGGCATCCCTTCTTCAAGGCGCTCCCTTTCGTTTTCAAGTGCATTTAGCTGTTCTGACCTTGCCCGAATCTTTTCACGTGCTTGCTCTCTTACCGCAGATTGCTCATTTTCATCATTGGCGATTTCTTGGTTCATTTGGATTTCTTTTTTCATTATCTTTTTCTTAAATTAATGCCACCGTCTCCGGTCCAAGTGTTTTCATAACAGATTTTGGTAATTTTGGGTTTCATGTTTTTCCGTCCACAAGAAAGAGAGGTGCCTCACCACCTTTTGGACCAATAACAACAACTCTTCCAGGGTATCTTTTTTTTGAGACCTCAAGTGTCAAAAAGTTACCATCTATCCCATATCGAGTGTGAGTTTCCATCAAGGTTTGGTTTGCAAGATCAATTTTAACAGAATCTGGGTTAAAAACCCGCGTCCAATGAAAGAGGTTTCCGCAGTGCCGCCGCGTTCAGGTGGCCTATTCATCGTTGTTGTTCTCATTGGAAATTCTTCGCCAGGTCCGGGTGTTGATGACCCACCAAACGCACCAAATGGCATTGCCGTATTTGCATCGTACGTGTGTTCCATGAGAGGGTCTCTCTCGCCAAAGCCACCTTCCGCCATTGTCTATTGAATACAAATTTCTTTCTATTTAATACAAAATGTCGGTGCAAGCAAACCTTCGTCCAACACACAGCGAAAAAACACCCGGCGCGATGAACGCCGAGCGCACGGTCAAGCGCATCACCTTTGATCGTAGCGAAGCCAACCCCGGCGAGCTCCTAAATATTTTCGTGCCCAAACTGAATGAGCACGAGGTCCTCGTACCAGGCTCTCTCGGACTGCTATTCAACATCGATCTTTCTGGAGGTGACCCGGACAACTTCCTCGTTCAAAACGTCACGCGGGCTCTTGTTGACAATATGGTTGTGAAGTACGCTGGAGAGAAACTGCAGCACACGGTGAATTATGACATCTTCAAAATCTGGGAGGACCTTTTCCTCAAGCAGTCGAAAAATGAGAGTGTGAAGGGAGAGGGCATAGTTTATGTAACACAGTCCCGTAAATTGGAGAGGTTCAGGGGAAGGCCTGTTAAAACAACTGACCCCAGAGTTGAAGAGTGGATCGAAGATGCGAAGGCTTCTAGTGATAGTAAGGGGCTGACCAAAGAGCAAACTGCTCTGTATTTATTAGAGCATTTGGCCGGAGAGGCTAGGCGTGAAATCCTGGGGAGGGGAGATGAAATCAAGAGCAACCCCAAGCAAATTTGTGCAGTACTTCTGAGGGTTTTTGGGGATGGGGATAGCCTTCCCCAGCTACAGCAACAGTTCTTCTCGTACCGCCAAAAGGAAGGGGAAGATCTAGTGTCGTTATCGTTGCACCTGGTGCAGTTATTTGACTGAATTGTACAACTTGATAGCTCCTTTAAGCCTGGAAGGGATTCCCAGCTAAAGAATCGCCTGGCTGAGGCCGTGCGTGATGACAGCATTCGAACCGAGCTACGACGCCTGAACTCAGAACACCCGGAACTTTCATATTTTGATGCCCGTGACCGTGTCATGAAGCTGATGAGCCAATATGGTAAATCTGACAGGTTAAGACAAAACACTTTGGTCCAGGAGACTGCAGCAGATCAAGATATCCAGAGCATTCTAAAGCAGCAGGGCCAACAGATAGCAGCACAGCAGAAGCAGATTGAATCCTTAGTTGCTGCCCTGAGTGGTAGGAATGTTCCCCCCCGTGGTGGTGGGTCCCGCAGGTGTTGGGCATGTGATTCCTGTGGGCATATACGGAGAGACTGTCCTAATAGGGCCAAGAACACTGAGGCAGCAGCCCTTGCTGCCCAGGCTGAGACACAGGGAAAGGGTTTAAACTAACTGGGCCCACTGCAGTGAGCCATGCAGTGGGTGAGCATTTAACGGATGGAGGCTCAATCATTGAGAATGCAGTAGGGGACTGCCCAGAAGTGAAAGTCAGGGTGGGAGGTGTTGATGTTGGATGTCTGATTGACACTGGTGCAGAAGTGTCGACTATCACGGAAAGTTTCTACAAAGAGTTTTTAGCTCAGGGTAGGGAGGTGATTGACGTGACATCGTACATCAGGATATCAGCTTCCCAGGGACTGAAAATCCCCTACGTTGGCTATGTGGAACTCCAGTTAACTGCTTTTTCCCATAAGTTTGAGGGATTGGGATTCTTGGTAGTTAAAGATCCAGTGTCCACCCCAATTCAAGCTCGCAAAAAGAGAGTACCAGGTGTTCTTGGGTCCAATGTTCTAAGGGACATGCGTAAAAGTTTAGTGACAAAGTATGGAGAAAACTTTGCAGAGTTACTTTTGTCTAAGTCGGTTACGGACAGTGAAGTTACACTTCTTCACGCATTACAGATATATAGGCCATCAGTTTTGAGCCAAGAAGCTGTGGCGGACACTGTTATTGACAACGGACAGGTGCGCCTGGCTGGGTCAGGCCCAACTCTGATCCCAGCACGCACTATAAGAGTGTTGGAGGGATCCGTCAAACCAGCAGCAAGTCTCCCGTATAATGCCCTGGTTGAGAGAGTTGAAGCAAGCTTAGCAGAACTGCCCAGTGGAGTGACTGTCGGTGCAGCAGTAGTCACTATTGGGAGTAAGGAAAGGATACCCATTCAGGTGGCTAATTTCAGCACAAAGGACGTCTACCTAAACCCAAGGACGCCAGTTGCTGCCGTATCCACTTTTCAAATGGAGCCAACCTTTGAGTTTGTAGCCATGGAGGAGGGCCATGTGCATGTACGTAAAGCAGGGTCAAATGATGTGGTGAGGCAGAATGATGCAGTTGATGCTATTCTGAACAGGATGGACATAGGCGACCTGACGGTTTCCCAGCGTGACAGCCTGCAACAAGTCATCGGGAGGTACCAGTCTACTTTTAGCAAGGATGATGATGATCTGGGCTTCTGTGACCTGGTGGAGCACAAAATAGTCACAACAGATGAGAGGCCAATAAAGATCCCGCACCGGCGAGTACCCCCACATCAGTGGCAAGAAGTGAGAGATTACATCCAGAAATCACTGGAGCAGGGCATAATTAGGGAGTCTTCCAGTCCTTATGCATCCCCGATAGTTCTCGTAAGAAAGAAGGATGGCAAGCTGCGGTTGTGTGTGGACTATCGCCTCCTAAATTCTAAGACGCACAAGGATGCATACCCATTACCTCGCATTGATGAAGCTCTTGATGTCCTCAAGGGAGCTGAGTATTTCTGTAGCCTTGACCTTGCCCATGGTTTCAACCAGATACCCATGAGGGAGTCTGACATTGAGAAGACTGCTTTCAGAACCGGAACCGGCGGGCTGTACGAATACACAAGGATGCCTTTTGGACTGTGTAATGCGCCGGGCACATTCATGCGCCTAATGGACAAGGCATTTGGAGACCTTAACTTCCAGATCCTACTGGTGTACCTTGATGATATCCTGGTGTTTGGTAGCACGTTTGAGGAGACATTGTCCAGACTGGAAACTGTGTTGTTTCGCTTGTCAACCCTCAACCTGAAAGTGAAGCCTGAAAAGTGTCAGCTTTTCCGTAAGAAAGTCCGCTACCTAGGCCATGTGGTTACACGTAAAGGAACCTCCCCCGATCCTGAGAAGGTACGGGCAGTTTTGGAGTGGCCAAGGTCAGAGTCGTTACGTGATCTCCGTGGGTTTCTTGGTTTGTCAGGCTATTACCGAAGATTCTTGAAAGGATATGCTGAGGTTGCTGGCCCCCTTCAGCGCCTACTTCAAGGGCAGGGAGGTGTAAAGAAAGGGAAGAAAGTCGTGAGAGGAACGAATCCCAAGGGTGATGGGAGTATCAGGGACAAATGGGATTCGTCGTGTGAAACGGCTTTTGTCAAGCTGAAGCAGATGCGCACAGATGCACCAGTGTTGGGATTCCCAGACTTCTCCCGTGGGTTTATTTTGGAGACTGATGCCAGTTTTAGCGGCCTTGGAGCGGTCCTTTCCCAACAACAAGAGAATGGGCTGATTGTGTTGTGGTATGCAAGCAGAGCACTGAAACCATGTGAGCGGAACATGCAGAACTATTCTAGTATGAAGTTGGAACTGCTTGCCTTGTACTGGGCTGTAACACAAAAGTATCGTGATCTGCTCCTGGGAACTGAGTTCATTGTGTTTACGGACAATAACCCACTTAGCTACTTAAAAACCACAGTAAAACTGGGTGCAACTGAGATGCGCTGGGCTGCGGAACTTGCTCAGTTCACGTTCACCATCAAGTACCGCTCTGGAAGAAGTAACCGGAATGCGGATGCCCTTAGCAGGAAGGCTTCCCATGGCAATGAACCCCCAGTGGCTAGATTGGAGGAAATGACTGGCACCCCCTCCCACGTGCTAGGTAATAGAACAGGCACTCTTATTCCTGATTGTGTCAGGGCGTGTGCTGAAGAGGCAATGGCAGGACCCCTGCTACAGGAGTCTCGTGTGAGGTCACCAAGTATGGCACCCCAGGCTATGTCGACATTCCCGTCTATATCAAGTGGGGATATGGCGACCATGCAGAGGGGCGATGAAATAATTGGTAGACTGTGGTACTACTGGGAACGGAAACACCCCCCTACTCTTCGTCAGCTAATGAAGGAACCAAAGCCTGCACGCAGATTGCTAAGGGAGTGGAAGCGCATCAAGCTGGGGGATGGAGTCTTGTATCGTGTTGTCCAAGTGAACGGTCAAGAGATAAGACAGCTGATACTACCTGGCTCCCTGAAGGACAAGGTGCTGAAGTCGGTTCATGATGATTTAGGCCATCAAGCTGTTGAGAAGACTACGGTATTAACTCGGGGTAGGTGTTATTGGCCCGGGATGGTGACAGATATTGCTGACTACTGTGGGAAGTGCGAACGGTGTACTCTGGCCAAAGCAGGGAAGAAGCTTCATTCTACCATGAGTTCCTTGACAGCTAGTAAGCCGTTGGAGATTTTATCCATTGATTTCACTGTGTTGGAGAGGAGTAGCAGTGGCATAGAGAACGTTCTAGTCCTTACCGATGTCTTCACAAAGTTTACCCAGGCTATTCCAACAAAGGACCAGAAGGCAACAACTGTGGCACGTGTGCTGGTGAAGGAATGGATTGTGAGGTTCGGTGTACCCAAGAGGATCCATAGCGATCAAGGGCGGAATTTTGAGAGTAAAGTGATTCAGGAACTGTGCAAGATCTATGACATCACCAAGAGTCGTACCTCCCCTTATCATCCTGAGGGCAACGGCCAATGTGAACGCTTCAATAGAACTATGCACGATCGCTTACGCACACTGAGCCCTGAGAGAAAACACAGGTGGCCCGAGTTTCTTCCTGAACTTGTGTTTGCCTACAATTGTACTCCTCATTCAACCACCGGTTACTCGCCATACTACTTGTTCTTTGGCAGGGAGCCGACACTCCCAGTGGACCACATGCTGGGATCAGTGAGTCAGGTCGGGGAGGAATGTACGGAGTGGATCACGGAACACCAGGAACGTCTAGAGAAGGCTTTTAGGCTCGCCTCAGTGAAAACAGAGAAGGAGGCTCTGCGACGCCAAGCTAGAAATAACCTCAAAGCGACTGAAACAAGCATACCTGTTGGTGCCAGAGTGTACCTTAGGAATCGTGTCAAAGGGCGTAACAAGATGCAGGACGTGTGGCATGCAACCCCGCATAAAGTTATCAGACGATTTGACACCGGAAACACATATGTTGTGGTACCACTTGTGGCATCGCCAGGTGAGGAAGAATCCAGAAAGACCGTCCACAGGAATGACATCTTGCATGCAACACAACTTGCTGATGACGTGGGATTTGGAGAGTCCCCAGTTATAAGCCAGGATGGAAGCAGAGAGGACATCTGTAGCGGTGACGTATTGACAGAAGCAGAGACAGGTCATGGAGTTAGAGAGGCAAGGAGCGGAGAAGAGTCGGATGACGGGGAGGAAGATGACGGTTTTGAACTTGTGGTACTACCGAAACAGAGCAGTGTACCTGAAGATATCCCTAATGGCTCTGATGCGCAACAGATGCTAAATGATGAATTAGGACAGAGTCAGTCAGAGATCCCTGGAGGGGACAGTGCTAAAGCAGACCAGGAGCCCCAGATTACAGCTGAGCTAGCAGCTGATGCTGTTGCTGACCAGGATAGTGCTAAGTCAGACCAGGAGCCCCAAATTACAGCTGAGTTAGCAGGTGATGCTGTCGCTGACCACAAAGGGCCGGAAACTTTGCAGACCAGTACTGGTGGACAGGAGGGGACAGAGGTGACGCCAGCTAATGATGATATCAAGAGCAGCCCACCAGTAAGGGGATCTACTCGAGCAGGAGCTGGTCAGCATTCCAACCCTCACCACTTACCGAGACCTGTGATGAGAGAGGGCATGGCAGCAAATGTGATAGACCCAGAAATACTGAACTCTGTAGCACAGTCCAATCTGCTTATAATGCAGTTGTTAGCTAAGAACGGTCAAGTATAGAGGAGTAATGTTACCGTTTCTATTGATTTGTTGATTTACATGAAGTTTCTAGTTTGTAAGGTTGTCGAGGACTCCAACCTCAGCAGGGAAGCATGTGAGGGTGCGTTCCTTACGCGCACGTGTGACCCTGGGGCCGAAGATGCCCGCGCATGCGCATGCGGAAGAAAAAGAGCATGGCGTGTTGGTTTTGTAGATTCGTACGTCAACTTCTGATCTTATTCATCTTTTAATAGCGGTAAGTTTTGCCATCGTTTTCTAATCTGTTAGCAATCTTTTAGTTCAGCTTATTTTCTTTGTGTAGCTTTAGTTTTCTCAAGATTTCTGGCTTTTTAAGGATCATTTTGTGCATTTCGGTTCCTCAGTGACCGTGCACTTGTGCCACAAACTAGTAGTTTTCACTTTATAACACTCGCTTTTGTTGCTTTCTTTCGTTTCATTATTTTCAGTTCGCTTGTATTTCTGTCAGTTTATACATTTTGTATGTTTCTTTTAGTGTCCATAAGGCGTGCAGCCGCCAGGGTGAGCTCATTTTGATATTTTATCGCTCGATTTATTTAGGTTCATTCAGGTTCTATTTCGATTTAATTTGAATTTATGTTCAGTCTTCATGACTTCGCAAGGCTTTGCCGTATAACGTTTGTTTGTTTAGTCTGTTATCGGATTCAGTGTAGCCTCCTTGTCTCCTGTTTCCTAGCCTAGCACAGCATATGTTTGTAGCAAAACTTTGTATTTATTTTCTATTCTTTATAATTTGTAATAGGTTCTGGTTGTATATTAAAGGGAGAACAAAACTCTGTGTCACACTTTTATCCACAAGCTCTTTTTCACAATCTCGTTTTTGAGTTAAAACTTGCACCAGCTTCACAGGTTGTCAAAGGCTCTGATCCGGATAAACTGCAATATAAGCTGAAAAACATCCAGCTTGAGTACGAAATGATGAGAAGCAAGACCTTGGCGGACGAGGCAAGCAGTGTTTACTCCTCGGGAAAGGAGTTCTTATACGACCACGTGGTGCGGGATCAGGTGGTCACATTTTCAAAAAGCGCCGACTCAAGGATTAACCTCAGAGTGAACCCTCAGAGAAGATCCATGAAAGGCATTCTTCTTCTCTTCATTGAGCCTTACACAGCCGGGACCAGGGATTCAGAAAAGTTCATCAACCCAGACCTCACGAAAGTCACTGTAACGGTGAATGGCACGCCATGCTCTTCAACAACGGCCTCGAAGGAAAAGATTTTGGAGCGAAGTTGACCGCTTCTTTGGCAAGGCAAAAAACAAGCACATGAATCTGAAAAAGTTCTAGAGCGAAGACAAGTTCGGGCTTCTGATCGATTTGCGCTCCATGAAAGATCAGACGCTGCATGGCAGCGGCTCGCACCTCGTTAACACACAAGATGGGGTTCAGCTCGAGCTCGAGAGGAAGGCAAGCAGAGGAGGCAATGTGAACTGTCACGTTTTCGTGATCAGTGACGCGCAAATGAATATTTTGGAAAAACAATTAGAATCTGTGCATTTCTAATGGATCCAAACAACATACCGTTCAACGCTCTCATTGCGGGCCCGACAAATTCAGGCAAATCAAAGTTTGTGGTGGACCAGCTCCTCGGCCCTTTCCGCGGCAAGTTTGACAACATCGTGCTCATCTGTCCGACATTCGTGTATAACAAGACTTTCAGAATTTCGCTGAAAAGGACCCGCGTTTTGAGGTTACCGTTTGTGAACAAGACAAAGTTGAACCCTGGTTGGAGTTCATCACCCGGCTTTACGAGGGCACCAACACGCTCATCATCCTCGATGACTGCGCAGATACGAAAGATGTGAAAAAGCGCTAAGGGCCGCTGGTCAAGCTCGCATTCAGCGCCCGCCATATGGGATTCAGCGTGTGGGTGCTGACGCAGAAGATGACCAGCATCACAGCTTCTTTCCGCGAAAACGTGGCTGCGCTTGTGCTTTTCTATACTCCCTCACAGAAGACTTTAAAAACGGTTTTTGAAGAATCCGGCGGCGATCTTTCTCCAGATGAAAAGAAAGAATATGTTTCGAAGTTGTAAAAAAATAAGTTTTCCTTCCTTGTGTTCGCACTTCGGCACCCTTTCGGAATAAAATTTGTTCGCAATTAAAAAAAGAAACCAATATAGACAAAAATGAGTGCTTTCGAAGACGTCCACATGACCGATGTTGATTTCGACGACGTCGTGATGACCGACGTTTTGAACTTGCTTGAAGCTGAGCCAACCAGCGCGCCCGACGGCAATGTCTCTTCACTGCAGCCTGATATTCCCGCTCTTCGCGAGCAGCTGGCCGTGCTGGTTTCGGCAGGAAAATCCAAAGAAACCCTCGGCGTGCAACTGTCGCACGATTAGGTCAAACACCTCTCCGACAAAGATGTTGAGAAGTATATCAAACGTTTGGAGGCCTTTGAGGGCTCAAAGACATCTGACACCTTGATCGACAGCTTCATTTTTCTTGTGACAAAAGCAGTCGGAATGGTCGTCAAAGTCAAAGACATCGAAGATTGTCAAAAAGAACTCAGAAACTCCTATTTCATCAAGAAAGATCTCACCAAACTTGCTGGCCGCATTGCACTCAAGTGCGGAAATTTTCTCTCAACAGCCGACGCGGCGCTGATCATTTCAAAATACATTGATTGGGAAAACGAAGAAAAATCACCAACCGCTGAATAATTCCTCAAAAATATTCAACAATTCCTCACAAAAATTTTTTTATTAAACATTTGTTTCCAAATTATAACAATGGTTGAAGAACAAACGTCCGCGAAAGCAAGCACTCTTCCAATGGAAAGCCAAGTAACTTCACAAACTCCGGCCACAAAGCCCGCCAAAAACCCCAAGCGAGTGGCTGCTGGTAGACTGGTTGCTCAAAGAACTCGTTTGGCCCGCGAAGCACAGAAAAAAGCTCTTGAGAAAATCGCAAACGAAAAAAATCTGCACCTGATCCTCATGCGCCTGCGCCTGCGCCTGCGCCATCAGAGCCCGCTGCAGATGATTCCAAAAGCAGAAATTGGTTCAGCACAACCCAAAGGATAGCTATCATTGGAATTGTCGCAACGGTTGTACCAGTTTATATCAAGCGTGAAGACATCAAAGCCTTTTTTCGGCCAACTGCGCCGGCACCCCCGGCAGCACCTGCGCCACAGGTGATGCAAGAATCTCCACCGCAACCCAAAAAAGGCATTCGCCATATGGACTGAGTGGGGGGAAAAATTCATTTGAATATATTTTGCAGAATATAAAATGCCGAAAATCAGCTTAACCCCGTTTGCGATAAGCACCGCAGCAGCAACAGGCATTGGCCTATTTTGGTGGTATTTCACAAAGTGTTGCTTTAACAGTGTCCTTTGGCTTGTCAAAAATCCTGATCTCATGTCTGCGGAGGAAATTGAGGAAGATGAGGAAGATGAGGAAAATGAGGAAGATGAGGAAGATGAGGAAAATGAGGAAGATGAGGAAAATGTGAAAAAAGGGTGAAAAATGTGGAAAAGGCGTTAAAAGTGGCTCGTGAAGCGATAAAAATTCTTTTGGCCGAGCGAAATGAGGAAAATGTGAAAAAATTGTTTGAAGTGATTAAGACGTTAAAAATACTTTTGGAAAATTTGGAAGTGCTAAATGTTCAAGAAAAGGAAGAGTTAATTGGGAAATTGGAAAATGTGAAAGAGATGAATGATCAAGAATGGAAAGTGGCTTGCAGGTTAAAAATTTCCAATTAAATAATTTTCTCTCTTTCTATAACCAACATGTCTGACAACAAGCTCGTCAAAATCGTCATGGATTCCGCAACCCTCGTCGGTCTCTCTGCGGGCATTGGCTGGGTGGCCAAAAAAGCGTTCAGGAAAAGTTTTACAGCTGACCCTTCTAATTCCATTGAAAACTATGGATTGTTCACAGCTGTTATGGCGGGGAGCATTGTGCTTAAAAATTATCTGGTGGACCAGAAAATCCTTCCACCCAATGTCTGAAAATCCTTTCGACCAACATTTTTAAAAAATAAAAAGGAAAAAAATGGCAAGTATCGCGATTGTGGTTGGCGGAGCTGTGCTTAATGCGGCGGCTTTCATCGGTGGAAATTATCTCGCGAGGGCTTTTGGAGGCGACGACAAAAAGTGCGGCATGATAAAGCTCTCGAAGCATATCAAGCTGCGTACGCAAAATACGCGCGAGACTGCACCAAACTTCTCGACTGGATTGCAACAAATGCACAGATGAAGGAGGAGGCCAAGCAAAACTTTTCCGACACTGACTATACCTTAATTTATACGGCCAGACTCACCCTGAAGAACGCATGTCGTCTCCCAAAGAACCCAAATTCTCTGATTTTTATCAGCCGAGCCGGCAGCAGAAAAATACTGAACTCGCGTTCGTTGGCGCCGGGTCTCTCGCTCTGGGCTATGAAGCATTCCGGTTCTTTTAAACTTTTTTTGACTCTTTAGTGATGGATGCAAAACTCGCAAAGATATACTACGGTCCGGAGGGATATCGGAAAGGTCTTGCAGCTGTTAAAAAATTATCCGAGGCTGCGAAAAAGTGGTTGGTCAAACAAGCCCTCTGGCAGGTCTAGCTGCCCGCTCCGAGGCACATTCCAAGACCAAAATTTGATGTTCCCACGCCCACCGCGGTTCACGAGGCGGACCTTCTTTTTTTGCCTCACGACAAACTGCCCCGCGGCCGCAAAGTTTTTAAATACGCGCTGACCGTCGTCGACGTGGCCAGCCGATTCAAAGAAGGTGAACCCTTGACTTCAAAAAATTCTGATGTGGTCGCGCGGGCTTTTCAGAAAATGTACAAACGCGGGCGACTCCAATGGCCGCAACTTCTGCAGGTTGATCCCGGGCGTGAATTCATGGGAGCCGTGTCGAAAGAAATGGAAAAGCACAAAACAAACGTTCGCCGCGGGCGCCCCGAGATTCACCGCAACCAGGCCATTGTCGAACGTTTCAACCGCACCCTCGCCGAGCGTTTGTTCGGACACCAATATGCTGTTGAAATGCGTCTCCCAGAAGGTCAGCGCTCCACGGCGTGGGTTAAAAGACTTCCCCTCGTTGTTGCAGCTTTGAACAACGAGAAGACCCGGCTGACAGGGAAAAAACCTGCAGACGCTATCAAAGAAAAAGCTGTTTATTCCAAACCTGCCACTCCTTATCTTCGGCCAGTTGGGAAAGCCGAAAAAATCGTCCCTTCTCTTGTCCAAGTTCGTTATCTCTACCAACCCGGCGAGTTGGAAGGCGGCGGAAGAAGGGCCACAGATCCGATCTGATCGTTGAAAGTTTACAACATAGAACGCGTTCTGCAGAAACCGAAGCAACCCATTCTCTACTATTTGCGCGACGGTCCAGGGCGCAGTTTTAATTTGTGCGTGAAGAGCTGCTGGTTGTTCCACCAAACACCGTTCTCCCGCCGGCTGACATCTAACCGGTGGTCCGCCCTTTTGAAGAAATGGATGTTTTTTAAAAAATGGGAAGTGGACGCAAAGGTGTGATAATTCAAAAAGAAAACTACAAAAATTTTGTTCCTGCCAAAAGAAAAACGCTTGAACGACAACAAGTCTGTGCTGTCGACCATTTGTTTATGGAGGGTTTGGAAGGTTTGGACTCACGCGATGTTGTCCGGGCCCTTGGGCTTTCAAGCCCAAATGCAGACAAATCAACATCTGCCAAAGCTTCTGTTGGCGCAAATGCTTTGTCGCCAAATCATAAGTTAAATTCTCTTGGTTCTGTGTGAATTCTGTCGGGCAGCACCCACCTTTTGTCATAAAAGGCCGTCAGCCCCAGTTTCTGCTGCTCGTAAGTGACAATCTTTCCTTCCCGCATCCTGAAACCTCTGTTTGTTGCCATGTCCTTGTTTCCTTCCAAAGCGGCTTTGAAACGCTGCCAGGAAATTTCGTTTTGCCTCTTCGAAACCCCCTTCGTGCTGAACTTCTTTTTTTTCGCCCGCTTCGTCGTCGATGAAGTAACATTTTGAGCAGAGCGCGATCGTCCGGCTTCCCTCACACTCGAGCTTGAAGAGCCCGGGCGTGCGGCCGCTCCATTTATCCCAAGCAAGCCACTGTTTCTTCTGCGCCTCGAATTCCGCCTGCAGTTCCGGCTTGACAAGATCCTCGAGACGGTCCGCGGAGATGGCCATATAGTTGCTGTCTGAGTCCATCTGAATCAGCTCAAAATCTCGTCGGTCGAAATACTTGTCGAGGAAGTCGTAGTAGAATTCCAGCATCCGCAGCTTTGCCAGCTGGTAGACGGCGATTCCAACCTGAAACGGCCGTTTGATTGTGATTCTTTGCTTCCGGCTTTCCAGCTCACACGTTTCCCCGATCTCATTGAGGTCGGCGAAATACGCGCTTCGCAGGGCTCTGGCAACCACCTTCTCATCTTTGGTGTTAATCACGCTCGTCTGCCGCTCCAACGCTTCGATCAACTTTCCGTACCCGCTGTTTCCAAGCAGTTTGAAAACGTCTGCCAGCAGCGCTTTGCTTTTTTCGACGTCTCCTGTCCGCCGCGCCTCGGTGACCTGCTCCACGAACCACGGAAAGATTTTGCCTGGCTTGTAATCGATTGTTCTGTAAACGTTTGTGATAACCGCCCCGTGGTCAACATACCATCGCAGCAGAGGCGCATAGAGCAAAAGCCTCTTTGCGGACAAAGCTCCCACGAGTTTTCTCCCGTCTCCGCGGTTTCTGCCCATTTTGCTCAAGTATTCGAACATATGTTCCGGGACAGCTGCGTCTGGCACCTTTTTGTTGTAGAAGAACGGACACATTTCTTCAAACTTCGAGTGCAGAGGCTCCGGAATCTCTATGTCAACACCAACCTACACGCATTTAATCACTATCTTCTTATAGCTAAATACCATCTATATCTCGCAAGAAATCAATCAGAAACCCCCAGCATAAAGGTCTTTCTTGCCTTATTGGAAAGTAAAATCAAATGCGAAAGACGAATTGCTTTTAAGAACTCTTGCTATAAAAAGTATGAAGCAAAGTGGACCACTCTCTGCATAGGCGATGCGATAGCTTTCTTACCACTTTAAGAGTAATGTAATTAGGCTAAGTGTAACCTTCTTTTCAATGTTTCTTTTTCTTTTTGATATTTGTTTGTTTGTAGGGTTTTTTTAGTATTATAGTACTGTGTTGTAAGTAGTGTAAGTAATGTATGTAGTGTAAGAAGTAGTGTAAGGTATGTAAGTAGTGTTTGTGTTGTAAATAATAAAAAAAAAATCTCTATGTCGACCTCGGCGAATCCGAACCATGTTCCTCTTTTGAGCTTGTGCGTAATCAAAAATGCTCCGTCCTCTGGACAGTTGAAGTGCTCGACCTTTTCCTTTCCGCAAGGCATTTCTCTCAGCATGGTCGACAGGTAGAGGGCGTTGGCGTCGAAGCCCAAGATCTTTTTGCACAGACGGGCGTCTTCGAATTGGTGCGATCTTATTTTTGTCACACCGGCTTCGTGGAAGCGCATGAAAACGATGCTCGGGCCTCCGACCACAGCGCCTTTCAATATTTGGTATGCTTCTTTCCCTGGACTCCAGAGATCCGCGCCTCTATCGACCGCTCCCCGGAGTAAGTAGTGCAAACTCACCCCCGCGACACTAACCGCGTCTTTCAAGATGTCGATTCCTTTTTCGGTGTAGAAAGCCCGCATCTTTTCCAAAGCTTCTAGGCCTGGCGCCACGTCGAGATTGTTGTAAAAACACAACCAGTCCGTCAATCATGTGCGCATTCCCTTTTCTTTGAACAGGCGCTTGCATCATTCCCATTCTTCTCTCGAGAGCAGGTGCTCGTTCTTTAGACGTGAGAACCACTCTGGATAGTCTGGGAGCCCTGGATAGTCGAGCTTTTGGGGCGAATCGAACCACTCGTACGGAAACCACGATTTCTGCATTGTGCATCCTTAGGCTCGGACCCACTTTTCGTAGCTGGTCCCTGGGCCAAGATAGTTTATTATGTCGAGGAAACGAAAGCCCCAGGTCAACAAGAACATCACCTTTTTTCCTTTTTTCGCAACTCTGATTTTTCCGGTTGTGTCTGCAAGGCGCTCCACAAAGAAGCTTTTGATCAAGTTCAGATCGTAGCTTCCCGAGTTAAAACCGACAATGGGAACCTGGTCGCACCATTCCCCAATTTTTTGTCGCTACTTTTTCGGTAGCAGGTCCAAGTCTTCTGGCGCGAACTCCTCCCAGACTTTGCGCCGGATGTTTTTCCCGCGTCTCTCCAGCTCTTTCATAAACTTGTGCACCAGCACTGCGGGGTCTCTTTTTGCAGATGTGGGTGGGCTCTCTCTCCAGCGTGTCGCCGATGCGTACCGAGATTGGGACGTGCACGTTCTCCATCACCAGCATGGGCGTGGGCTCCTTCCGCTGAGTCTTGTCGCCAAATGCTTCGAAATCATACAAGATCGCGTGCGGGTAGCATTTTGTTTTGGTTTGCGGAGGTTCAACGTCGATTTTTCCAACTTCACATGCCCAAACCTGGACCACGCGGTAACCAGCCCCGATGAGAGCTTCTGTACGCCAATGCGTGGCCTTCCACATGTCTTCTCGAGTTCAATCTCCACGGAAGATTCTTCTGAACGATCTTGCGGGAAACATTTTCGACACCCATGCCAATGGCAGCCGTGGTATTGAAACACGGTCTTTGTTTCTGGGTGCCAGCCGTCTACTGGCGCGCCTAGAATCCACCTCTCCCTTCTGTGACCACATATTGCGTGGTGGATGTGGATCTTCCGCCGCTTGGCTTCTTTTTCAAGCCACACCAGAGATTCTTTGGAAGCGGTTTCTGGATAAAACGCTTTTTCGAAAGCTGTCTGCGGGGCTTCGACTTTTTCGCCCGGGCAAAAGATTTTTGTTTCCCCTTTGGAACACGTTTGAACGTGCCGTTGAAGACCGCTAGTTTGTGTGAATCTCGCACCGCAATCCGCACACGCATAAATTTTCGCAATATTTGCTATGTTTTTTATCAAAAAGGCGTGCCCCTCCCAGATGCCGATTGTCATGATGTTTTTCAGCTTGGCTGGCGCATTTCTTCTAAGATGCCAAACCACTTCGCCAGATTTTTCTTGCTCAGGCTCATAAACTTTGATGCCAGGCCAATCTGCAAAAGCCACTTTTTTGTTTAGATGCTTTTCAACATCGTCTAAATCGTCGAAAGACGTTTTTGTTTTGTCAAGAGACGTTTTTGGAATGTCTTTTGGAGCTTTTGCGAAGTTGTAAAAATTCTTGGCAGGTTCTCTGGCCGCTGCTGTACTTCTTTCCGGTCTGGCTCCTATATGCACTGCAATACAACGCCAGAGACACAAATTATCTTGGTAAGTGTCCAGCGCCACCATTGGCCCATTACGGCCACGTGCAAGATTGCGCAGCCAGTCTGGCAAGGGTCCTGTCCCTAACAAAGGCGCGTTATCGATTACAACTTTCACAAAGACATCTTCAAAGGCAACGAACAGCCACCTTGTGTTCGGTGTTTCGACATTGTCGATTTCCAGACGTTCCTCTTCCCTTGCGTTCACATATTCTTCCGCTTCTAAATATCGGTTTATCCAGGGCGAACCATCAAATTGTTGATACCACAACATCATCTTTCCCTCTTCAACGTGTTTCAGCCAAAAAGAAAAAGCATATCTTATATACATCGAGGTGTCAACATTTGCCCGGATCTTTCCCATGATTCGCTCTGTAATGTTTTCGTTTCCCGCCCGGAACGCCCATTTTATAAAATGGCGTCCTCTTTCCATTCCCCACTCAGCTTCTGGTCCATGCATGAACCATGCAAGAGTTTCGATTCGACTGTCTGGGGTTGGACTGGATCAAACATTGTTAGAACGCTGTCTGGCGTCCCTCTTTTTCGCCTTGGAGGCGCGATGGGGCCGGGTTTTGGAAGCAGAGATTCGGACAGCCGCTCCAAGGCTTCCTGGGATATGCTTTCGAAGAACGTATTCCGAATTTGTTCATCCCGAATTTGTTTATCCCGAATTTGTTCATTCCGAATTTGTTCAAACAGTTTTTCAATGTCAATTTCCACGAGGGCTTCTTCAATGTCAATTTCCGCGAGGGCTTGTTCCATATCCTGCAACGTCACTTGCTCAGCCATTTTTGTTTTTCTTTCGGTGCTTTTCTCTAATTGGGGCATATCTCTAATTTGTTCGCAAAGCTCTAAATGGTTGATCTTTTTTGGGAGAGCTCGTGCAAAACAAGTTCAAAACTTTTCTTCGCTTTTTTCTCTTTGCTTTTTAGCCGCTTTTGCAGCGTGCCCCCTCCGCAATACACGCATAGCCGGTGGTCGGTCAAAACACCGATTCCGCAGCTGCGGCATGGCGACGGCTGCTGCATTCCTTTCTTCTCTTGCCATTTGTGCTGATAGCAATATTTTCCGCTACACTTTTTGCCGCAGTTCTTTTTCCGGTTTCGAAGCAACCACTCGCAGTTGTTTTCTCCGCGAACCATTTTGGACTCCGCCACTTCTCTCTAATTGATTGAGCGTGTCAATGTTCTTCTGCCAAGTAGTAGTCCGGGCATGAAATGAACACAACCGAGGAGCACAAAAATTGTCACATTTTCGCCGAAGTGGAACAAGCGAGCAAAAGGCGAGCTTGTTCCACTTCGGCGAAAATGTGACAATTTTTGTGTGACGAGGTGGTGTTCATTTCATGCCCGGACTACTAGTACTTTCAAGTCTATTTTATTTAAATCTAGTCTAAATACAGAGATATGCTATTTTTTCATTCTTTAATGCATTTTAGTTTTGCCATTTTTCTATTAGCGGTTAACAATTTCTTCAGATTGCTAAGTTCACTTTCCCCACAACAAAGATTATATTGTATTTTTGTCAAGTACCTTATTTCCCCCCATGTCATTCTAAAATGCCTATGAAGGTAGCGGAATACATTATCATAAGGGCAAACTTTATTCTCTCTAGAGAGAATTAGCTTATCCTCTTCGCTTGGATACTCTTCCTCAACTGGGTCATCAAAGAAGTCTTTTTTGGTGCATCCATAGAATTATGACAGACAATTATTACATTCTTTTTTGTTCTTGGAAGATTCTGTTTTGATATATTTCCCCACATTTGGCTTCATTAGTATCAAAGAAGAAAAATGTGCCATTTATTCCTTTTCTTCTAAAGAGATACCTTTGTTCTTTCACATCTATTTCAAGTGCATCCACTATTTTCAGAACATCATTTAATTCTTCAAGTTGCTCCATTAATATTAGTTTACATTATTCCTCCCTAGAAAATAAATAGGTATTAATACCTATTTTTTTTCTAGTAAAAAGAGAAAAAACTCTAGAATAACATCATCAAGTCATTGCCAGCTGTTTAAAAGATTCACCCAAGATATTACCTATTTTTTTCTAGTAATTATTATCCACTTTAATTATTTTTACAATATTAATAAGTTATTCCATTTATACTTTTTTATTATTTCAATAGTTTTTAAAATTAATATATCTTTTTCGTAAGGATAATAAGTACTAGAAAAAAATAGGTAATTATTAATTGAGGAGCTCTAGAATAATATAATTATATCTTCTCCCAGTCATTTGAGAGATTACCGCATAAAAATACCTATTTTTTTCTAGTAATTTACTAGATCGAAAGTAGGTATTCCATTCCTATTAATTCTATTTCTAATAGAATTATCCAAGTAGTAATTACTATGAGGGCTCTCACTAAAAGTTATTTTTACTGCTTTTTAGATTGCTATCATTTCTCATCTCACTTATAAATTACTTATTTAGTAATCAAGCATATCTTATTATTCACTTTTCTTTCCACGGCACACAACACATCGTAATATCAGAGCCTTATAATTCGGCACGTATTCTCGGGCTCGTACCATATTTTCGGAGATGGTGGAAGATGCTCGTGCCCTCATAGTAATTACTACTTTAGCCTTCCATAGTTCATTACATCACAATACATTCTACATTCTATCGAAGTGGAAAATCAGAATACATTATCTTGTTGTAATTTTCTACTAAAAAATAAGCCGGTTACTACAAAATAAATCATCCTTGGGTACGGCGGATCTGCAGACTTTCTCAAAGTCGTTCGCTTCTCATTTCCGGTTTGGTAGCAGCGGTACGAACGACTTTTATCACTTGTAGCGCGCCAAATTTACAGGAGGAATTTTTCTAATGTTGGGTTATCCAATCAGAGAACACCGTTGTCAAGCGCACGTCAATCAAACTAGATTCTTGCCAGATACAGATCGATCACAAAAGGAAGACGCTTTCGAATTTAATTTTTGGAAAGTTTCGAATTCAATGTTTGCTCGTCGTCTCGATCATGAATGAGTTTCGATTTCTCGATATTTCTGTTAAGTGTTTCTTTTATTTTATGTTCAGTTATGGACGCAGTCGGGTATGGTTTTAGGAAAGCAAACTGCAAAGTGATCAGCAGAGGAAAGTATAAACAAAGGTAAAATGGCTTCCTCACGGCGTCTGCAGGATCGGGAAGAGGCTTGACTATCGAAGTTTCTCCCTAACGTTTTCAACTTTATACAGCAAGGCGAAAGACAAGAGGTGCTGTGAGTTAATTTGATTGTTTGCCACTTGTCGCTCTGGAGTTGCTCAAGGAATATGACCGGCCGCTTCAGTCGGAGCAGATTGTTGAAGCGAACAATTGAAAGAAATGACTGATGGAAAATACCCGCTGGTCTTTGGAAGCCCTGCTAAATAGCCACTATTTTTCGAGGAAACCTCAGAAGAAATCTCAAGGCTTCCACTGCATCGCTGAATGGTCACTTTGCTGTTTACAAATTAGACTTGCAAGCATGTAAATTATATTCACGAGAGGTAGAGTGTTGCTCTTGTTTCATTTTTAAAATAAATTACAATATTTGTGATTTGGGAATCGTAAACTTAAGAAAATTTGACAAGGTTGGCATTGTATTGAGACAAATAAAGATAGACACGAACAAATTTTGATAAACTTTTGTCTCGCAAGGTTATTTGAACCGCAAAGCAACCTTCGTAAAACAGCGTTTGCTAGGCTCTTGAGAGCGAACCAAACATTTGGTTGGGGTATCTTCGTCTTCCACTTGAGCTACGAGCATTGACTTGACAATTTCTACTCATGTACGTAACGGCGTTTGTCTCCGCAAACCATTAATCGTTTGGCACCTACCAATAGCGAAGCTCCATCTTTCTGTAACACGACTCACAATTCCTTGATTCGCTCCGACGAAGGGCTAACGCTCGAAACGTCAGCTCTTGAATCTCTTTACGGTGGCCAATTCACATTATCAACCCAGTTGATAAAACCAAATTATATTGTTATACTTCCCACCGACGCAGCACCACAGTTTCTTTAGAAACTTACCCCCTTTATTCATTTGTTGTTTATCGCTGCGACCACTAACCTCTTGCACTAGTATTCTTTATTCCACAGATTTCAGATCACACGACCGACAGCAAGAGGATGCCAAGCCTGAAGAAACTCACCAAGGAGCTACGCCAGGAAATCATAAGTTATCTTTTTCCTTTTCCCGCTATTAGTAATAATCTAGCTTTCCGTCTTCGCTAAAACCAGATTTTGTAGTCACATAAACTTCATCGGCAGTTGCCTTCATTCTTAAGTTATTCTGAAGGGTTTTCGCTCCAATTTTCATGCATCTTCTCTCTCTCTCATTCTAATCAATATCGTCGCCAAATTCAGTGTGCTCAAAATTCTTTTTCACGTAACATTATGAGGATTACTATCAGAGCTATGTGCCAAAAACGTGATGACCTCGACAAACAAATTCTACATTATCGCTCTGAACTGTCCAAAACCTGCCTAGCTATTTTAGTACAATCTATTCGCGCCAAAACTCAGGAGTTAAACTCTAAACTTTTTAACCATTTACACCAAATTAAGGCCCAAAAACTTCAACAATTAATAGGTCCTCCTCACTTGAAAACCTTAACACCGTGGTTACTATTCCAGAAAATCTTCCGCTCTCCGACTCAGAGAAATTTTCTTCCTTTATCCAAAAAACCGGACGAATTCTCAGTTAAGCAAGATGTTGAAAAATTCCTTCGCCGCGTTCAACTGAAAGTCTTCTTCCATGACAAAGAGGATGATTCTAACACCTCGGACAAAGATACTTTCGAGACGCTTCAGACTCGAAAATCGAAGTGGACTCCTCCAGAGGGCCAGTTTGCCTCTTTAGATTTTTTCATAAAAAAATACCGTCACGACATCAATAAACTTAATTTCAATCGTAACACCAAATTTTCCAACCTTTCGTCGGAAGAGAGGGCGGCGCTAAAAAAGCGGCCGACAGAGGCGGCGCGTTACTTGCTTGACGGGCCGACCTCTACCAAAAAGAAGCTTTGCGGCAACTTTCTGACACCTCTTTTTATGCTAAAGTCGATAAAGATCTCACCTCCACTAACCAACAAATTATCAAGAGCACTATTAACGACCTTATAGTCAAACAAGAATTGCCGGCTACTGCTACCAATCTCATCATTACCACTCCCAGAACCTCGTGTATTTACTTTTTACCTATCGTCTCTGCCTGCAGTTGCCCTACCGAACTCATTTCCAGCTATTTAGACAAAATTATGGCACCTATTGTCAGATCTTTATCGTCATACGTTAAAGACAGTCAACACGCACTTCAAATTTTTCGCGATTTCAATTTTCTGATTTACGCACTGTTAAGGAACCAAGCTCGGAAACACTACTCCGCCTGGCTGAGTTAGTGTTAACACTCAACTGTTTTTCATTCGCGAATAGTTATTACAAACAAATCAGTGGCGTGGCCATGGGTACCAAAATTGGACCCAGCTACGTCAATCTTTTCGTAGACTACATTGAACTCCAATTTTTCAATCAATACAACGGCCCAAAACCTGAACTATATCGTCGCTACATTGACGACTGTATCGGCGCTACCTCTTCTACCATAGAGGATCTCAATCAATTTATAACCGCTGTTAATTCGTTTCATCCTGCCCTTAAATATACCTGGGAAATTTCCGATACTTCCTTAGCATTCCTGGATATCAAAGTTTCTATCGAAGGCAACGGTTTATGCACCAGTGTGCACTACAAACCCACAGATTCTCATAGTTATTTGTTGTATTCATCTTCACATCCATCACATGTCAAGAATTCCATTCCTTATTCTCAGTTTCTTAGACTTCGCCGTCTTTATAGTGACGACTCTGATTTTTCCTTAAAATCAGAGGAAATGTGAAATTTCTTCGACAAACGCGGCTATCCTGCTTCTGTTGTTCAAGCGGGCAATCATCGCGCCCAACAATTTGATCGACAGTCAGCACTACAAACGTCACAGAGAGAAAACAACGATGGAATTCCATTCACCCTCACATTTCACCCTCACAACCACGCAGTAAAATCCATCATTCTCAAAAACTTTGAATCACTTCAGAATGATCCCGACACTGGTAGAATCTTTTCGCAACCTCCATTAATTTCATTCAAACGCGACAAAAACAGGTAACTTTTTAGTCAGAAGTGCATTCCAAAGAAGTGATCAACCCTGAACTTTTAAATGCGCTCGTGCACGATGCAAAACATGCCCTTTCACAACGTCGACAAAACATCGGGACCCAAGCGATCTATCAAGATCACTGATCATTTCACCTGTACCTCAGCCAATGTCATCTACTGCATAACTTGCAGTCTTTGCAAAAAGTTATACATCGGCGAAACAGGGAGACGACCAGGCGACCGATTCCGAGAACACCTTCGGGACGTAGAGAAAGACGACAAAAATGCATCGAAACCGGTCGCGAGACACTTCAATCTCCCAAATCATTCTAAGCAACATATGGCAGTCTGTGGCCTTTCCCTTCACCAAGAAAGCACGGAAAGTCGCAAAACTCTAGAACAAAAATTTATTTTTCAAATCGGCACTCTTAATCCTCACGGTATCAACGAACGCTTTTCATTCAACGAATTTATTCCGTTGTTTTCACGTTACCAGGCACCAACCAATAGCGAAGATCCATCTTTCTGTATATAAACAACACACGACTCACAATTCCTTGATTCGCTCCGACGAAGGGCTAACGCTCGAAACGTCAGCCCTTGAATCTCTTTACGGTTGGCAATTCACATTATCAACCCAGTTGATAAAACCAAATTATATCATTAATCGTATACACAAACTGTAATGTTCCCCAGCTTGACAGTTTGGCATCCTGGAGTCTGGAGAAAGTTCGCGCCAAAATGACGTCATTTGATTCGTTTTCAAGCAGTGGAAACAAGTCGAGCTCTCGCGCCTCACGCTCGCTTTCGCTTTCAATAAAAACATAGCAAGAATTGCAATGCGCTGGACACCTGAAAGCAAACGAAACAGAGGGCGCCCAAAAACAACTTGGTGCAGAACTGTGGAAAAGGGACTAAGGGAGCTCAATTACAACTGGAGCACCATTGAAAAACTGGCTAAAGAAAGGCAGGGTTGGAAAGCTTTCGTTGCTGCCCTATGTGCCACATAGGCATGACGGGCAGTAAGTTATTAAGGAAGTGGTGTAATGTGCTAAAAAAAGATCATCATTTTCTAGAAAAATCTTGACACTATATTTAAACGTTAGGTCATTTTAGGTCATTCACGCTTTGTTTTCAAATCATGCGTACTGGACGCTAAGACGAGCCAGTACGGAAGCCGAGAAGGGACAATCCAAAAATAATTTTCAAATCCAAAAAAATATTTCAAATCGTAAAGTTTGTCAAATCTAAAAAAACTAGTTCAAATCTTTATACAATTATTGGATCCACAAATAAATTTTCACCAATACGAAAATAGTTTACAATCCAAAAATCTTTATGAAATCCAAAAATATATTTTGAAAATCGAAAAAATATTTTGTCGTGTGCTGCTTGCGCCGGCAATCAGTTTGTGTCAGAGGCTTGCCAACATTTCTGAAAGTCTTCGTCTACAATGCCAAACCATGGTGGGAAGATATAGTGATATTTTCCGTATTTTATACACACTAAACAGAGTCCATTTCGTTTGCAAGTATCGCATTTACGACAAACAAGAATCTTCGCGATTTGTTGACATTGTTCGCAGAAAAGCGCGTTTAAAAGTTGATAATGTAGCTCACACCAACCCATATTTCCTCGCTCAGCGATTATTTTCGCCTAAAACTCTTTACGAATTTTCAAACGAAGCTCTGGCGGGAGGGATATTATTCTTTCTGTTAATGTTGACATTTCGCTTGCTGCTGCCATTTTACAAATACATTGCATTTGTTCAATTGGAAAATAATTCTGGCGCAAATTCGTATATACCAGTGCTTACATTTCTTCAAGAAGGGAATATTTTCTGTGTCACATCCGCTCGCTTGGCTTGGGGTCACGCACTTTTGTTTACTCTGTGTTTGCGTTATTCTGGCGCAGCAAGTTTTCAATTTGTTTCCTTATCACTGAAAGCCGTTTTCACACCAAACGAGGCGACTTTTTGGAGCTGGGTTTAGTGTAAAAACGGCTTTCAGCGATAAGGAAACAAATTGCAAACTTGCTGCGCCAGAACCATTACTTTCCATGTGTATCACTGACAAGTCGGTCCAGGGTGAAACTTACACTACAACCAAGCAGAGTAAAGCTATTAAAGCACCTTGCAGAGTGAGCTATCTGTGAAAGGAGAGTTTACAGCAACTGTAAGGAACCAGACGTGTGGAGCAGTCGCAGGATTTGTTGTCACCAAAGGAAGAATCAATTCCCCACCCCTCATCAGCAAAAGTACCCTTCAAGAGCTGGGTATGTTACAGATTAGAGAAGATGGCTCTTTCGCGAGACCAACGACCTGAGAATCCAGGAAGAACCACCAGGCATCAAAAGTGTCAAGCAAGATAAGGATCTCAAACCTGAAATCAAGAAAATCATTGAGTCATTCAGTGACATGTTTAAAGTGTCTATATGGCCTACAGGGTTTTTATGCTTTTGATATCTTTTTATTGCATAAGCAAGTATTCCAATTTTATTTTTTGGATTCCGCAACTTTTTTGCCACAAAATAGAGCTTTAAAGTTCCCGCGTCGGCCACGCCCAATGAAGATGACCGCGAGTTGCTACTAAAACAGAGTCCTGGTTCTAGAACGGGTCGTGACGTCAAGTCAGGAATCGTCAAATCTTCCTGTCAGTTCATTTCACTGTTAACTCAGTGTAACGGATTTCATCCAAATAATGTGTCTGATAGATGTGTTGTTGTGAGGTGTTCAAATGACTGTTTGGAGGGAGAAATATGGAGGAACACGACAAGACATTGGAAGCAGTCCTGCAGAGAGCTGTGGATTTTGGAATCACGTTCAACCCTGACAAGTGCCAGTTTGAAGTCGAGGAGATAGAGTTCTATGGACACAAGGGACGGATTAAAGCCAAACCCAGAGAAAATCAGAGCTGTAAAAGAAAGCAGCCCACCAAAATCAAAAGAAGCTGTGAGAAGTTCCCTTGGCATGGCGGGATACCTATCAAAGTTTATCCCAAGATACTTATCACTAACCGCACCCTTGCGAGAGCTGACCCATAAAGATACAAAGTTCAAATGGGGAGCAGAAGAAAATGAAGCATTTGAGAAGCAGCCAGAATCGAAAAATGGGTCATGGGAATGGAAGATGTCGACTTCGAACTAATCTATGAGCCCGGAAAGGATGATGCAGGCCCACTCGACTTCCTATCAAGACACACATTGGCAGAGGAAGGAAAGGATGCTGTAAGCAGTATATAAAAGGAGATTTTTGGCACACAAAAATTCAATTCAAAATTTCGAAAATTTTAAAATTAAAAATTTCATTATAATTTTGAAATCCACAACACCAATAACACCCAACCACCCCCAATTCCCACTAATTTAAGAAGGAGATTTCTGGCACAACCAAATTTTTAAATTCGCAGATTTAGCCACTTTTCATCCGTTTCCCAACCAAATAACACCAAAAACTTACAATTCAGAGCACCCTCTACTTTGTAACAATTTTAAAAAGTACACGACGCCAATTGGATAAAACAGGCGATTCCCAGCGATTTATGAAAACATCTGTATTGGGCATTTCATGCGATTATTTGTTTGTTTTTAAGCAAATAATCTCAATCTGGAAAATTGAGTTATAAAAATAGAAAAATTACAAAATTATAAATTCACAAAAAACAACACATTTCATCAACCAATCACTCCTCAATTCACCTAATTCTTAAATCCATAGGCACTCGTTTGAATTCCATCATTTTCTAAATACCTTTTATCATCATAACAACTCAAGGATTTCTTATTTAGCTCCACACTACTCAATTCATGGCCCTTACTCTTAATACTTCTCATCTTATGATAATTCTCCCGCTCATTAAACAACGTATCCTTAAAGTTCACCATCTTAATATCCCTCTTACTGCGGTTTTCAATGACATGCGAACTTTGAAGTTCAAAACCCAACCAACGATTGCGTTTTTCGTTGCCGTCAATCATAATTACGGTAAAAGTTAATGAACCTTGAAAATCAGAAACAAACAAAATGGATCGAAGTCTACCAATCACAGCAGTCAGTCGTGACCTTTTGACCCTGTTGAAGTGTACCTCTGTTTTCTGAGAGGTCCGCTTGATGATTGACGGCAGCGAAAAACGCAACCGTCGACATGAGCAGAGTTCGCATGTTTCTGAAAACCGCAGTAATAACACCCTTCTTAATACCCTTAGCCTTCACATCGCCCTTACCATCTTCTTTCTCATAAGCATACATCTTTGCCCTCAATCGGCAGAATTCTCTAATAGGTACCCCGCCGCATTCATCTTTCATTCTCCCAATTACTTTTTTATTTTCTTTGAAGAAATATTTACTACTTGGATCATAATCTGAATTATCAAACAAATCCTTATCTTGCCACAAATCTTCATAAATATCATAGGTCTTTATATTATAACACAAAGAGTCAGTATCAGTAAATAATAACTTCACCCTATCTTTTCCATACTTATCCATAATATAATTATAATGAAAATCGTACATCAAAGTTTTACTCAAATCGAGAATTGACATTCCCACATATGATGGCTTATTCAACAACAACGATTCTTTAACTCTTTTAATAATTACCATATTTTCATTTATCACATTACACCCATTAAAAGTTGGCTTGGCAATATATTTCAAAAGTAACCTCTCATCATTTATAATTTTAGCATCACACCTCTTATACAAGTTCTCCATAGTCTTACCAAATACTGAATTATTCAGTAATTTAAAAAAGTCCTTTTCAAATGCATTTTAAGCTTTAGTTCTCATATCAGTGTTAAACATAATGTAATCTTTCATGAAGTTACTTTCTTTAAATCTAATTATTCTATGTACCTTCCCCAATTTCATCCCCAACTTCTTATATGATTTTAAATTCTCATAATGTAATACATATTTTTTCCTATCCAACAATGTAGGTATTAATTTATTTATCTTGCTAGTTTTCAATCCAAATTTTTCACAAATCCGTTTCTGATAGTCACTCAACATATTTTTATCCACAGGCATCTTCTCAGGCGCCATTGGAAGATCATTATGCAATTCATGCAACCCCTCAGGATATTCTAAATCACATTCTAAAATATAGCCATACCCCGGATCGTCATATTTATCAGTCCATTCAAATTTCCCAACCGGCAATTTCTTACACATTGCCCAACCATATTAATTATTGGCATCTAAATAAATAATATGACTTTCTTCCTCATCACTCCGATAATCACTCAAATATTTATTATTAGCCCTTGAATACCTATGAGCAATATAACTCATACCCCCTCGCATTCCCGTTTGAATCATATCACTCATATCAATATGACATATAAGGTCTAGTTTCACCCCAGTCATTTTCAACATAGTATCCCAAGCCAACCCTGGAGCAGAAAAATAATGAACTGGATCTAATTGATTATTTTTCAAAGATACCTTACGGAAATTTTCAAATACATCAGCCAATGATAAAATGTCACACTTCAGATATAAATCATGATAATCTTTCAAATTTTTATGTCCAAATGTCTTATAAACCAATTTCGCGTGCTTATAATCTCCTTCGCTAATTTCTTCCTCATATAATGAACTATAAAATTCGTCTCTACTTGGAAAACTGGTATTTTCAAAACTTTTTAATACTATTGAAATAATCATATGGATAAATTCCCTTCTTCTTTATCAAACTCATCTTCTCATCAGCAAATTCTTTAAATCCGTTTTCAAAATAATTATATTGCCCATTTTCCAAGTTACCAGCCACCCTATCGAGAGACGAAGCCATAAATTGCCGCGAATCAATAAATACTAACTCCTTTACCATTATAGACAAGTATTTCTCAGTATTAGTAGGCAATATATCAATTTTCTCAGCATATGATCATGGCCTCGTACCGTATCATCTTTTATAAATTTATTATTACAAATCCAACATTTATTTGCCCCCTTAAATTTCTCCTCATCATCATCACTCATTTTCAAAGGTTTATTAAATTTCTTCTTAATAATTTTCTGTATCCTCTTATTTTGTTCAAACATTGCTTTAATAAATTCATAAGCCGAATTTTCTCCAAAGCCACTTTTATATTCTTGACTATAGTTATCATCAACTGAACAAACAACCTTATATCCATAAGAACAAATTTTATGCCTCTGATATTCTTCAGTATATGACCTTTTCTCCTTCAATTCTCTTGGAGACTTAAAATTAGCCATTTCTTGATTTTCATCAATTTCACCACCCCCGGATAACCTGGAATATCATCTGATTGCCCAACCAACAAGCTTTCAAAGTCGGCATAAATTACAAACGGATTTTCAATTTGCTTAGAATAATTTTTAAAATAAACTTTACTCCCAACCTTTGGCATTCTAATAGCCTGTTTACCATTTAATACCATGCATTCTTCAGTGTGTTCATCTCTTATCTCTTCAGTTGAAAAATGTTGCAAACAATAATCGCAAATAAATGTTTTATTATTTTGTTTACTCAATTTATATTTAATCAAACTTTCAAAATTAGTTATATAAACATAATGGCTATCCCCGTCATCATTATCTATTTTCAACAACCGCATAATATTATCGCTCTTTCTTTTAGTAACATACAATGGAAAAAATTACCTGAAGGCCCTCCACTCTCCCAACCAAATACACTTATGCTAATATTATTCATCTTTTCAATTTTCTTAACATCATTAATCCTAACAGGAAATTCAATTCCAGCATAATCCAATCCCATCGGAATTCCATCCTCTCGCAAATATTTTTATATTGAGTAATTCTTTGTGTTTTTTTTAAATTTTCATCATTTTTATTCAAATGATAAATATGACAATACGTAAAACATTTCTGATCCTCGTTCTTAATATTAATCAATGATTTCTTCCCACGCAACCCCTTTGGCAATTCAAAATAACAACTTCCACCCAAAGGTAGATACTTATAAAATTTAATTAATCCCTCCTTTATCTCATCAAGAACCCATCCACTTCCTTCACTAAAAAAAATCCCAATTCCCTCATTTATCTCATTAACAAACCTATTCAACACACTATCAATATCATTTTTCCCCATAATTGTATAAATACCCGACTGTCATAAATTAAATTTTATAAAAAATGCATAACTATATATTATTAGTGGGAGGCGCCGTGGCCTAATGGTTAGTGCGCTGGACTCTGGATCGGACGGTCCGGGTTCGAGTCCTGGCCGGGGCACTGCGTTGTGTTCTTGGGCAAGACACTTTACTCTCACAGTGCCTCTCTTCACCCAGGTGTACAAATGGGTACCGGCGAATTTACTGCTGGGGGGTACCCTGCGATGGACTAGCATCCCATCCAGGGGGGAGTAGAAATACTCTCTGTCGCTTCATGCTTCGGAAACCGGGGATAAGCTCCGGCCTGATGGGCCACTAGGCCCGACAGCAGACTTACCTACCTTACCCATATATTATTAAAAGTGTTTCATTGCAATTTTAATTACATCAATAACGTCATTTTTTCCCAAAATTTTATTTTTGTTGAAACATTTAATAACCATGCTATTTACATCTTTTTGATATTCGTCATCTTGACACTTACGCGAGTTCCTCATGTCTCTCCATAATTGTCTTAAAATGGGTCTCAACTCGTCAATAGTCCATTCATCCTTCAGGAATAATTTAATAAATTCCAAATTATCCCTCACAATGTTAAATTCACTTGCAGTTGAATTGTAACTATATTTTTCATCATCTGAATCACTATCAGAATATACCTCAACATCACTTAGAAATCCATCTTCTGAGCTCTCATCCAAATCTCTAAGAGCTCGCTTAATAAATATTTTACCGTCCATCCTATAATATTAGAACAGAAAATTTTTTTTCAAAAATGAGCTAACTATATGTTTTTATTTTTTTTTTCTCCATTACCAGAAAAAGCAATGTAGTAAACGGTTTTACCATCGGGCTCAATAACCACTGATTTATCAAATGGTTTAACCTTTGCTCCACACTTTTTTAACTTTTCCAACCTCTCGAAACGCTCACAGAGCTCGTTGTCTTGATCATTTCTTTCACTAGTATTTTCAATCATCAACTATATAACTATATTAGAAAATAATTTTTCCCAAATAATTTATTGCACTTAACTATATATTTTTCAAACCCAAATTTCTGAACATTTGTGACTCTTATTTTTTCGGAGTAACATTCTACCACACGCAACACACTTAACTCTCTCACTTGAAAAATAATTTACTATCTCAATTATAATAAAATCATAATCATTACTAACAACAGTCTTGAAATTACTCTTACTAATGCTATTCAAGAAAACCTCTTGCTTATCAGATAATACACCTTCGCCTCTCGGTGTTTTTAATTCAATAGCAAATCCATTATAACTTCTATTTGGATTTAAGATTATAATGTCAGGTGAACCAAGAGTGCATCCTTTTCTGATTGCCTCTCGTCGTTGTTCTTTCGTTGCAAGTGTAGATATAAATTCTCCAACTAGCAAAGCTTGAGGATAATTTTCTCTAATAAATTTAACAACTCTCACTTGAAGAGAATTTTCATCATAAATTGAAAATGTCTTGTCCACGTTAATCATCTATATAATTAGTTTAGAAAATAATTTTTAATTTCCTCAACAATTTTTTCATAGTCCCCTGATATCATATTCCAATTCAGGGTAAAAATCTAAATTGCCGTATTGCAGCCGACATGTTGAAAGTGAACAATTGTTGTCAGCGACATTTAATTTGTCAAAAATAAATGGATTTTCCTTTTGAATGTTTGTTTTATTTCTCTGGAAGTAGACGAATACATGCTTTGCATTATTTACAGCTGGAGTTATTTGATACATTCCACTAACAGCTCTGTCAGGCGGGAATGCCTTGACAAATTCTCTTTGATATTTCCAGCGGGTGGGTCTGAGTGGGATAGATGTACTGGTATTGGGTCACCAAGCAAAAAGCTGTTTCTCTTGAATACTCCAGTTTTTGGGAAATCAGCCGCAGCAAGGGCTGCACCTTCATGTATTGGTCTGTCGTCAAGGTACCAATCAGTTTGCGTGGCAACTGTTGAGGCGTAGTCATGTGAGTATTCCAAGAGACTTTTCAGGAAACTAATTTTATGGAGATCATTACTATCATACACTTTTCTACCAGCTGATGATATTGAGATACAGTTGCCGCCAGTATTATCTTGAGTAATGTCGACGTTGGCTATAGCTCCACCATCAGCTTTTAATTCAACTCGATATTTTACTAGGAGGTAGCCATTGTACCAGTCTTTGATGTCAAAGGTGTAGTCTGTTTTTTTCTGAAATTGATTATTTGGTACGTTGGACTGTGGTTGGGTTACTAGGTTGAATCTTATGAAGTCTGTTTTCTTGAGATTGTCTTCTGATCTAAACATATAATAATTAAGTAGATAATTTACACTTTCATAGATGATAATCGTTTTAGAATTTCATTACCTGCGTTCAGATGTTGTTGTGTTTTTTGTCTAGTATGGGCGCTCGCCCTCACCTTCGGTGGAGCTCGCGATGCTATGCTCTCAAGTGATCTGCTAGTTATGCCTGTGCCCTTATGATAGTATTCATTTAGGCCAGTTCTGGGGTTATATTGTTTCATCCATTCATGTGGTCGGTTCATTCTATAATTGTTAGTTAGACAATCCATCATCAGTTATTGTAACCATTATTGTATTTTCTGTGCCATTAAATTTTACTGGTCTGTTGAGCCCGTCGGTGATGTAGACTCTAATGTAATCTATTCGGTTTTTGTTGACTGGAATAAGTTTCAATCGACGGGGTTCTATCATGAAGGGGTAAGAACGGGCAATGTTACGGGAGATGACTGAGAAACAAAATAGGATATCACTGGCTACGTCTGTGATGTTTCTGTAGGTAAGGTCTGTGTGGATACATAAGAGGTTTACAGAATTAGTAATATTGGGGATATTTTCGCCGGTGGTTTCTTGTTCGTTGTAAATTTGTTTATTGAAACCTATGAGAATGTGGAAATCATTTTGTGTTAGGTCAAGTTCATAATTTCGTTTCATGCTGAGTTGAACTCGGAGGAGGGCATGGTCGTATTCCAGGTTGATTTCTCGATCATAGGACTGTATTTGTTCGTTGATATCTTCATAGGAGTAATTACCGTCGGGGAAGTCTATTTCTATCCAGGGGGATGATGATGTTTTTCGATAGCGTATTTTGTTGTTGTTGTAATCGGCTGATATGCTGTACCATGAGTAAGTCATTTCTGATATCTCGTCAAGGGGCATTCGGTAATTTCTATTGGAATCTAACTGGATGGGGTTATCGAAATGGATTCATTTTGATTAAATTGCTGACGCTGTTTTTTTGCTTCACTTGATGATAGAATTAGGTGTATTTCTGTCATATATTAATTAATTATATTAATCTGTGATTTTTCATAATTGCATTTTTAATTTTACTTGTAATTCTATTTCTAGAATGGAGGAAATTAAGTATTTGTTTGGTATCTTTTTTTTATTTTCTTTGATGTATTACCTGCTTCTATTGAACCACATAATAATTCTAATATTTCAATTAATTTCAAGTGAGGGTCTCCTAGTCCGCAACCACTTATATCTTCATCGTCAGAATATTGTGTACGACTTCTCATATATTTTATTTTCTTCTCAAGGTCTTGCAAGTCACTCTCTGTCTTAGTTGCTTTCGGTTTGGGTTCTGGTGTTTTCTTTAATTTACTTATTTGTTCCTGTAAATCAGATTGGTCAAATGGTCGTGGTTCTGGAGGTTCTTTTAGATTTTTTATAAAATTCTCTTTCCATTTTCTTTTTATCAAAAGCTAATTTATCTTCAATATCGTCTAATTGCTCTCTTATTTCAAATGATTCTTTTCTTAATTCGCCAAGAGTCTTACTCGTGGGTGGAACTTTAAAATCATCACCCTTATTTGTATATCTCAGGCGACCCAAAAAAGAATTAATTACTCTTTCTTCTTCAGCTTATTCTTTTCTTTCACTTTCTAATTTTGTTTGTTCAAAATCAAAACTTTTTCTAGTTTTATAAGTTGGGGGTAGATCATCATCATCATCGGTTGGCGGAGCAACATATGGTGGAAGATCTGGTGGTTTTGATGGACTCGGACCATAAGCATCATCATATGGATCAAAGTCGTCCTCAAGAGGTGGAGGAGGCGGAGGTAGATCATCTTCATCAGCGGCTTTTTTAGGTGTGGGTGCTGCTGTCAGGAGTGGGAGGGCTCCGCGTATATTGATTCCTTCATCTAATCGTGATGTGATAGGTTTAAAGACTTTTTGAAATCGTGATTGACCGACTTCATGAGAAAGTTTATAGTTGAATATTTGCTCATTAATTTTTTGATAAGTTTTTCATTTGATTCTTTTTCTCTAGCAATTTCTTTCCATCTACTAATTGACATATCTATAATCATTAATTACATAATTTTTCCGAGTGTACAGGTACAGATATTTTTTCAATTCCGAGTGTACAGGTACATATATTTTTTCATTCTGAGTGTACAGATAATCTCTCGTTAAAATTCTTTGACACTGACTTACTAATTTTATCAATGTAGAGAAATGAAAAAGGTTCTTTGGTTGCTCTACGGTACATTTCTTCTGGTATATTATTCTCTCTTGAAATTACATTACTCTCACGTTTAGAATTTAGGTCAAATATAATGAGATGTGAGCAGTTTAACCTTATATCCTTGGGTGTTGAGTAATATGATTGTGAAAGGTAGATGACTGAACAATTTTTATGACGGTCTTGAATGAAATAATTGATTAATGGTTTCTGATTTTTTTCTGTTACAAGATCGTCGAAGATTACAATTTTCTGACCCTCTTTTGGAATTTCTTCGATGGGAATTATATTGTTGTTGGATGAGAAAATGGCATTGGGTGCTATTTTTTAAGAATGGAGTTGAGTAGTTGATATTTATCAAGATTTGTATCAAGATTTTTAGATTTTTATCAAGATATTTATCAAGATTTTTAGATCGTAGCTGCCCGAGTTGAACCCGACGACTGGCACCTGGTTGCACCATTCATCAAGTTTTAGCCACTGCGCTTTCGGCAGCAGGCACGCGTCTTCTGGCACAAACTCCGCCCTGACTTGAGCCCGGATGTTTTTTCCGCGCCTCTTCAGCTCTTCCATAAACTTGCGTACCAGCTCTGCTGTGTCTCTTTCGCAGATCTTGGGAATGGCGGCAAACCAAATGCAGCGCTATTGGGCGAAATGTCTCCAAATACAAGCTGCAAGAAGTACCAGAAATCGCACAAGAGCGGCAAATTTCGACACTTTCCACCAGATCTCGCGAAAAAACAATGTAAGAAATACAGGACGCGGCAAGCGCAGAAGAATGGCGAAGATTTTCTTGGGACAAACAAGCGGCCGAGCAAGATGCAAAACGAAAACAAGACGAAGAAGAGTACAATCGCCGCAAAGCAGGGCTGGAAAGGGTGGAAAAAATTGTGCAATCGAAAAAGGGTGTTCGAACAAAAAGGCCAAGAGGTGCGGGGGATGGTGGAACAATGTTTGCGAGAATCTGCAACCAAGGCTTCGGAGCTTGCATGCGCGAAGTGGAAAGTTGTTGGCGGCAGGCAAAGAAACGACCCCAAAAACAAATTTCGGGTTGTATTGTCTGGAAACGACGGGAAAATCGCCAATGTGTTTGCAACAAAAGCTCTGCAAAAAATTGTTTCGGAATGCCTGGACATTTTCGAAACGCCCGAAACGGACTGATACGGCAGAACGACTTTCTGCCTTCCTTCTTTCTGCAACATCGGAAAGCTTGGAGGTTTGGAAATACAGATAGGGAAGCCGCAAAGTTTCTGCAACGACGAAGGGACAAATATTGTATGGAACCCAATACGTGTTGTTTCCACCCCAGACCCGCAAAGAGCTGCAATTTTGCAAGCGATTGCTGTTTGATCTCCGGTTTCAACATATAATACACACCGTTTCCTTCCATTGTCTCACGTTAATTTCGCCCGATCTAAAACGTTTCCGGCACGAAACAAGCACAACTTTGACGGCTACTACAAACTCTAGCTCACATGAAAACACTCTCGTCCTACGAGCACATGCTAGATTCCCTCTCGCTAGAGGGGGGGTACAACAATTCAAGACAATGTCAAAGTCACTTCCGGTCTCCTACCGAGACACCGGTTTCCGGTTTGCTACTCGAGACTAATAACAAAACGATTAAACTAAAATGTTCAGTTTTCAACATCCTCCACCTCGCAACTTGCGGTAGCAAGTTGCGACTCAGTCTCTAAAGCGACTTGGACAGACTATCTCTCTTCCACTCCGAGTCCTTTGTGGCATGGGGACTTCATGTTCAGCTTCTTCTCCACCGTCTGTCATCTCGGCTTCACTGTCCAAAATCTCGTCATCCTTATCAGCATCCTCTGGTAGCCTTGTGATTGGCGGGAGATTGTGAGATTCAGCACAAATCTCCAGTTTGTACAGTTTGCGAACTGGTCGCGTCAGCATACCCGACTTCACCTGTACAATAGCAGCACGACATCTTCCATCTCGCCCAATAATGAGTTGTCGAACAACGCCCATCTTCCAATTAAGACGCTTTTCTCTGTCGTCAGCTACAAGGACAACCTCTCCGACTTTCAAAGGGTTTGGTCGAGTCTTCCAAACTTCTCCTTGTGAACCCAGCACTTGATGCAAGTATTCTTTCCTCCAAAGGTCATTCATGGAGGACAGCCACATTTTTCTTTGTCGAAATTCATCAGAGAGGTTCAGTTCTCTTTCTTCTTCCTTGAAGTCTCCTCGGGGTGGCAACAGGAACTGTTCAGGGCACAAAGGGATAGGAACACCACCATCAGGATTAGCTGACTCCCACAAGTAAGTGATAGGCCGGCAGTTGATGACTTTCTCTACTTCAGTTAGAGCAGTTACTAGTTCCTCCCAGGTAAGAACGGCGTGGCCTAACGAGCGACGTAGGAGTCCTTTAACCTCTCCCAGGCTCCTCCCCACCAAGGTCCACGTTCAACCACAAACTGCCACTTCATGTCAAGATTCTTCTCTCTCACCCACTTAGCCGCCGCCACAAAGTTTGATCCATGATCACTTATGCATAACTGGGGGACACCTCGTCTGTTCATAAACCTCTGCAGTGCCTGTATCAACACTTCTGTAGACAACGACGTCACAAGTTCTAAATGGATGGCTCTTACTGACATGCATGTGAATACAACGAACCAGACCTTGCTGTTGTCCTTCAAGTATAGGGGTCCTCCAAGATCCATACCAGTAGTTTCAAAGGGACGCTTGCAGGTCACACGACATCGAGGGAGCGGGGGTGTCTGTTCATATGCTGGAGCAGCTAAAAACCTGCTGCATTTCCCGCACTTCCGTAAAACTGATGAGACTGACTTCTTTGAGCGCAGGATCCAAATCCCTTGGCGTCTCAGTTCTGAGATAACTGTTGCAGAACCAGCATGTTGCATTTGTTCATGAATGTGAAGTACTAACTGGTCGATGATACCACACTTCTTTACAAGGACAGGATGAAGCTCATCAAAGGTTGCGTCCACTTGTTGCAAACGGCCACCCATCCTTATTAATCCACCTTCCAAGAACGGGTGTAAGGATATTAGACAAGACTGACGCAGAACAGGTTGGCCATTTTCCAGCGACTTTAACTCCTTCGAGAAAAATTTTCTCTGCACTTGTTTCAAGATAACCGTTTTAGCACAGTTCAACTCCTCTAAGGATAGCATGGCTTGACAGTTTCCAGTAGACTTGTGCCAACGTAACATCCATGCCACGCTTCTCAATGTTCGAAGGTACTTGCTTGTCCTGGGGGTATCAATAATGTCCTCAACATACATAGGTACCTCATTGTCCGTTACGGCCATCATCAGCAATGCTTTCCCTGTTTCATTCTTTGAATGCTTTGGCCACTCGGTCTTAGGGCGTTTCAACCATTCTGGGCCATTCCACCAAATCTTAGAGCCAGACAACTGGGTGACTGTCATACCTCGAGTAGGTAAGTCCGCAGGATTTTCATTTGTGGGAACCCATGACCACACTCCACCAACAGCCGTAATCTCCTCTACTCGGTTAGCCACAAACACTCCACCGACACGCGGTCCCTGGTTAATCCACGCAAGAGCAACACTAGAATCTGTCCAGAGGAATTCATCATCTATCTTGAGCACCTCACTGTACTCTATTCTCAATTTATTGAGAAGACGAGCTCCCAGTAAGGCACCAAGAAGTTCAAGACGAGGTATTGTGTCTCCATCAGGTGAAGCAAGTCGGCACTTTGAAGCAACAAGATTCACTGTTATGTTTCCTTTAACGTCTGCTACACGAAGATAGGCTGCTGCTGCATAGGCTCTGGAGGAGGCGTCAGTGAAAACGTGAAGCGACACTCTTGTGTCCTTGTACTGAGAGGGTGTGATTCCCAACCATCGGTTGACTCTTAGTTGATTTCCACCAGAGAATCCTTTCAACACTTCTTCAACACGCCTTCGGAGATCCACACTGACTTCCTCATCCCATCCGAGCTTCTCTTTCCAACAGTCCTGGACAATTATCTTCAGAGGAGTGACAACCGGGCTCACCAGCCCACACGGGTCGTAAATCTTAGACAGGCAGGACAATACTTCTCTCTTCGTAAGTTTCTTGGGCACAATATCTTCCACGTCAACAAGTGGAAGAAGTTCATCAGAGTTTAAGTCCCAGCTTACCCCAAGTACTTTGTGTATCTGTTGTACCTGGCTGTCTGAAAACTCACGGAGGAGATCTCCATCATTGGACCGAAATTTTCGTAGTTTGAAGCCACCATCTTTAAATATGCGCACCGCCTCATGCCAGAACTCTCTTGCTTTCTCAGTGTTCTCCATAGAGTTCACCGGGTCATCCATGTAAAGATTGCGGAGAAGTTGGGAAGCCATTTCTGATTTGCTGATGAAACTCTCTAGATGCTGTTTCAGGACTACTTGAAGCAGAAATGGTGAGGATTTGGCACCAAGGAAAACCTTGTATCTGTACACCTCAATCTCTCCTTGCGGGTTAAGCCACAAGAAACAACAAACATTCCGGTCTTCATCATGGAGCGACAGCTGTAGAAAAGCTTTCTCGAGATCACCCACAACGCCAACTCTGCCAATACGGAAACGGAGAAGTATGCCCCACAACAGTGGTAAAAGGTTTGGTCCTCTCTCGAGGGCATCGTTGAGACAAAGGCCACCTTCAGACTTAGCTGAGGCATCATGTACAATGCGCAGTTTAGTTGTCTCCCGATCAAGCTTAACAACTCCTCGATGTGGAAGATATGACTGGGGAACGCAGTCATTTGGCAATGGCTCGATATGTCCCTCTTTAAGGAGAGTTTTTAACTGATTGTCATACGCTGTGTACTCTTCAGGTGTCATCTTTTTAACCATGCGACGAAGCCTTGTTTCACAAAGGGCCTCGTTAAGTGCTAAATTCTTTCGAGCTTGAGGTTTCCAAGGCCACGACACAACATACTTTCCAGATTCGTCGCGTTGAACAGCATTCTTCACTTCCAGCTCCAGGTCTGGTTCCAACACCTCCTCTTTCACAACACCAAGGTGGTCCAAAGTCCAGAAGTTCTGCAATTGTTCATGAACAGTGGCTCTAAATACATGGGCATTGGCTCTCGCTACCACACCTGCAGCTTGAGGGGATCCGCTGCCACCATGAAGAATCCACCCGAAGATTGTCGGCGTTCCCTTGAGACCATTTCTCAATTTCCACGTCATTCCTGTAACAATGGTATCATAGCAATCTTCTCCAAACACAATACCAATATCATCTGCACCAGGACCAGCGAGATCAGCAAGGATTGGACAACCACCAACAACCTCTTGAAGGGCTTGATAACACTCAGGCTCCACCCTCTCGAAGACACCAGACAACTCATCCATAACAACAGCTTGAAAGGTGAAGGTACTCGCAATGTTCTCTCCTCTCGCAGTCACCTCAACAACATCAAACTCACCTTCCAACACATCCCCAAGCGTCTCAATCCGCAAATGACGTTTTCCAACAACTCTCTTCGGCACACTTGCAGCCAACTGAGATGAAATCATCGTAAAGGTTGCCCCAGTATCACACAGAGCTCTTACAACCACATTCCCAATAACAACACACACAGTTCTCATCATAACTCCTGTTGTTTTAAAATCAGCATTCCTTGCAGATGACATCATCGCCTCTTGTGGAGGTCGGGACAATGGTAGCACTTGACTCTGGGTACCGGTCGAGGGTACGTAGGGAGGGGTAGCTGGATTCCAACTAGGGTGACTTGGTGTGTTGCTTGGAGGGGTCACTGTTGGCTGTCTCTGGGCGTCTTAAACCTTTACTCCACCAGTCTTACACAGCTGTGGGATGTGTGATCCACGTCCACACGGGCAAGGTTTTCGAAACCTGCAGGCACTCATTCGATGGCCACTTCTAGCACAACGAAAACAGGCTCTCAATTCTCTCAGCTTTTTGAATCGGTCCTCTACTGACATAGGTACGGTACACTGTTTAGGGGTGTGTGGACCCTTGCAGAAGGTACAAGTTACAGGTTTAGCCATTAAACCAGAAGCAGCTGGTAAGACAGGTTTTTCTTTTTCCACAGAGGGGTGATGTTTGAAAGACAGCTCATTCTCCACAGATGGGTCTGCACTCTCTCGAATGTCCAATTCACGTTCCAGAAACTTTAACATTTTTGAGAATCCTACCTCTTCCTTAGCTAAACCAGCTTTTTCTCGGGCCCACTCCAATCTCCAATCTCTGGGGAGTTTCGATTCGATCAACGGCATCAAAAGAGCTCCATATTGTTCTGTTGTCACTCCTTGAACTTCAAGTGCTCTCACAGTTGCACAAAGTTCATCCACTGCATCCCTCATGGCCTTGTTTGACTGATCAAGTGATTTCATGTCTGCCAGCTTGGACATAAGTCGGTTTCTTTGAACTTCATCTTTGCCATAACGAGATTTCAGGCGTTCCACAGCAACTTCATAGTTGGCCTCTTCAGTCTTAATGTTTGCAACATATCCAGCTGCTTCATCAGTCAGCAGCAGGGACTTCAAGTACACAAACTTCTGGACAGCAGGTATTTCAGGGTTGTCATGTATGGATACCCTGAAAATGTCCCAGAATTCTGTTGTTTTTCTTTTAACCACAACTTTAAAACATGAATGCGATCTGTTACCATGTCGAACCAAGGTCCTTGAGCGTCAACTTCTTCCCGTACATCAGAGTCATCGCTCAAGAGTTTTTCGATTTCCATCTGAAGATCCTCTGCTTTGTGCAGTCTCGTAGTTATCGACTCGAGTTTTTCCTCCACTCTGGTGACATCCGGCGAGTCGGACTCAATGATCTTCCTAACAGCATCCAAATCTCTGGTCATCCAACCTCTCAATCCACTGCGAGCTCTTTTCAGTTGGTCGATTTCATTTTGATTCAACGATGGCGTCAAATGGCAACGATTCAACAACACTCTAGGCGAACGGTAAAGTCACGTCGCGGTTACCATGTTTGATCTCCGGTTTCAACATATAATACACACCGTTTCCTTCCGTTGTCTCACGTTTATTTCGCCCGATCTAAAACGTTTCCAGCGCGAAACAAGCACAACTTTGACGGCTACTACAAACTCTAGCTCACATGAAAACACTCTCGTCCTACGAGCACATGCTAGATTCCCTCTCGCTAGAGGGGGGGTACAACAATTCAAGACAATGTCAAAGTCACTTCCGGTCTCCTACCGAGACAGCGGTTTCCGGTTTGCTACTCGAGACTAATAACAAAACGATTAAACTAAAATGTTCAGCTTTCAACAATTGCAGAGGAGAGCGCAAAATACGATATTCTTCGAGAAAAGCTGTACGAAAAAGAAACGGAGTTCGAAAAAGTAGTGGCGCCGAAAAACAAGGACACAAAAAAACCGATAGACTTGCAGCCCGGCGAATACAAGTGCAAGAAGTTTGCTTCCACAACTTTTCGAAACTCTCCGTGAGTCATATTGTTTGTGTTTCCGGTTGGAGAGGACGGGCAGCCAACAACAGACGAGGAAACCCCAATACAAGGCTATTTTCTGCAAAAAAAGGTGGAGAATCTTGGAGGCATCGAGTTCCTCGTAAAAAGAACAACGCCATTGCTTTGCAGAATCAGGCAAGAGAGAACCACACCACAAAAAAGAAGTACAGACTTGTTGTTCTGGCGTAGAAACCAATAACATGTCTAGACAATTGTCTATACAACAATTTGGCCGCCAGGAAGGCAGAAAGCAACAGCGAAAAGTTCTCCAAGATTCCAGGATTTCCATTTTTTCGCGTGTTCCGGGGCGATTTTGCCCACAATTGTGGCAATATTTTGGTTCTCCTATGTTTCTGCATATTTGCAGAGAGAATCCCAATCTTCCCAATATTTCGTTTCTTCTTGTTTCTCGTACTTTTTTTCTACATTCTTCGAACTACTCGCATCGAAAGTTTCTGTTGTTGCTGGTCTTGCAGCCGCTGTTTCTGCTGTTGCACGCCTTGCAGCCCCTGTTTCTGCAGACTTTGCAGGCCTTGCAGCTGCTGTTTCTGTTTCTGTTTCTTGTTGTTGGTTTGGAGGTTTTTCCATCGAAAACGCCTGCTTCTCTCCATATTCTGTAGAGCCTTGTTGTGCCAATGCCGAATTTGTTTTGTATCTCCTTGGGTGATAGTTTTCCTCTTGCAGCGACAATTTCTCGAATTTCTTCGGGGGAAAGCGCTTTTGCTGGCGGCATTGCAGATATTTTTTGCAGATATTTTTTTGGCACCGCCTCCAAATTGGTGTCTCTGGTATCCCTGGTGTAGCTGTGCATTGCTGGCACTGTAAGTGTCTTGTGTACCATAGATACACAAAGGGAACATCGCCTTCTGGTATCCGCAAAGCTTGTCATGGCCATCTAAAGACATCGTGCAGTCTGCTCCCTATCGAATCCAGAAAATAAAGAAAATAGTGTTATAACTACTCCTAATAGAAATTTCAACGCGACAAAAGCCTACACCTAGACCAGTAACAAAAGTATTGGTCTTCCGGTGCCGCTTTGCTTTTCCCACACCTCCTCTAGCTTGAAGCCCTTCCGGGGAAACTTCTTTCACCACAGCGTAAACAATATCACGGGGCACATTTAGCCCGTGAATCTCGCGTACCTTTTTTTGCATGGAACGCTAGCCAAGCAGCTGTCCCGGACCATCCATTTCGCGTCCCACAGCTTCTTTTACATCCTCAATATTCACTTCATAATTCGTGAACTTTATGTCAAAGTACTGTAGCCTGCGTGCTAAAGTTCGCTCACTCCATGCATACATAGGGTATTTCGATTCTATGAAGTCTAAAATCTCACTTTTTTTCCAGTTTTGCCGGACGTACCTAGATAAGTCATCTTTAAGCGTTTGATCTTGCATCCAGTCGCCATTCCTGATTTGACTTGCCGCCATCTTTTGTAGAAACGCCATGACCCAAGTGCATTGTGGGCTATGGCATCGATAGGCCAACGAGCGAATTTTTTTTTATATATATATAAAAACCTTATGGCACTGCTAGGCCAAGGAAAGATTATTTTCGTTTCATTTAACTTTTTATTAAAAGGTATTTAGTTTACTTTTTATATTTTTCGTATAAATTTGATTTAAAGTACCGCGATATGATTTTTTTTTTCGTTTAAAGTTTAAAAATAAAATAACATAATAAATAACGGGAAACTCACAAGATACTACACAAAATTTTCTTATGGCATTCCTAGGCCACCATAGTTCTGAGAACGGCAGACCTGCCAACTCTCACGGTTCTGCCGTGAGTTTCACGAATTTTTGCTATTTCTTACGGTCTCACGTCAAGGTTCCCAATCTCACGGGTTTTGGGGAAAAATCATTCTGAAATGAAATAAATTATCTTATTTAATAAATATGGAAAATTAAAGTGTAATGCTAATGCCATAAAGGTATAAACTAATAAAGGAGAATGCTGTTCTTACTATTTTGTACCGAACTACTGTGATTTCTGTTTATGCTTAGAAATTTATCTCGATGTTAAATGGGTTTGTTTAAGGAAATCTCACTACTTTTTGTACAATCTCCCGATTTTTTTTCACGGGTCTCCAGATTTTCCTTTGTCAGGAGTTGGCAGGTCTGGAACGTGTTTCTTGCATTATTTTTATCGAGCATTTAGTCTTGACTAAATTTTGACTTCCCTTGTTCGTCATACTACATGATTCAAGTGTATGTCTAACGCGCGTAAGTCTGTTGACTGTTTGTGGCGTTTGTTCACTTGGCGTTCTGTATTTATTCTGTCCTCTGAAATACTTTGCTTCTAGTTTGTGAACGAAGGCCACCTTATAATGTTTTATTTGTAGTCGTTTTTTCTTTTCATAATAGAGCCATTGAATTGTGGCCGTCACGCAAACGTAAATATTCTTTGTCCGTGCAACTTGCTCTGACTCATTTCTATTTATACATGAATCGTGCGTATGCTTCAGCTGTCGGGAAATCGCTCTGTGAGGGCAAGATATGACATTTTCCGTTTCTTAGACGTTCGTTTTTCTTTCGTGCTGCTCGCAAATATCGAGTATTCGTCAGTATATTCGTCATCCGACTCTTTATCGCTGTCGTTTCAAGAATGTCACCGCTTCGTTTAAATCACATACAATTGTCAGCGAGGAAATGGTGGGGTTTATTTCCCAGCTGGGATTATCAGACCAGAAAAAATTTCGCTTGACCTCGAAAGTCGTCTTCATCGCTAAACGTTAACTCCACTTCGTCCACCATGACAAGAGAACTTTGTTTTCCTTCCAACAGTTTACCTTAACGCGGACGTCTCGGAAAACAGATTTCTGCTAGAAACAGACTTCCGGTCGACTAAAAATAACTTTCGCGTACTTGACATATCCCAAGGGCCTGACCGGGAGCCTCCCTCTCTTTCCCCTTATGGTCTCTTGCTATAGTCTTTTTCATTATATCCCAATTAGTCTAGCTCGACACACATTCCAGGAATAAGCTGGAACAACAAAGATTTTCCAAAGCCGGTCGGCAATACGGCTCAAACATCCTCGCGGTGAATAAAATGATATACCCCATCACGTTGCAACCCGTAGAACGTTTCAAGGCCACTGACCGGAACCGAAAAACGCGCATGAAAAGCCGCTGTCACCCAGGGTATAGAGGTCCCGGGTCCTGGAAGCTCAACACATCTCTTCTGGTAGAAACCGAATACATTGATCTCATTAAAACAACTATTTCAGATGTCCACGAACAATAATTGGGCGTCGAAAACGTTGACGATTGTTGGCTTCGGGAAATGATCAAACTAAAAGTGAGAGAAAATCTATTTATTACGCCAAAAGAAAGAAAACACTGATGAAGAATCTTTAAGAAAAGCTAGGAAGCGAAATTTCTCAATTAGAAAAAATTCTAGAAAGGGAAGATATTTCATCGCATGACAGGGCGAACGCTAACGAATCCCTTGATACTAAAATACGTGAATTTGAGCAAGTTAATGAATATAAGACAACAGGAACTATCATAAGAAGCAAAGTCAGGTGAAAAAGGTGAAAAAAATAATAAATACTTTTTAAATCTCGAAAAGCGACACTATAAACAAAACATTATTGGATAGCTGCAAACACCAAACGGGACGTTAACAAAGGATTAAGATATACTAAATTAATGCACAGCCTTCGATAAAAATTTCTACACGTCAATCCGCCCTGAAATGGACCGTCAACAAGCAGCCCGATAACACAGGCTTTTTGGCTAGCTATGAATACTTGGCGTATAACGCAAGGACTACTTAATGAAACTGAAAACATTAACCAAATCATAGCACTAGAATAAAATACAAAACAAGACACCATTTTTCTTGATCTGTCTATTTTATTGGCACGCCATTATTTGTACACTTGCAAAATACAGCAGAGGTTACAACAGCATTCCGTCCTAGTAAAAACAATAACGGACCACGCACTTCTTGAGAAAAAGCACTCCCGACAAAAGATTTCATTGTTTTTACCACTCGAAAATAAAATTCATATCTTTGCGCCGCCGTGTAATATCCTCTATTTATTATTTTTATTATGTAAGCAATGTATCTGTTCCTTTTCACTTCGCATTATTACTTTGTTAGATTAACTAATTAGTATATTAGTTGTGTAGGTATCTTACGTGTACATTTTTCGGTTCGATAAGTACCGTAGAAAGTTATGTTAGTATAGTTTAAGTATCTTCTGTTGCATTAATAATTAAAAAATAATAATTAAAAAAACATGAAATGAGTTATGTCACATTCTCCTGCACCAAATGCATTTCAAATTAAAGAAAGAGCTTATTGAAATAACCGACGCTAAAAAAGACACCGAGAGAGTGAGAAAACAAACAAAAATAATTTGACTGAGGAACATTGAATGTGCAGCATCTATCACATAGCTCCTTTAACAATCACCAATTTTATTCTCTACGAAATAAACCAAAGCACTACTTTACTGGAATCAGTTAGCACTTGACTTCTTTGAAGAGGCAAGCTTAAGCTTTAATCCAGACACAGTTGCAGGTTTCACTGCTATTCCTTCCACTTTTTCTTTGTAGACTTTTCTCTTTGTCTCTTCATAGATGTCTTTGGCAATTAGCTGTTGCTCTTTTCTCCAGAACAACAAGAAGTCAGAACTAAACTTGGTCCAGTGCTCAAAAAATTCTTGTGGTGGACTGCATGTGGCTGCAGAGGGTTTAACAGTGAAGTATCTCCAAAGACAGCAGTACCTAATAACAGAACCGAAGTAAATACAGTTCAGCCTCTCCTTATTGACCATTTTCGCATAACCCCCCAAAATTTTGCATAACCTTTGTTTCCCAATTCTCCTGGGTGTTACAGTCGTCCCAAGAGAATCGGACGACAATGTTTATGCAACATTTTGGGGGGTAGACAAGGTGTATTATGGGCAATGCGAAAATGGTCAATGGACATTTCTTCAAGACGGACACCTCTCCATTACGGACAGTGTCCTATGTCCTGACAAAATTGTCCTATATTTTCTTTAAAGGGCCCTAGTCAGCCACGCCTTCGTTATTTTTTATTGTTTACATACGAGATTTTCAGTATTATATTATACACCCAGGAAGGGTTCTAACAGTATACTTGACGGGGGAGGGGGGGGGGTGACGTATTTTTTGGATTGAAAATTTACACCCTCGGTATTTTTTTGGGTCAAGAGATCTGTCACGTATTTTTTTAGGTCTTGCAAATATACACGTGTTTTTTGGGGGATCACATCTCTGAGCGAATTCTTTGTTGCGATCAGTGGATCAGAAAATATTCGTTCATATTTTCAGAAACATGCAAAATCATACATTAGAAGAGTCTGTTTGATTGAATAAAACCTTATTGAGGTATTTTTTTGGGTAGGAAATTTTTGATGCCAGGCCTTTTGATGCCATGTTTTGGGTCTAAAATTTCAGGCTCGTGTATTTTTTTTTGGGGGGGTGGGTGGGGTTGCAATATGAAGCTCCGTCAGACCTTCCCCCCGTAATGTATAATGCGAATCCCCCTACCTTGGATTTTACGCGGAGGTATCGAAAGGAAAGAAATCACAGAGGGAGTGTTGCTAAAGATAATTTAAACCCGGCCGGTAACAACTTACAGCAATGCAATAAAGAAAACAGAAATCCTATGAGAAGGATCTTCTGTAGTTCATTGTATGTTCTATCTTGATAAATCTGCAAACATCTCTAGTCATTACACTTATTAGTATGCACTTTCAGTTGCCCTTACCTTTTCTTACATTCAATTAGTGTTTGGTCCAGCTCTATTATCTCTTCTTGACTCTGCTCCAGAAATGAACTTATCACATTTCCAAATGGTTGCTGTAGTTGTTCCTCACTTGATTTTAAAACTTTGGCAAGCTTTTGATCACATGCATCTAGTTGCTTTCTCAGGGTTTTAATTTCTGCTTCTGTGTCTTCAAATGTCACTTGAGATGCTGCTTTGAGGTCTGATGGTTCTGGCAGTGGAAACTTGGAATTTATAGTCCCTGCATTCTAAAGGAAGGAATAATAATGTCAGTGGTAAAATTATCATACAGGGGAAGAAAGCAACAAGGGATGACACTGTTACATAGTCAATTTGTTCTAATAACAAAATTCCAATTCTCAAAGTTCCAAAGTCTCTTATTATATGGTTAAAAGTGTAAATGTGTCCAACAAATGCTCATGTTCATTTAAAGTGCACCTAACCCCAAAATATTTTTTTCGCTAAAATAATCCTTTGCACCAGTTCCAAACGCATTGCACCTTTCGTTTCTCCCTTTTACAAAATTCGGACTATATATAGCATTCAAAGGTTACGAAAAACTGTACATCATACGTTCCACGACCGAGTCAGAAGGGGCGTGGGTCTATTCCTGATTTGACGTCACAAACTGATTTGCATCGCATCAAGTCTTTGTAAACATGCATGCAAATCAGTTTGTGACGTCAAATCAGGAATAGACCCACGCCCCTTCTGACTCGGTCGTGGAACAAACGATGTACAGTTTTTCGTAACTTTTGAATGCTATAAGTAGTCAGAATTTGGTAAAAAGGAGAAACGAAAGGTGCAATGCTTTTCGAACTGGTGCAAAGGTTTATTTTAGCGAAAAAAATATTTTGGGGTTAGGTGCACTTTAATCAATAACTCTTCCAGTAGCAAGTAATAGATATTGAACAAAAGCATTGATTATTCCAGACTAACCATAAGGTTAGAGTTGGAAAAAACTAATTCTGCAAAAATGTGCATTTGCATTTTCTGGCTGTCAAGTGGTATGTCACGGGCAAATTAATACCATTATTGAGACAAGTCATACATTACATGTTTCATTACTCGATCTAGTTTACATTGGTACTGACTTGAAAGTAAAGTACATACTTAATAGCGGAGTTTCAGAGCCTCAGAGCGGAGTCCCATACAAAGTACAAACCCCTCAATTCTGAAAAACTTCGTTCGCCTACGAAAGAAGGCCTCTGATTGGTGCGGCGTTATTGATTGACAAGAAGTTATCAATATTTTCGCGCAAAATAACTCGAGCGTGACTTGAGATTTCAGAATTGATCAAAATGGCAGAAGAATATTGTGGAAGACTTTTGAATCGCGCCTGAGCGAAGTTCTATCAGAGCTGAGCGCAACGGGAGTCGCATCTTTCAATACGTTGAGCCAAAACAAGAAGGTGCAATGCGTCATCTTTTTAACGGTAAAGTTGTCATGGTATTACCAACAGGATTCGGCAAGAGTTAAATTTTTCAATTGTTTGTTTTGATGTGCGGAGTGCGAACTAAACTGGGAGAAGGAACAGACTTTTCTAGTATCATTGTTGTTTCTCCATTGCAAAGTAGTAGAGGCGAATTTGATGGGGATGACGGCGCGTGATTTGAATAAAAAACTGAACTGCTTTGAAATACACCAGAAGAAATACAACATTGTTTATGCTTCAGCTGAAGCCGCCATGTATAAGCGTTATCAATTCGTTAAAGTGCCCATAATGTCAACATTTTTTTTTCGCTCATCTAATTCTACATTTCACCTAATGAACTTCTGCGAAAAAAATTTTCGATTTGGATTAAACGCAATTTTTTTATAAATTTTTAAGACATTCAAATTTGCCGCCATTTTGGTCCACCATTCGCACCAGTTTTCCTCGGTTTGAAGTGAGTCGTGACGTAGGTTCAGGAACACGTGATTTGGGTCGTGACTTATCTGACTTGAAAACAAGTGAGAATTTTGCTTCATAGTTGTCTCCATTTAGTTAATGATCCCGAAAATAACATCAGTCTACACTTGGCTGAATTCCGCAGTATCCGCAGATGATCACTTTCCGTGCCAGAGAACTCTTCTTCCATAGCAAACAAGTAAAATTGGAAGGATTTTAAGTGTGGGGATCACTAAGGACACGTAATAAAGCTTACCAATATCGTAAACGACCCGCACACGACCTCTTTTTTTTCACTAAAGGTCAAGGAAGGTTCCTGAACCTACGTCACAGATATCAGTCACGTGGTCATTTTGAGCACGGTACTCTTGTGATCAGCGGCAGGGGTCAACCGCAAGAAAATAGAATTTTGAACTTTGTAAAAATTCGTAAAAAAATTGCGTTTAATCCAAATGGAAAAATTTTTTTGCAGAAGTTCATTTGGTGAAATGTAGAATTAGATGAGCGAAAAATTTTTTTTGACATTATGGGCACTTTAAAATCCAAAGATTCCCTACTTAAAAAAAATTTAGCTGCGTGTATTGTAGACGGAAATCATTCAGTGGAACCCGGAAATCATTCAGTGGAATCGTTCGACGACTTCAATTCACTTGGCTTAATTTGACTTTAATGCTGAAATCAACATTTTTAAATATCATTATGAAACTCTTAACATAACTGTAGTTGATAACAGGATTTTTCCGATTTATTCATACAAATACAATGTTTGGAGTTTTTGCATTGCGTGACACCGCAATTCACGAATAACAAAGTTGCAGTCAGTGTTCAATTGTCAGCCAATAGGCAAGTAGTAGAAGTAGCCAAATAATCACAAACCTCAAGACGAAAATAACAAATATGCTGACCGAAAAGGCGTGGAAACAGCCAAAACACTGGTAGTTACAGCAAAAATCTCATCCAGATTGCAACATTTCTAATTGAAAAGAAATTGTAACATTCGTCACACAAGCTGGCGCGTGCGCAGATACAGTAGTTCTCAGGTCACCTCCGCCACCAGTATTGCGTTTTGGGAATTGATATTCCGAATATTCTGTCAGGTGGTGTGCGTGCTACGACCGTGATGCACGCTGGTATTTGTTTCGGTTTCAGCTCAACTGCCCGTGACCGCCGTCGTGTGACGGTCTCTCGTAAACCATAAAAATAACCACTTTTCTCCCACTTTTCGATCACAATATGCTTGACAATCCATTTTTTTGGATGGAAATTCTTCGTTTGGGATATTTTTATCTTGGGAATTAAGGATTTCATCAGATATTAGTGCGTGGCGTTCAAAACATCCCGAAAACATTGGTTTTGACTGTCTGAACCGGAGCCAGATGCAGCTGAGCGGGTAAGTTGACTGCTCTTTAGCTTTATCAACCACTTGGAACAATTATCGTACCTTGAAATGAGGATTACGTATTTTTAGTGCAGAGTGCACTATTTGGATGATGTGTTGTGGGCTGTCCTGCCCAACTTTTACAAGTGCACGGTACGGCTATGGGAACCCGCATGGCCCATTCTTACGCTAACCTATTCATGGAAAAATTGGAACAACAGGCTATTGAAGACGTTCCATTTAAGCCACTCGTTTGGAAGAGGTTTTGCTCAGAATATTTTTGTCTGTATTGCGTGACGGGTTCATGGCGAGTGTGACTTGGCGGCCGCGCCTTATTCAGATTAGATTACCATGTGCAAAAACGTATCGGTGATGGTCTTCGGTCTTGTTGTTGAAAAGCGAGGGAAAAGTGTTAGCATTAAACGTGAATTTCAGAGACCTTTTGTGAGTTAATTTGGTGTCACAGAAAACATTTTCCACATTTTATCGATGTGTTTATGATCTGGTCACACGGAAAGGAACACCTCATAACCTACCTGAACTCCATCCATACTAGCATCAAATTTACTCATTAATATTCAATTTCTTCCTATCAGAAAATCTTAAAGCCCACAGACAAACATCAATACCTTCTCAAAACGTCATGCCATCCAAACCACACCAAAGAAGCTATCCCTTTCAGCCCCTTCCTCCTACTCCGCCGCATATGCTCCACCAAAAGTTTCTTTGACAACAGAAGCGAAGAACTAATTGTAGTGTTTGTAAAGTATACTTCGGTGCACCGTATATGAAGTAGTGATTACTAAAAGCAGCATGGCGGATTTCTGATTTGATTCGTTTGTGTTATTCGTGTGTGCGATAATCCAGTTCCATCGGTTTCAATACGGCGTTGGGACACGACATCTGGCGACGAGGATAGAAGTTGCAGCTACCCAGACCATGGCATCGATAAAGATAGATGATTTAACGAGTGTAAAACCATTCGACCCACATGGTGATCCTTCAGGCGTGGGAAGGCGATGGCAGAGATGAATGAAAAGTTTCTCAGTGTATGCCGACAGCAAAGGCCTGATCATCCAAGCGGATAAAGCTGATAATAAGGTCCAAAGAAGGGCTTTACTCCTTCACTCAGCCGGTGAAGCCGTTCAAGAAATTTTCGAAACCTTGGCCGAGACAGGCGAGGCAAAAGATTACGAAAAAGCGGTAAAAGCCTTGAACGATTACTTCATTCTGAAGGTAAATTTGACATACCAAAACCACGTATTCCGAAGCATGGAACAGCAAGATGGCGAAACTGTTGCCCAGTTTGTGACAGGCAGGTGGTAAAAGATTGTGATTACGGCGAACAAGCCGAAAACCAGATTCGTGACCAGGTCGTGCAACGATGTAAATCACACGAATTGAGGAAGAAGTTACTGGAAAAAGGGGAAAAACTGACCTTGGAGCTGCAACTTTCGACGGCGGCAAATCACGAGCGTGTTCAATCGCAGCTGGAGAGTATGGAAGGTGGAAAGGATGTGAATTTTGTCCGCGATAAGCCGCAAGACAAAGGGAAAGAGCCTGTAAGCGAGCATGCTACAGATGTGGAAAATCAGGACATCTTGGAAGAGACTCTGAATGTCATGCGAAGGGAAAAACCTGCCACAAGTGCGGAGGAACTGACCACTTTGGCTCACAGTGTAGAACGAAAACTGCCAAACCTCCCAAACCTAGACGAGGAGAGAAGACAAAAGGAAAGAAAAGGGAGAAATCAGTCAGGTATGTGGGAAGTAAAGGAGACGAAGATGAGTATGCATTTACTGTGAATTCTGTGGCATCACCTGAGAAAATAGATGTAACTGTGGGTGGAGTTGTAGTTGCAATATTGATTGATTCGGGTGCAAGCACCAATGTGATTGACAAACATCTTTGGTCAAAGTTAAAGCAAGACAAGGTTAAATGTGTGTCTAAGAAGAGTGATAAGAAGCTTTATGCATATGGCAGTAAACAGCCACTGAAAGGTCTTGGAACATTCTCTGCATTAGCAAGAGTAGGAGAAAAAGAAGCTGAAGCCGAATTTGTTGTTATTGATGGGGAGAGGGCAGCACTGCTTGGAAGAGAAACTGCCATACAGCTAGGTGTGTTGAAACTTGGCATCCCAATCTGTTCAGTGACATCTAAAGAGTCAATCATGTCCCATTACAAAGAAATCTTTGAGGGCGTGGGAAAGTTGAAAGATTACCAAGTTAAGTTTCACGTGTATCCAGACGTACCCTCTGTGGCGCAACCAGTGAGACGCACCCCGTCTAGCCTTCGAGACAAAGTTAAGGAAAAGATTGAAGAACTCTTAGACATGGACATAATTGAACCAGTAGAGGGCCCGACCCCGTGGGTTAGTCCAGTAGTAGTAGTCCCAAAGCAAAATGATGAAATACGCCTGTGTGTAGACATGCGAAGAGCCAATGAAGCCATCATCAGAGAACGCTACCCGATACCCACAGTGGATGAAGTACTCCAAAGCCTCAACCAAAGGACAGTGTTCAGTAAACTTGACCTAAAGTGGGGCTATCACCAATTGGAACTGCATCCAGACTCCAGAAGTATCACAACCTTCACAACACACTGTGGTCTTTACCAGTACAATCGCCTTATGCTTGGCATAAGCTCAGCTCCCGAAGTGTACCAGCATGTCATTCAGCAATCATTACATGGCTGTGAGGGCGTTGCCAACATCTCAGACGATATTATTGTTCATGGAAAGAACACTGAAGAACACGACAAGAGATAATGATTGCAGCGAGTTCTGGAGAGGCTGAAAGAGAAGAATCGCACGTTGAACGCAGAGAAATGCAGGTTCCACATGACCCAGATGGTGTTCATGGGACTGGTGTTAAGCGACAATGGCATTGGCCCGACCGAAGACAAAGTAAAAGCAATTGTTGACGCAAGAGAACCGCAGAGTGCATCAGAAGTCAGAAGCTTTCTGGGACTGGCAAACTGCAATGCTCGATTCATCCCAGACTTCGCTACAGTTGCAGGGTCATTGCGCAGATTGACCAAAAAGGGTGTTCGTTTTGAGTTTGGAGGGGAGCAGAAGGACGCATTCAATGAGCTAAAGAGGAGGCTATCGAGTGCATTTACTCTTGGTTACTTTGATAAAGATGCCAAGACACTAATCATAGCAGACGCAAGCCCAGCAGGCCTAGGTGCAATCCTCATCCAAGAGCAGCAAGGCAGGAAAAGAGTCATCAGCTACGCAAGCAAGAGTTTAAGCGCTGTGGAAAGGCGATATTCGCAAACGGAAAAAGAGGCGCTACTCGAGCAGATCGAAGCCGTGTGCGCGAATCGAAAGATGGATCTTGCGATTACAGCCATACAAGTTTCAAGTGAAGTATTTGCCTGGGAAGCAGAATATTGCTGATCCGTTGTCACATTTACTGCAAACAAGTGAGCAAGCAGAATCTTCATCAGCGCACAAAGTGTCAGATGAATTCGTCAGGTTTGTCGCGATGACTGCCACCCCTCAAGCGATGACAACGCGTGAAATTGAAGACGCCTCATCAGAAGACAGAGAATTTGTTGAATTGCGCCAGTGCATAAAAGACGGGAACTGGAAAGGTGATCAGCATAAGCAGTACATACCAGTATGCAGTGAACTGTGTGTAATTGGCGAGTTAATCCTTCGTGGCACCAGGATTGTCATACCAAGCAAGTTGAGAAGTCGAATACTAGGCCTTGCCCATGAAGGACACCCAGGGATTGTCAGTATGAAGCAGAGATTGCGATCGAAAGTATGGTGACCTGGGATCGACAAGGACACTGAGAAGTTTTGCAAAACCTGTCATGGATGTCAGCTTGTAAGAAGTCCAGCAAACCCAGAGCCAATCAAGTCGACACCGTTACCAAGTGGCCCGTGGCAAGATTTGGCCATTGACCTGTTAGGCCCATTACCATCAAGAGAATCTCTCCTAGTCATTGTAGACTATTTCAGCAGATACTATGAAGTGGAAGTTATGCGCTCTACAACGTCAGAGAAAGTCATAGAGTGTTTGGAGAAAGTCTTCACCACTCATGGATTACCCCTATCACTTCGAAGTGACAACGGTCCACAGTTCAGGTCAGAGGTGTTTGAGCGGTATTTAGAAGATAATGGTATAGAGCACAGGAAGACCACACCATTATGGCCGCAAGCGAACGGCGAGGTGGAAAGACAAAACAGGTCCCTTCTCAAGAGGATGAGAATAGCTCAAGCCGAGGGAAAAGAATGGAAGAAAGACGTTCGCAAGTATTTGGTAGCATATAGGTCAACCCCTCATACTACCACAGGTGTGAGTCCAGCAGAACTTCTATTTGGCAGAAAGATGCGAACTAAACTACCTGAACGGAGAGAGGAGAGCATAGAGAGCGAGATGCGAGACAGAGATGGTGGAATGAAGGCCAAAGCTATAAACAGTATGCAGGCAAGAAGAGGAATGTCCGAGAGTCAGACCTAACTCCAGGTGACGAAGTGTTAGTAAAACAAGAGCGCAGAAACAAGTTGTCGACTCCATTCGCTCCTGAGCCTTATGATGTTGTTACCAAAACTGGAAACAGTGTCATCATTGCATCAACAGAAGGAGTTCAACTTATGCGAAACAGAACCCATGTAAAGAAGTTCAAGGAGTCATCACAGGATCCTGAGGAAACAACTCCACTGCTTGATGTTACTGATCCTGTAAAACCGACAGCAGAACGAGAGGAACCAAGCAGCCCAGTTGTGATGAGACCGACAAGGGTCAGGAAACTGCCAGAAAAATTCAAAGACTTTGTTATGACCTAAGCGCCATTGTTAAGGACTCTGTTTCGACCTAAGTGTTATTGTTAGGAACACTGCTTTGACTTAAGCATCATTGCTTAAGATTTCGTTATGACTGAGTGTCATTGTTGACTGTTGCAGAGAATTTATGATTTTGTGGCTAGCCGTTTTTTAGGTTTAAGTCGTATTAGGTTTCTAGCCGACTTTTCATCCTGTTGACATTTTCTAAAGTCATAGTGTTTGTTCCGAAAAAGGAGGGGATGTAGCGTTTGTAAAGTATACTTCGGTGCACCGTATATGAAGTAGTGATAACTAAAAGCAGCATGGCGGATTTCTGATTTGATTCGTTTGTGTTGATTCGTGTGTGCGATAATCCAGTTCCATCGGTCGGTTTCAATACGGCGTTGGGACACGATACTAATCAAACACCTGGTCAAACGTGGTTACAGCCACTCCTCTCTGCAGAGAGATGCAATTCGAGTTCACGCCATTTCACGTCACGCAACACCACAACCACCAGAACAAAACACCACAAATACAGACCGAACACCTTTTGTTATATCCTTCAATCCTGCTCTTCCCAAAATATCATCTGTTGTGAAGAAACATATCAATATCCTCCAGTCATCCGCCAACTCCAAGAACACCTTTCCTCATCCACAAGTTATTGCCTACAGACGTACCGCAAGTCTTCGTGATGTACTCGTGCATTCACAACTACCAAAAACTCACAAACCCCGCAATTAAAAGCCCGTCGGAATCCATAAGTGTAACCACCCACGTTGCCTTACTTGTTCATTTCTAGAGGAAAGCCAAACCAACTACACCTTTTTCACTACTAATGAAGCATGAAAAATTTCTGACAACATATCACGCCACTTCAAAAACCTCAGCTACCTGATCGAATGTAAACTAGTGAGATGATCTCAGATAGTGCAGAGTGTTATCTACAACTTAACATGCCGTGGCAAACGAGAACACATTGTTGCTCCTTTTGAGCAAACTGGGAAACAATGTTTCTGTTGCGCACACGGGCAGACAGGGAAACATTTCTGTCTGTAACGTTTCTTCATTTGTCACGGCCGTTAAGATGGTCATCTAAATAGGTGAGAGTACTCCTGCAGGCTCCTATCCGCCCACCCACCCAGCCTGTAGAGACTTCGGTTATAATTATACTATTTGCTTTGCCAAATATGAGCAGACAGAAACTTAAGATATTTTCCTTACTTTTTTACTTGACTTTCTTGAATATTTTTTTTAACACCCAATACATAACTTTGATTTCCAAGTGTAATATGTTTTGTTTAGGGTAGAGACTAGAGGGCTTTTCATGATATGTCATTCCGGACACAAAAACGTAAAGACGCCACTTTCTCAACACAATATCAAGTATATTTATCATACTCCTGATACTACAGTGACGCGTTCCACGGCAAGATAAAAGTCGTTTCTCAGAAGCTTTAGTCAAGACAGCTTTTAATTTTAACCTTGGTTTTGACGTCAATCTTAGTTTATTTTAATTGCAATAAGGCATTCAAACAGCAAACCATTCTCGTTCCCAGATCCCTCGTTTCTTTGGGTCATATGGTTAAAAGAAAACACGTGGGCCTGGGGACGAGGATGGCAGGAAACGTGATTGTCAACGTTTGCAACTTGATACTTTTGTTTGTTTCCTGCAAACGTCAAAAATGCATCGAAACCGGTCGCAAGACACTTCAATCTCCCAAATCATTCTAAGCAACATATGGCAGTCTGCGGCCTTTCCCTTCCCCAAGGAAACACAGAAAGCCGTAAAACTCTAGAACAAAAATTTAGTTTTCAAATCGGCACTCTTAATCCTCACGGTATCAACGAACGCTTTTCATTCAACTAATTTATTCCGTTGTTTTCACGTTACCAGGCACCAGCCAATAGCGAAGCTCCATCTTTCTGTATATAAAAAGCACACGACCCACAATTCCTTGATTCGCTCCGACGAAGGGCTAACGCTCGAAACGTCAGCAATTGAATCTCTTTACAGTGGCCAATTGACATTATCAACCAAGTTGATAAAACCAAATTATGTTTGTAACTTGATACTTTTGTTTTTCTCTCGCAAACTTATGTAACATGATACTTTTGATTTTCGAAAACATATTAAAAGATGTGTTTCTCTTTTTCAAGGCTGGAAATAACTGGTAGAACGTTAAATATCTAATTTTTCATTGAAGTGATGCTTGACTGTATGTTTTTGCGTCACAAGAAGTTTTATTATTATTTCAGAGAATAATTTAAATTTAATAATGCTGTTTTATTGAACTTGCACGAATCTGTAGCAAGCCCGCTTCCACGCTTGTGTCCGTGCTCGCGTCACGCAAGCCATTGGAATTTGGTATTGAATCAACATTGTTGTCAATATTAGAAGCAAACAACTGATTGTGAAAACCACCGAAGCCAGTAAAAGCACTCCGAGCTTATAAGAGACGGCTTTCATTTGTGTTATTAGGCAAACGATTTCAAACTCTTTACAAACCCTTCGCAAAAGCCATGCAATTGATGCAAACGCTTTGCAAACCCTTGACAAACTCTTCAAACTATTTTCAAATGCTTTACAAACTCCTTTTTCAAATGGTTTACAAACTCCTTTCAAACATTTTCAAACGCTTTCCAAACTCCTTACAAACACTTTCAAACGCTTTGCAAACCCTTTGCAAACCCCTTTTGAGGACGTTTGAAACGTTGTTTGGCCTAATTTGAAATGTTCGATAAGACGTGTTTTCCTATGGAAGGTCACATTTTAGGCATCCTACTGATGAACGGTTATGGCAGTAAGATATTTTTCACAGGAGCCTACATTGAGATTGTGGTCTGTCCTCTTTGAATTGTGATGAAAGGTCTTTGGACTAGTATTTTGAGGAGGGTCATGTTAATGAATTCAAGGGTTTAGTGATATATTGAATACCTGTCTTGTCACAGCATGAAAAATCAGGGCCCGTGGGCAGCTTAAGTACTAATACAGGAAATTTTCTATGTCACGTCAAGATTCTCACAAATAACTTCAATAATAAAACCTCTTTTATGTGGACTCTCTCCTATCGGACAATGGACATTAAACCTCAGTCCCAGAGAGAAAATTCATAAGCCTCATATTTCTGCCTCAGCAGTAAAAATGCAGTAAAAACGGGGCTTCTGAGCTATAGGGTGCTGCAAAAAAGGGAAATACTGCAGCATTTTCAAGGGAAATTATGCATTTTAAGCTGCTTTAACATTATTTTATTAGGTCTCAGAGGAGCAAAACCATTTTTTGCTGTCCAACAGGCAATTAGAGCATAAAAGAACGATAAAAGCACCTAAGTAAAATTACGGGACTTTTACGCCAGTTCATCAGAGATTTTCAAGTTTCAATATTCGACCCCTCGTTTACCGCCATTTTCGAGTTTCAGATTTCAAACTTCTACATTCAAACAACAACGGTGTATCCCATCGTAAACAACAACCATGGATAAGTTTACGATTCCTTCAATGGATTGGTCGACACCTGGAGATATCCACAAGAGATTCAAGCTTTTCAAGCAAAAATGCAGTCTTATTTTCGATGGACCTCTCTCAAACAAGACGGAAGGTCAAAAAGCGAGGCTTCTCTTGCTGTGGGCCGGCGACAAAGGATTAGAGATCTACAATACAGCAACGTGGGAAGATGAAGCGGACAAGTTTAAGCTTAAGCCAATATTTGAGAAGTTTGAAGCATATGCAAAGCCACAGAGCAACCAAATACTGTCTAGATACCAGCTAAGATGTCTTCAACAAGATGACATGCCCTTGGAATAATTTTTAACCAAAGCCCGAACACTAATTTGTCATGTATGCGTCATAGTATGTTACCCTGTAAGTTCATAAGGCATGATGGGTAATAAAAGTGCACGAGGTTGTGACAAACATGGCGTACAGCTTGTCGTGAACATAACATGGTGTCAGAATAAGTCGAATTAACGCCTTAAAGAAAGCCACCGAGCTTCGCAAAAGAATCAGAAAACAGCCAACAAGAGACAGCGAAGAAAATGGACGGACAATCTTCAGCTGGTAGCACTCCAAAGATGGATTGGTCGAGCGGTGATTTACCGAATGCATGGAAAGCCTTCAAGCAACACTGTGAGTTCACTTTCGGAGGTCCTCTCAAGCAAAAAGGTGAAGAGGTAAAGTGCAACTACCTAATGTTATGGGTTGGAGACAAAGGTCGTGTAATATACAGTACGTGGGAGCTGGGAGCAGACGAAGCGAAGAAACTCGACACGTACTACACAAAATTCGAAGCATACGTGAAGCCCAAATCGAACAGAGTGTTTGCAAGGTACAAGTTCCACCAGAAAGTTCAACAAGAGGGTGAGTCATTTGAGCAATTTCTCACTGATTTGAAGTTACTTGTAAAGGACTGTGGTTATGCTGACCCAGATGAAATGGTTCGAGATAGAGTAGTGATTGGATGCCTTTCTACCAAAACCAGAGAAAAGCTTATTCAGGAAGGCTCAACCCTTACCCTAGAAAAGGCAATTGACATAGCTAGAACCGACGAAATGTCAAAAGAACAATTAGAAACCATGGCAAAAGAAGATGCTAGCATTAATAGTGTAAATCAGCGGAAACAGAAAACTGAGCGCACTCAAAAGAAAGACTTGCAAAGTAAAGAATGTCACAAATGTGGATATAAACATGACAACAGCAAATGTTTTGCAAAAGGAAAGCGGTGTACGAAGTGTCAAAAGTTGAACCATTTCGCCAGGGTTTGCCGATCTAAGCCAGATGGTAAATAAAAGGTGCACTCTGTAGAAGTAGAAGATAGTGATGAAGAGCTATTTGTTGGATGTATTACCTCAATTAACACAGTAGAACTGAATGAGTGGTGTGAAGAGATGACAATTCAAAACAAAGTGGTTAAGTTTCAGTTAGACACTGGTGCAAAATGTAACGTCCTTCCCTACAAAGTAATTGAAGATCTTGGAATTCAATGCCAAATCAAGGAAACTCAAGTCAGGTTAAAGTCATACTCAGGTCATCAAATTCCTACCAGAGGAGTGGTGACATTACCTTGTGAGCATAAAAGTGTTATGTATGATGTAAAGTTCCATGTGGTTGAAGTTGGAGCACCTGCAGTGCTTAGTGCTCAAACCTGTAAAGAAATGGGATTACTGGCCAGAATACACCAACTACAAGAATGTCAGCCTAAAGAACAGCTACACGTTCCAGAGTTCCCCACATCTAAGAATCAAAACATTCTGGATGAGTACCCAGATCTATTTCAAGGTCTAGGATGCATTCCTGGTGAGCACACAATCAAGTTGGATCCAAATATCCCTGCAGTGGTTCATCCACCTAGAAAGGTACCGGTGTCTCTTAAAGACAAGATCAAAGAAGAACTTGACCGTATGGAGCAGACAGGAGTAATAGTCAGACAGACGGAGCCTACTGACTGGGTGAACAGCATGGTCGCTGTGGTGAAACCAAACAAGATCCGTATTTGTATTGACCCCAGGGATTTAAATAAAGCAATCAGAAGAGAGCATTACCCAATGATGACAGTAGAAGAAGTTGTCGCTGAAATGCCACAAGCAAAAGTGTTTTCAGTTTTAGATGCCACATCTGGTTTCTGGCAAGTGAAATTGGATGAAGCTAGCTCAAAGTTGTGTACTTTCAACACACCCTATGGGCGATATCGCTTTACCAGACTGCCGTTTGGTGTAAAGTCAACCCCTGAAGTGTTTCAGCAACGCATGTCAGAGTTGTTTGAGGAAATTGACGGTGTGAAAGTCATCGTTGATGATCTTCTAATCTGGGGAAAAGATGATGATGAGCATGATGCCAGACTAAAGCAAGTGTTAAACAGAGCACGTGAAGTCAATCTCAAATTCAATGCAAAGAAGTGCCGAATAAGACAGGAAGAAGTTCCTTATGTTGGCCATGTCCTCAGCAAAGATGGTTTGAAACCGGATCCCGAAAAGATTCGTGCTGTACAAGAAATGCAGCCTTCTCAAAGCACAAAGGAACTTAAGTCATTCCTTGGATTCATCCAGTATCTTGCAAAGTTTATGCCCAACATGGCTTCTGAAAGCGCACCACTGAGAGAATTGCTAGAAAAGCAAGTCGCATGGCACTGGGATCAAGAGCAAGAAACAAGCTTTCAGAACCTCAAGCAGATGGCCTCCTCTACCCCAGTACTTGGTTACTATGATCCAAAAAAGCCACTAACCCTATCTGTAGATGCTAGTTCTAAGGGGTTAGGTGCAGTCCTCTTTCAAGATGGGAAGCCCTTGGCTTACGCATCGCGAGCCCTTACCCCAGCACAGCAACACTATGCGCAAATTGAAAAGGAAACTTTAGCAATTGTGTACGGAGCACAGAAGTTTCATCAGTTCATTTATGGAACACCAACTGTAGTGGAGTCAGACCACAAACCATTGCAGTACATCTTGAATAAGCCCTTACATCAGGCACCATTAAGGCTGCAGAAAATGGTGTTAACCCTGCAACGTTATGATCTGAAGGTCAAGTGGCGCCCTGGAGTAGAACTTTCAGTAGCTGATGCACTGAGCAGATCATACCTGCCAGAAACTACTGAAACCTTAATTCCAGACCTGGAAGTAAATGAGGTTCATCTCACAGCCCATCTTCCTATTTCACCTGAGAAGTATGTGGAGCTACAACAAGCTACGGTGGATGACCTGGTTATGCAAGCTTTAAGCTCAGTAATCCAGCATGGATGGCCCACAAGCAAGGAAGAGGTACCAAATGCTATTCGCCAGTATTGGGACTACAGAGATAAACTCACGTCAGTTGATGGTCTCCTATTTAAAGCACAGAGGCTTATTGTACCTCAGACGTGGAGAAAAGAAATGCTAGACCGCATCCATGAATCACATCAAGGGATCGTAAAATGCAAACAGCGAGCGCGAGACATCTTATTCTGGCCTGGCATGTCCTCTCAAATTGAAGATAAAGTGTCAAAGTGTTCGATATGCAACCAGTTCCAGAGAGCACAGCCCAAAGAACCAATGGTGATTCAAGAGCTACCAGACAGACCATGGGCAAAGGTTGGAAGTGACTTGTTTGAGTTTAATGGTGCACATTACTTGCTGAGTGTTGATTACTACTCGAAATGGATTGAAATTGCTAAACTTGGCAACCTAAGCAGTAACAATGTCATTTGTCACTTGAAGAGCCAGTTTGCCAAATATGGTATCCCGGATGAACTAATCAGTGACAATGGACCCCAGTACTCCAGCTTAGCATTCAGAGAATTCAGCAACGACTATGGTTTCGTACACACAACTTCCAGCCCAAAGTACCCTCAAGCCAATGGCGAAGCAGAGCGAGCAGTACAAACCATTGAGAGCCTCTTAAAGAAAGCACATGATCCGTACAAGGCTTTGCTAAACTACAGGAACACGCCATTGGAAGGCATAGGCTTATCGCCGGCACAGTTGCTCATGGGTCGCAGATTAAAAACATCCTTACCAACACATGCAGATCTGTTAAAGACACATGGAGCCCAAGAAGTCAAGGAACACTTCTACAAAAGAAAGCAGAAAGAGAAATTTTACTATGATAAACATAGTAGTAAAGAGCTGACACCCCTCTTCAATGGTGACAAGGTCACATTACAGCATAAAAACAAGTGGGTGCCTGCCACCGTGATCAGTAAGCATCACACACCCAGATCATACATCGTTCAAACGCCCGAAGGTCAGCAGTATCGGAGAAATCGCAGACACCTAAACAAATGCCGAGCTTCGCAAGACACACTAAGAGAGTCTGCTCAAGCACAAACCAAGGAGTTACCAAATACTCACTCTTCTAAAGTCAGTAAAGCACCTGTTCCTACTGCTGAGATACAAGCTCAGCAAGCACAGAAACCTGCAGTGCATACTCGTTCTGGAAGATTAGTCAGGCAGCCTGCTTACCTCAAGGACTATGAACAATAGTTTGCCACTACAGCCTGTACTTTATTTTTTTGTTGGCTATGAACACTAGTTAACAACATGAACCATGGACAGAGACTTATTTTTTTTTTCATGTTTTATTGTTTCCTGTTAGGCCTTATGATTACTAAGCTTTGATCAAGTTCAGATGTGCCTTAATCAAAAAAAAAAAAAAAAAAAAGAAAGGGAGATGTCATGTATGCGTCATAGTATGTTACCCTGTAAGTTCATAAGGCATGATGGGTAATAAAAGTGCACGAGGTTGTGACAAACATGGCGTACAGCTTGTCGTGAACATAACATAATTGACGACAGTGGATATGATATTGGTGGATATGTGGATATTTCAGTGGATATTTCAACAAGTCTATGACTAAGCAAAAACCGATGAACGCACTAAGGCGCAAATGCAAGTAATCAGAAAGTTTGCATGAAGAAACAGCTCAGGCAAGTGCATGAGATCGTGCAGAGCCCAGAATACCAGGGCCAGGAGATCCACTTGCACAATGACGATGAAGAAACCAGTGATTCTTCAAGCATAAACAGATTTGACGAAGACGAGGGAAGCGACTCTGAGCCAATAACAGTGTTTTTAGATACCATTACCTCCGACAATTCTATTGATAGCATGATCAATGACAAGAGTAGCATCCAAATGAAGGTAGACACAGGAGCAGACACTTGTATCCTTACTACAGACTACCTACAGGGGTTAGGAATTTCTGTTGACATCAGAAAAAGCACCAGCTAGGTTACAAAGACTGTTGCTCAGATGCACGAAGTTTGACATCGAAGTCAGATACAGGCAAGGCGAAACAATCCCTGTTGCTGACGCGCTATTACGTGTATGCAACGATTTTGCTCTCATTTTACTGGGTAAAAAGGTAAATGAGCTCATGTATGCTCTGCTTCTGTTGATGTTTCAAATGACATTATTATACCAGGCTTAGCAGGACAGTCGTTATGTATTCAGTTAAAAACACTTTATGCTATGTTATTTCACACTATTTTTCTCTAGCAGATGCTATGCAAACCTAGCTTTCATTAGTTTTTTTACAAAGAGGGGGATGTCATCGTATCCGCGTGGTATTGTACGGCTGCAGAAGCCTGGACTGGCGGTCCACACATGTAATTTAGGAATGAACTTCCAAATACATACTATTTCAGTCATTTTTTCACTGGAACTTTGTCCTTGTCAGAAATTCCTCATTAATAATCTGAAATAATCTCAACTGTTTTGTTAAGACAGTTTGGTTTAGCATTTGTTACACATTTGAAACTTTCCCTTCAGACAAGCTGCTCTCAAATTTTGTTTACCCTGGGAAAGACTAGTTTCCTTTTTTATTATTTAACTGGCAGACAACCACAGGACCTTCTCTGTCGGGTAAGTGAGATGGAAATGTCTGGACACAGCTTTTTATCCCTGATGAAGCATTTTTTATTCTTCCAAATTCCACTAAAAATGTGTTTACCAATTTACAGTTGAAATCTGTAATTATAATGTTTACAATGTGGTCACTGAAGAAACCTATCAATTACCAGTTCACTCCTTTAACACTAAAATCAGTGTAATACCCTATCCTGTGTAACAATTATTATTATTATTATTATTATTATTATTATTATTATTATTATTATTATTATTATTATTATTATTATTGTGTTACAAAGATGTTTACTTTTCATCTGTTTTGATAGGACACCCGCAGCTGGTATCTTCTGTGCACTCCAATTGGCTATTATAGCTGAAACATGCAGTAGTCCTGATTGTATTTGATAGTCCTTTGAGTGATTGTTTGGTGATGGATGCCCACTTGAGTGGTTATGGCCAAAACTTATTCACCTCAACAGAATATAATTGTGCTGTATTTTATTTGGCAGGTTCTGCAGTTGGTCAAATGATATCAGACAGAATTAAACCAACACATACCATGAAGTGAAACAACCTTTTGACAGCTTATAGTGGAAAGTTCAGTGTGTAGTATTGCAGGATAATTTCTGTCACATTTTGGTTTGGCTGATGTGTAAGTTAATTCAAAGTACTGTGTGACTGGAAAATATAACTATTATTCAATTCATGCATGAGCTTTAACAGAACTAGCTTATAACAATAGCTCAATGGATGCCAATCAACTTGAATTAACACATCCGACGATCTCATGTCCTTTGGTAAGTTAAACATTATCCTTGCCGCTCTACAGTGCAATCGATCCAATGAATAAAAAAGATCAGCATTAAAGCACGACCCCACAGAACGAGGCCGTAAGTTACCGATGGCAATATGACTTTGAAATAAAAGTCAATAAGAACATCCTTTGGTAAAAACCTCGACCTCCTAATTAGGTCTAGCTTCTTTGCGAAAGTCTTCTTGAGATCCAACATATGCGGCACTCAGGAGAGTTTATCGTCAACTGTTATACCCACTAAGAAAGATTTGCTAACCCACTCTATGGCATCACTGCCAATGTGAATCGGCGCAACTGGCGCCATTGCGCGGGTTTTACAAATTAGCATAGCTTCGCTCTTTTGTGGATGCAGGGTAAGGCGATTTAAAATACACCAATCATACAGTTCATCTAAGGCTTTGTCCAACCGAGTGACCGCTTCGTCTACCATTTTTTAATGCAGTAAATCGTAACATCATCAGCGAGTAAGCAAACAGCGCCTGATTTCATACTTGATGGTAGATCATTGACAAACAAAGAGAACAGTGTAGGGCCGAGCACTGATCCCTGTGGTATACCGACGAATACAGGTAAAATATCAAAGTTATATCCATTAACAACAGTGTACTGCTTTCTCCCATTTAAATAACTAGCGATACAACCCAGTGCTTGATAACAAATGCCAAAGTTTGTGCGTAATTTCTCCAACAAGACCTGGTGCAAGTCTACAAACGCAACAGCCACTATGAGACCCGAATCAACAGCCCCTCTCCATGTTTCCGTGAGATGAACAAGCAGGAGCTCGGTTGAATGCCCCTGTCGATAAGCCCATTGTCTGTCAGAAGCTAACCTATTTTCCTCAAAGACATGATGTACCAGGGAATCATTCACCTCAGATTCTAGGATTTTGCTTGGAATACTGAGTAGCGATATCGGCCTGTAATTTCCTATCACTGTCGCATCGTCTTTCTTAAAGATCGGTGTGAGCTTTGCTAATTTCCAGCTCGACTAGAGAGACTCGCTTTCAATACTAGTCCTAATATCACCTAAGTCTGATCGATAAGGGCCTGTTATTGCATTCCCAGGTGGTGTTGGTAGTTTGACAGCAATATTCTTACCAATGTTAGCAAAAAAGGAGTTCATCAGGCCAGCCTTGTCTTTGTCGGTTAACACTTAAGCGACATCATACTTTCTCAGTGGCCCAGTGGGTTTGCATACCCTTGAGCTAGTTATGTCCTTCACCAGCTTCCAATAGGCACTAGAATTAGTAACCTCATTAAACATCTTCAAAAAATATAAAGCTTTGGCACGTCTTAAATCTGAGGTTACTCAGATTATCACAATTTAGCACTTTTTGATGTAACAGCAGCTTTAAACAGCTTGTATTGTCGATTCGTTGCTAAACGAATGTCATTTGTTGTCTAGGGCACAGAAGATGCTTTAACCTTGATCTCCTTCCATGGAGCCTGCTGGTCACAGATATCAGTATAAAGTTGCTGCCAGAACCATATTTGATCGTCAGGATCGTCAAAAATAAACCCAATGTAGAAGGGGACTGCACGAATATCCTCTTTAAATTTTTCTTGTCAAAATTGCTGTACTGCCTAATGCAAATTATCTTCGGAGGTGGTCTTTTCTTCTTCAGCATTATTGTTGAATAAATGAAATTGTGGTCTGAAATTCCCAGTGGATATGTACCGACCAAACTGACCAGGTCCTTTCTCGTAGTAAAAGTGAGGTCAATTAATGTACTTGATGTTGGTGTTTCTCTAGTATAGAATACTGCCGCCTCCTTTCCTTGATTTTCGATCTAACCTCAAGAATTTCATTCCTTCAATGTTGAGAGCAGCGTCTTAGACTGAACTGTCTAATAGGATCGCATTTGGTAGTAGATATTGATTTCAGATCACAATTAAAATCCCCTAACAAGATAATGTTGAATGTTTTAAGCCAGGCTTTCTCTGAGGAGGACATAATAAGGTCGAAAAACTTCCTGTCATTCGGTGGTCTATACATAACTGAGGCGGCAGAACTGCCTCAGGACCTTGCAAATCGATGAGCCGTACAATGTAAACACAACTTTAGTTTAATTTACAGAAATTCTTGTACACGCTACCATTGATTCCTAGATTCCTTACAAACGATTCCTTGTGAACAATGCCTTGATAATGCAATCGGAACTTAATAGCGATGTAACTGATGCGACTGACAACAATGTGATATAACTGATGTGATGCGATGCGATGCGATGGTGCGATGCGATAGTGCGATGCGATAGTGCGATGCGGTAAAGAAAACTAAAGGAAAAACAGAAAACCTAATATTACAAAGGCGAGCTCGATGCGATACGAAATTACAATACAATAAAGCGAAACAGTAACTCTGAAAACTTACATCTGTGTCCTTGTTCCGTTAATGACATAAACCTTATCCCTTAATCCGTTCCTTGATACCTTTTAGCTGTAGAAATGTTCAACTCAAAGGACTAACTCAGCGAAAACGTTCTGAAACGTTCAACTAGCGTGGTAATCCGGGACCGCTCGGTCCCAAGCCACCGCAACGTAAGTTTCTGTCATGTAATGCAGTGTCACGCGCAATGCGGCCGTGACATTCCCGGCCCCTAAACGTCCGGGGGGGCGTTTACTTCTCCTGATCTCCTTCCTGTTCCTCCTTGGGCAGGATCAGGACAAGCTTGTTGATTGGTCTTCTAAGCGTAGTTTCTCGTGTTTGACGACAACAGATCTGACAAGGCCTTGGGCATCCGGCTTTGCTCGCACAACGAGGGCCAATGACCAGGCATTACGTGGGACATTCTCTTCTCGGATTATCACGACATCCCCTTCTACCAGGCTACGCTGGGGATGTTGCCATTTGCGCCTTTCCTGCATCACGACGAGGTACTCCTTCTTCCACCGAGTCCAAAATAGATTTGCCAAATATTGCACTCTTCGCCATCGACGACGCATGTATACATCGTTCTTCTGGAACTCCCTTGGGGGTGGCAGGATGACAGTTGACTTGGTCGTCAGGATATGATTGGGAGTAAGCGGTTCAAGATCGTCGGGTTCTCCAGACACTGTCGTCAAGGGCCTAGAGTTAATAACAGCCTCCACTTCACACAGGAGGGTGCGGAACGATTCTTCATCCAGGCAATGACCATACTCATCCATTAAGCCAGCAAGAATCTTCCTTGTAGACTTGATCTGACGCTCCCACACGCCGCCCATGTGGCTGGCAGCGGGTGGGTTAAAGATCCCATCAATGTTTTCTCTCTGTAACTTGGCTCTGATTTCTTCATTATCCATCTCTTGTATAGCTTGGAGCAGTTCATTTCGTGCGCCGACAAAATTTGAGCCGTTGTCGCTTCTCATTTCCCTCACTGGGCCACGTCGTGCAATGAAGCGCCGAAGTGCTTGAATAAATGAACTTGACTTGAGGGTACTTGCGACTTCAATATGGACTGCTCGGCTGACCAAACATGTAAAGATGGCACCGTACCTCTTCACTTCCTTGCGTCCTTCTTTAATTAAGAAGGGGCCAAAGTAGTTGACACCCGTGTATGTAAATGGCGGTGCTGGAGAGATGCGATCCTTGGGTAGATCAGCCATCTTTTGCTCACCTGGCTTGCCGTGGTTGCGGCGGCAGAAGACACACTTTGAGAGTACATGGCGCACTGCTGCATTAACTTTGATGATCCAATACCTCTCTCGAAGGTTTGCAATGACGTGGCTACGTCCAGCATGGCCCAACCGTTTATGAGCGTGACGGATGAGTAGAGTGGTAACATGACTCTTTCGCGGTAAAATTGCTGGGTGCTTCGTCTCGAGTGGCAAATCTGCACGTCTGAGTCGACCTCCAACTCTGAGGATGCCCTTGTCTAGGAAAGGGTCGAGGCGACGAATGGGACTGTCATTCTTTATACCTCCTTTCTTCTGCCCTCGCAGCTTATTCTTCTCGCCTTCCTTGAGAGCGTGGATTTCCTTGCTAAAGGCTGAAGCCTGTACAAACTTCAGAATAGCTAATTCAGCTGTCGTTAGATCTTGTACAGTAAGAGGTGAGTATGGCACTAAGTCTTCGGCACTCTTAAACTTGACTTCCTCGGTCGTTGCAGGTGATCTCTGGTCTGCAGGGTTTCTGTCGCTACTTGTGGCTCCACTCTTGACATCTAAACGTTTGTTACGCCGCTTTCGCAATGTCTCTTTAACTCTCAGGAACACAGCTACGGCCCTTCGCAAACGATGCCAATCAGAAAAACTATTCATCAGCTTGATTGTGGCGTTATCCACCTGATTAACACTGACTGCACTGCTTATCGTTACCTTCCTTACTTCTAGATCATCATCTGGGACTTGGCCCCACGTGAATGGTTGTTGCGGCCACTCGCTCTCGGGTTTCCATAAGAATTCTGGACCTTCTAACCAACGCTGCCCTTCTAAAAGAGCAAGTCCATTAAGGCCCCTTGAAGCATCATCTGCCGGATTCTCCTTACTGTCTACATACTTCCACTGATTCGGGTGTGAATGGTCACGGATAAGCTGCACCCTGTTTGCAACAAACACATGAAACCGTTGCTGTTCATTAGCAATATAGCGCAACACAGTGGTGGAATCTGTATGGTACACAAACTCTGGGTTGCCATCCACCTCTCTTTTCAACATTTCTCCAACTCGGATGGATGTGGTAGCAGCTGTCAGCTCGAGACGCGGTGTTGTGACTGACTTGATCGGTGCGAGACGTGCTTTCCCCATTAGGAATGTACAGTGAACGCGATTGCTGTCATCACACAGCCTTAGATAAGCAACAGTTCCATATCCCATAGAACTTGCATCAGAGAAGAGATGCACCTGCTGGGAGGTCACGGTTCCGAACTCTGGTGGCTTGACACATCTGTTTACCTTGAATCTCTCTAGCAGAGGAAGCTCACTTAGCCACTTGGCCCATCTAGTTTGGTACTGATCAGGAATGGTGTCATCCCATCCGATATCTTCGCGACAAAGGTCCTGAAGTATCTTCTTGGCTGGAAGCGTGAATGGCGAGACAAAGCCCAATGGGTCATAAATTGACGAGATAACAGATAAGATGCCCCTTCTTGTTGGCGGCTTATCATTAACAACTATACGAAACTCGAAGACGTCAGATTCCACGCACCATTGCACACCAAGGGCGCGTTCCACAGGCAGGCGGTCGTAACCCAGATCAAGGTCTCTAGCTTCCTTAGAACGCTTCTCCATTGGGACAGATTCCAGAACAGCATGACTATTGCTTATAAACTTTGTCAAATTGAAACCTCCGTGCTCGCATGTTTGGCGTAGACCTTGGATAAGCTCAATGGCCGTCTGTTCATCTTCAACTGAACGAAGATAATCATCTACATAGAAATTTCGGCGGATAGTATCCGCTGCAAGTGGACCACTTTCATGTTCCATGTCCTTAGCAGTCTCCTTCAATGCAAAGTTGCAACAGCTTGGGGAGGAAGCTGCTCCAAAGAGGTGCACTGTCATCTGATATTCTTGGATGGGCAACTCCAAATTGCCATCGGGCCACCATAGGAACCTGAGGAAGTCACGCTGGTCATCGGGCACCTGAACCTGGTGAAACATCGCCTCTATATCCGCCATGAATGCCACGGGCTCTTGGCGAAAGCGTGTAAGAACTCCAACCAGAGAGTTGGTAAGATCAGGGCCTGACATTAGTTGGTCGTTCAAGGAAGTGTCTTCGTGTCTAGCGCTACAGTCGAAGACCACACGTATCTTCTGAGGCTTCCTAGGGTGGTAGATACCGTGGTGCGGTAGGTACCATACTTTGCCAGGGCTAGCTTCCAGACGGTCATCTGGCACTCGTTGTGCATAACCCTTTGCAATCATTTCATTCACAAAGTTGACATAGTCATTTCGGTAGCTCTCATCATGTAACATCTTCTTTCTCTGCCAAGTTGCTCGTTTCAGCGCTTGTACCCGGTTGTTTGGCATTGTCACCTGAGGGTCTCTGAATGGAAGTGGTATTACATAATGGCCGTCGCGATGGTGGACATTTTCCTTTATCCTGCTGATGAACTTCTTGTCCTCTTGGGAGTAGCCGTATTCATCAGGGCTAGACTTGTGATCATTGAAATCTAGTTCAAACATTTGCTGTATGGTTTGGGGTGATATCACCTCTTTGACTGACTCCACTTCCCGTACCGTGATTCTGTGGCAAGTAACATTGCCAGGACTTGAAATGTTCTCTACATACAAAGGCCCAGACAGAGTCCAGCCATGGCGCAATCGCATTGCATATGGTCCCTTGTCACCACTTGGCACAACCTCTAGAGGTTCCATAGCTGCAGGACAATTACTGCCGATTAATAGGCCAATCTCCAAGTTTGGTATGAACTCAGGCATCTTCTCGGCAACACTGCAAAGATGCTCCCACCGTTTGACTTCCTCAGGGGTAGGAATCTGCTGTTCGGTCACTGGTATTTCGAATGTCGTGTAAGACTGTGGTAGCTTAACTGGATTCTTGCCTTCCATGTCCGTCACCACCAAGTCGGAGACGACAGTGGTAGTAATCAACCTTTGGCCATGCATGGTGCCCAGCTGTAACTGTGTCCTTTCGCCACCAACGCCCATCTTCTCTCTAAGACTCTCAGTTAGAAAGCAACCACTGCTGCCATTGTCATAGAAGGCATACGTGGTGATAGTCTCATTGCTGCCTTTCTTCTTTACACATACTGGTAGAATGGCATGAAGCACAACTGATTCTGCAGGTCTAGCGGTATTACAGGAGGTTGATTGAAGGTTGGTGCAGGCATTGCCTACTGCCTTGTCATTCTCTCGTTTACTATTGTCCCTTGGTGGAATTTGGAACCCACTAATGTGAAGGGCTGAGGGATGCAGTCGTCCACAGTATTTACATTTCCGTCTGTTTGGGCAGTTCCTTGAGATGTGGTTCGTTCCGTAGCATCCAAAACACATGTTTCTTTCTCTCAAGAAGGCTCTCTTAAGTTCTGGTGTCTTCTTGTTGAATAAATCGCAGTCATCCAAATCATGAGTACGGCTGCAAAGGTGACATGGGGGGTGACCATAGTAAATTGGAGGCCCGGCCCCGTATACAGCTGGGGGCTTAACGGCTCCGAGTGGTGTCGTCACAAAACTGGTTTCCTTTTGTCTCCATGGAACTACTGGTTTCCTTGGTGGCCTTTTTCCCTTACTGGGCGGTTCCTTTTCTTTGGGTTTAACATCTTCCTTACTCTTGCTCAGGGCTTCTTTGCCGAACACTGGGTCATTGGCAGACTCTGACGCATACTCCACGAATTCAGCAAGATCTGCAAAACATGATACACCATCTTCCCTTCTCTTCTTCTTTAACACCTGATCTCTCCATTTAGCTTGCAAGTTGGCTGGGAGCTTGGAGACTACCGACTGCATATTTGGTGCATGATCGAGCACACGCATGTATGAAATACTCTTCATAGCAATGTTACACTTTGTCAAGAATATTGACAGTCGCTTCAAGCCTTGGTTGTCATCATATCTAACAGGAGCCCAGTGGATGATTTTGTTGAGGTAAGCAGTGGAAATCTTGTACGGGTCCCCGTATTCTTTCTGAAGCAGTCGTCTGGCTTCCGTGTAACCTGCTTCTGGGGCCATGTGTAAATGTGTAAACATCCTTCAATAAGGTCCGCCGGTTCACCTTCAAGATGCTGATTTAGATAATACAAGAGATCAGAACTGGTGGTTGCCTTGGAGCGGATACGTGTATCAAAGGCCATAACAAAGGTCTTGTACTCGATTGGGTCACCTGTGAACTTAGTTATTGTTGGTTGAGGCAGTGTCATAGCAGCCGTTAACTGTTGGTGCGTCGCAATAATTGTCTCATTTTGTTTCTGCTGTAACTCGATAACATTCTGAAAGGTACGTTCTGCTAGCTGAGGGGACTGAGCTTCAGAGACTCCATGACTGCTTTCCCTAGAAGCTTCCCTGAGACCATTACCAGTCAACGGTGTTGATGAAATTCCATCCGCGAACATGCCAGGGGCGAAATCTGTGGCTTTGGGATCCTTGGGTGAGCTGCTAACCTCCGTATTTATAGCTGGCGTCATCTCAGTGGTGGCAGAGGAGCCAAGCGGGTTGCGACTCGCGGCAACGTTGTCGGGTGACGATTTTGCTGTAGACTTTAATGCAATAGGTGTAAATGAGGCAGCCACTGAAGGTGGACCTGAGTCAAGTGGAGGTGGGGGAGCCTCGTGTTCCTTACCAATTTCACTCAATGCCTTCTCCCTTGCTTCGGTCTTTGCTATTTCCATCTCCAGTTCCAAGTCTTCTCCTGCAGCACGAAGAGCCTGTTTTCGCTTAAGCATTGATCTTTCAGCCTTTAACTCTGCTAGACGGACTCTCTCTCGGTCTCTTGCGGACAACTTCGAACTTGCCTTGGACGGTCGTTCAGATCCTTTGCTACTTCTTGCATCTAGCTGATCCGTCAAGCGGGCCTCGGCCTGTAATATCCAAGCGTGTAATGGTTGTAAATATGCTGTCATGTCTTCGACCTTGTCCTCGTAATGGACACGTTCATAGTTCTTATCCTCTTCATCAGTTAACACTTCAAAGTAAGATGAAAAGGCTTCCCTGTACTGTTCAATAAGGTCATTCAATTTTGATGTTTCATTCTTTACGAGGTGTAAGTTGTTGACGTCGACCATTAGCTGGGACACCTCAGTTCTTTTTCGGGATACGGACCGCAGAGCATTTGTGTATCGCTGTTTTAGTCTGTTACGCTTTTCTTCTAGACCCTTTTCTGTCAAATTCCGGCTTCGGGGGCCTAGAGAATCTTGTAGTTCGCCAGTGTTCGAGGATTGACTCGGACGTTGTTCCTCCGATTTCCTTTCGGTGTTTTCTTCTTCGAAATCCTCAAAGTTGCCTGGAACATTGAAGCCGTCCATGTGATCCTGGGAACTAGTTTCGGCCATACATGAAGTGAATCAGCCCGCCACAATTCTATCACAAATCCAATAAAATCCAAAGAAAGTCGACGTAAATAAAGCAAATAACTCCTTCGAAACACGCAGAATGCTGATGTGTAGATTTTTCTTTACGAATGAGGCGGCAGAACTGCCTCAGGACCTTGCAAATCGATGAGCCGTACAATGTAAACACAACTTTAGTTTAATTTACAGAAATTCTTGTACACGCTACCATTGATTCCTAGATTCCTTACAAACGATTCCTTGTGAACAATGCCTTGATAATGCAATCGGAACTTAATAGCGATGTAACTGATGCGACTGACAACAATGTGATATAACTGATGTGATGCGATGCGATGCGATGGTGCGATGCGATAGTGCGATGCGATAGTGCGATGCGGTAAAGAAAACTAAAGGAAAAACAGAAAACCTAATATTACAAAGGCGAGCTCGATGCGATACGAAATTACAATACAATAAAGCGAAACAGTAACTCTGAAAACTTACATCTGTGTCCTTGTTCCGTTAATGACATAAACCTTATCCCTTAATTCGTTCCTTGATACCTTTTAGCCGTAGAAATGTTCAACTCAAAGGACTAACTCAGCGAAAACGTTCTGAAACGTTCAACTAGCGTGGTAATCCGGGACCGCTCGGTCCCAAGCCACCGCAACGTAAGTTTCTGTCATGTAATGCAGTGTCACGCGCAATGCGACCGTGACAATAACCGAAAACAAAACAGAGCAACTCGGGAACCTGACCTGCAGCCAGATAGCCTCAAGGCCATCAACAAACAGGTCTTTCCTACGCACAGCGTGTAAACGTTCAGAACAAAACAGAATACTGCCGCCTCCTTTCCTTGATTTTTGATCTAACCTCAAGAATTTCATTCATTCAATGTTGAGAGCAGCGTCTTAGACTGAACTGTCTAAATATGTCTCCATGATTGCAAGAATCTTGAATTTGCATTGCCTCTGTAAACAACGTATCTCTTCCACTTGATACCGTAGACTGCAAACGTTTATATGTGCTATCCTGACATACTTGTGGGAGCTACAGTTCAGTTTATCATTCACGTCTTGCAAGTGCAAGTAATTTGACATGCGGTTACAATCACAAGGACAATTAGCATTTGAATTCGTTGGTTGATTAAATAGATCGCTTTCTTCCACACCAAGCACACGTCCAGTCTGTGTTAGGGTTACCATGATAATACTTGAAAATCCTTTTCGATAGACCGATGCACTTGGCGTGTGTCCATATTTTACATTGTGCACAGAAAATGGCGTCTTGATTCAAGCGTACACAGCTTTTACCGCACTCTTTGCAAGGATATTTGATATTTCTTCAGACAGTTGGTTGTGGCTGAGGATGGACATCGCCACATAATGTAATTCGGTCAAAATGAAAAAAACTTGTGCCATTAGCGGTGTACAATATCCTAGTATTGAGAAATCTTTTGCCACGGTGCTTGCCATAGATCTTTGTACAACAAAACCTGTGAAACATCTTGATGGGCGAGCAGAACGTTTGTACACCATTTGGTATTGCATTTTCATCATTTGTAAATTCACTTTTACGAGTTTCAGTTGCAAATAGGCCAATAATGAAAATAAAAAATATAAACCTTGCAGAGCACATCAAGGCACATCTGTTCGCCATGATGTCCACAAGTCCGCTGCATAGTTTATAGTAAAAAGTTTATAGCATGTTTTTCATCCTCAACAGAATCCTGTCATTTGAATATAAGGTTCACCTATGGAATCTCTCATATTAGTAGTTGCGTAAAAAGGTAGTATCTTCAGTAAAAGCAATTTTTGTGAGGGTATTTTCACAAATTATTTTAAAGGAACCTTACCACCAAAGAAATAATACTGATTGGAGCTCCACTTTTAGGCTTGGCTAAATCTATATATTATCTACCACAAGCAAGTCTGTTTACTGTTTTGTGTGTTGTATATGCCACAATTTCAGAATATGTTTCCATTTTAAACAAACACGTGCCATCTCTTTTTTTTATGACAAAATTAATCTCAATTGTTTTCTGAAAAGAAATCAATTTTCGCAACTAAACAATTATTTTGATGTGTGCAAGTTTCACACGGGCACGTATTCACATAGCACACAATGTTAATTAATAAACTTCACTTACTCTTTGCTGCTTTCGTTCAGACTGTTCAGTTATAGGCCATGTCTTCGGTATATCCGAATTTTTGGATGGAACTGAAAGTTTTCTCAACTCCATGGCATCTACAGCTCCATCAGCGATGAAGCCTGGCTTGTGTTCAAAGCAGCTATCGTCGAAATGTGCCAAACATAAATATGACGACTTGCTTGGCACGAATTGAGTCAAAGAAGCAAATGGGGCAAAAAACTTTTACTTCATAGGCACTTTAAGACAACAACATAAGGTTTGCCACACTTCGTGAATCCATTCATCAGAGCTATACTGTGTCTATCAAAATGCTCCAGCACTTCATGGGTAAAGTTACATGTACCTTTTTATCTTTCGCTGTCCCTGTGGGCCAGTTATATGCGAGACAGATTTACCTTGTTATTTCTCTAGCAACTTGTTCTCGGCCCATCAGGGCTGTTGGCGACCTTCGAACCGAGATAGCTCATTGGCGGTTTTTAAATTCCTGGCCTGATCACCTTCCCTGAATGAGTGAGCATCATGTAGCAGTGAATGTAACAAGCAACGCATCCCAGTATGCCTGCGGGTGGCGTAACTGATGATCCCTTTGATCCTTGTTTGGAGAACTGCAACATTTGGGAAGAGAATATCCGGGATAAGCCCATTGCAGTAAAGGAAGCTCTCATCAATACCTTAAAATAAGGAAAGTAGATTCTCTCTAATTGTTGCTTAGACGTGGACTCCCTTGCACTCATCCAAGCCTGGAGAAAACAAAGCGGTAAAAGCAAGCTACTGAATGATGCCCTGAAGGAATTGTCCAAAGTCCTCCTAGCTCAGAATGTTGCCCTGTTTTCTTTTTATGCCTTTGCCTCCTAACCAGACTGATGCTCTCTCTCTGGTTTTATCTGACAAGGATTGTATGCTTGCTACCGAACCTTGGCAGATCGAAAGCCTCTTTGGCCACACACCCTTAATGGTTCTTGACTGCAATGCTCAAGTCAGGCGTTCTGGTTTCCTGCTTCCTCATTTCACACCTTTCCCCACACCAGGATCTCACGGAGTAAATGTGTTAGCACATTTACATCCATTCGTCTTAGTTGGTCCTTGTCTCCACTTCCTCTGCTGTGCTTTGTTTTCGTTTGCCATTGTAGTCCCAAAATTGGCTCCCCTACCATATTGGTGGCCTCTCCTCCAGGCTAAAGCATTTCATTTTATCATTCTGAGTCATAAAACAGATTGAGAAATGTTATTATTCCCATCCCCACACCGCATTTTTTCCACATGGCCTTTGCCTTGGGATTTATATGCTTTCAGGATCTCCAATTTACCTCCCTTTCCCCTTCCTTTGGAAACGATTCAGAATCTGGAAACCAGCAGCTCCTTGCCCTGACTGCGTATAATTCAATGATGCTGATTTCAATTTTTCCCAGAAATAGTGTGTGTGCGGTCACATGACTATGACGTCAGAGAAATTTTGTGGCCGCCATGTTGGAGGAGTGAAATTATAGCGATTATAGCACATTTGGGAAGCTGTTGTATTCGAAAAGCGTAAATTCTTGCGAGATGCCTTCTTTTTGCCTCATCGTTGGCTGTTCTAACAACAAAACGAAGAATCTGGAGCTTTGCTTCTGTCGGGTGCCAAAAATTGTCACAAATCAAGGAGAAGAAACCGAGATTTTGTCCACCGAAAGGCGAACTCGATGGTTAGCCGCCATTAGTCGAGCTGACTTGATGGAGAAAATTCTAGAGAACGACCGTGTATGCGGTATTCACTTTCATTCGGGAAAGGCAGCATATTTATGGGATCGATTCAACCCAGACTGGGTTCCGAGTTTGCATCTGGGGCACGACAAGCGAAAAGAATCCGATGAGACGAAAGAACAGCAACAGCAAAGAGCTCAAAGGATGATCGAGAAGAGAATACGCGAAAGAGAACGGGAAGAGCAGGAAGCTGTGAAAAGGAAAGCTGCAAAGTTGGATGAGCCTGGAGAGCGAGTACGAGATATTTACATGGTGAATGAAGGAGAAACTTCTGGAGAAACTGCAGAGGAAGAGATGGAAGTGGATCCAAACATTGAAAACAATGCCTCCACGCAGACCGATCCACAGGATTACAGTCAATCTTGTAGCACTCAGACAGAGGAGTGTGACTACATGTTTAGAGAACAAAAACCGTGGCTGCCACAGAAATCCACTATTTTTGAAGAAGATTACTTTGAAGGAGATAACGAGAAAGTACGTTTTTATACTGGTTTGCCGTCCTTGGAGACATTAAAGAAAACTTTCTCCTTCGTGTCACCACATGTAACCAGACGTCCACTTCTGTTGAGTAAGTTTCAAGAGTTTGTTTTGGTACTCATAAAGTTACGTCTCGGTGTACCACATCAAGACCTTGCATATCGCTTTAATGTATCTAGGGCGGTAGTTTCAAGAATAATTGTCAGCTGGTTGATTGTTATGGATGAGACATTATCATCATTAATTTCTTGGCCAGATCGAGAACAGCTACAAAGGACAATGCCAAGGTGTTTCATAGATTCATTTCGTCTTAAAACAAGTGTGATCATTGACTGTTTTGAAGTATTTATTGACAGACCATCAAATCTTTTGGCAAGGGCTCAAACATTTTCAAATTATAAGCATCACAACACTATCAAAGTATTGATTGGCATAACTCCTCAGGGTACCATTTCATTTGTGAGTGAGACATGGGGTGGCCGTACCTCTGACAAATTTCTGACAGAGAACTGTGGATTTTTAAAGAACTTAGTCCCTGGAGATCTTGTCCTCGCAGACCGAGGGTTTACTGTTCATGAAGAAGTATGGTTTTGCCAGGCTGAACTCAACATCCCTGCATTCACCAAAGGTAAAAATCAGCTGGATCCTGTAGATGTTGAGAAAACCCGTAAAATTGCAAATGTCCGCATTCACGTGGAACGTGTCATTGGCATGCTCAGACAGAAGTACACCATTCTTCAAAGTACACTTCCAACAGACTTTCTAATGTGCAATCAGGAGAACCAAATTCCTTTGATTGATAGGATCGTGCGGGTGTGCTCTGCCCTGGTTAACCTTTGCCCGCCTATCGTACCTTTTGATTAATTTAAAGAAGTACAGTACCACTTCAAGAGGTTTTCTTCCTTTTGGTACTAATATTGTAAGTTTTAATGTTTGGTTCCAGAAGATTTCCATACCTTCGATAGAGATGTTTTTTAATTTTAGTTTGAACCCTCCCACCCCCTCTGGAATTGCCCTAAAAATTTTGGCTTCTGAGATACTCCCCCTTGAATTTTCAATGACCATCGTTGGTGTGGGTATGGATATTTTCTGAGATACTGTCATTGTACTGCCTGGTGCCTTGTTATGCACAATTCGGCATCAGGTTGGGAACCCATATGAAACAGGCAGGATAGCTTTTCCCAGCTAGGATTGTACATTTGAAATATTTAGTCTCACCATTTTAAGTGGTCAAAAAAAAACAGCTTGAGGTATACCCAGATTCATCTCCTCCAGGGGTTTGATTTTGTTTGAATTTCCAGTGAGTCAGTCTCAGTCTGTTTCATATGACCATACCCTTCCCTTACTGAAGAGTGACCCTAGATTCAACTGAAGGTAGTATTTTATAAACTGTTTTTCATAATTGTTTGCCAACCTTCATTTTGACCAAAGAGCATTAAGCAACTGCCATTGGGTGATATTAAACCCAATAATTTTAATTAATGATAGTTTGTTGGTCAAATAGTTGTCTGGCCAAAATGAGATGTTGGATTGTTCACTTTCTATCTAGCAAGTTTGTGGAATGTTGGCTTACAATGTTGGGACATAAAACCATGACTTCAGGTGGTTAAGACAGTACTTGCTGACATTTGCTTCTCAGAAGTAAAATCTTAGTGCAGGAAATCCACATGTAATATATTTGAGCTACACACACATATTGTTCTGTATAAAAGGTTTAATTATTGCATTTAGTTTAAAATGAATTTATCACAAAGTTCAGAAAAGGTAATTTATAGTCTTCAAGCAAAAACACAAAATGTTTCAATCCAAGGCCCATTTGTCATCAAAGACAAATTTCTCCTTGCAATGCCATTACTTAAACAAGAGAAAAAGGTTACAAGAGTTAATAATATGATCACATGGCAAAACTGCATTGATGAAGATCAGTTGGGAAAACTGTTATGTACATTATGGGTCCTTAATTAAGGGCTGAATCTTAATAATTAAGAGCCAATTAAGAGCCATGAGGCTTTGCATACCACTGAATTTATTGTAAGACAAGGTCCGGATGCATTCTTGTTGACATTGGCTCTTCAGGAAAAAAGTGATGACAATATTTACACACTCTATGGCATATCTGACCACTTTAATTTGTAGTCTGAATTTCTAACCTTGTTTGAGTAACTGAAATAATGATTCTTTGTCTCCAAGGTAAACTCCATGAACTTGTATTTAGCAAAAGTTAAATAATATCAGACATGCATGACTATGCTTTCAGTTGCATGCAAAGAGTAGGCCTTATGCGTGATTTTGTCACAAGCTCAAAATTCACCACCAAGCCTTGTCTATGTGTATTGCTCTCGAGCTTTTATCAACTTCAGGAAGTTTTCATGTTGGTATTGTCTTTAACTGTGCTGCTTTGAGGATTTGTTTGTGAAAAAAAATATATGAGAGGCTTGGTGGTGAAACTAGCCAGTCTGACATAAACATGCAATAGTGCTATTCATTTTCAATGCAAAGTATTCACAGTCCACTTTTAATTAACAATGATTTATATGACTAGTGATCAAATCTAGAATGCCACAGGAAAGTTAAAAGCCATTAAAAAAAGATATTTTTGTGAAAATTTCTGTTTTTCTTTTTTTGGTAATTTAAGATTATGACACTAAGGCTGAGGGATTGACTGTAAGTCTAGTCTCTAAGGGAGGGGAATGGCAGGAAATTGCTCCATTTGACCAGACTTTAAACATTTTATCAGATGTCCACGCATTTTTGGGATGTCATACTGCATGATTTTGGGGTCATCCATGAACACAAGGCTTGTAGCAAAAGCTATAGAGAAAACACCACAGTCAGATCCATTCAGTTGTTGCTGAACAGGGACAACTGAAAGTTTCCTGAACTCGTTGCCAAGAAGGTCTTGTGCTTGCTGTTCAATGTCATCGCAAATGACATCATGGAAAAGGCTGTCATATAAGTTAACCTGGCCCTTAGGACATCCTATTGAGCTCAAGCACACCCAATGGTTGCCTCCAGTGTGTAGTAACTGCACAAACTCTCCACCCACAACATCGAAATTTCTGCAAAGACCAAGGGTTGGCCTTTGAAATCCCTCAATGTTGGGATTTATTTTTTTTAAACAAATCTGCGCTTGATGTATGATTGTACCATCTAACCATCCACGAGGATTTGCAATGAGTGCGAAATGCCAGTCCGTTAAGCTTCCGAGTGAGCCTGTCTTATTAACATTTAAGTTAATAGTTGCCCTGATAAATTCAACCTCTGGGTCAGTTGTCAAGGTTTGTGAGCCTATGGAGGAAGATGTTGATGGTCCACTCACAGTGGTTGGTGTCGATGACCTGCTTTTAGAGATTGGTGTCGAGGTTGATGGCCCACTCTCGGTTGTCGGTGTTGATGGCCTGCTTTTAGCGGTTGGTGTTGATGGTCCACTTTCAGTGGTTGGTGTTGATGGCCGGCTTTTAGGTGTGGAAATCTTGCAGTTGTTACAAACCCAGGTTGTTTTAGCATTGCTTGGGTAGCGTTTGTATGACATGCATGTCAGATGAAAGAATTTGCCACTTGAACATAGTTCATTGTGACATTTCAATAACTTTGCATCAGGTTCAGCTTTCTTTTGACATGTGCAGATCTTATCCAGGTTTGCTGCCTCAGTCAAGTACTCATCTTTCATATCTGTCACTTTCTTGGATTTCTGTCTTACAAACTGAGGCAACTTTCTACAGTGTGGACAGTGCCAGACTTTTGGCACTTTCAGTTTGTCAATACACAAGCAAGACGGGTGGAAAGAAGCCACTTTACATTCAGGATTGGCACAGGTGATGGTTTTTTCATTTGTGCTTTGTCTGCAGTAACAATCACCTGATGGCCAACTTTCCTTTGGACCTATCTGAGATTTTAAGTCCATCTTCCTAGTGTACCAATGACCTAATATTTCTGGCAATACACAAATTCTCCAAAATGTCTCTAGCTTGGGGATTTGATTTTCCCAGTGTTCAATGTCTGGAAGGAGTCTTTGCTTAACAAACCGATACGATGTTCCATCAGTGGCAAACACAATGAAATCCAAATAAGCTCTTCCAGCAGTATGAATTTGCTGTTGAGATTGAAAGTAATATTCATGGTCTTTTTTCAACACAAATTCATCTCCATCTTCCTCTAAACAGGAGGCTTTCATTTTTACATAACTGTCAAAGTCAAGCCCCTCAATGCAGAAGGGGCACTTCACTTCTCCACAGCCCTGTCCACAACAATCGCACTCACAAAGAAAATCTGGGGTTGCATGCAAAAAAGGATATTTCTTATTAATGATTGTCCCACATCTGGTGACAACAAAGTTGGCATGAGTCTCTTTCATTGTTTTTTCATAAGCTGCAATAGCTAGTGCTTCATGTTTACACCCATGTTTGGTGGCTGCTGTACTAAAACGAAAAATGTTTGGATAACATATGGCTTTGATCAAAGATTCTGAAGGCTGCGATGGATCTGTGTGGCTCGCTGCACGGCACTTTGAAGCACCAATTCTTCCAGCTCTATGTCTAAAGAAGGCACCTCCTTTAGCTTGATCAATGGTGTCTCTTTCAATTGTCTTAATTTGTTCATCAGATAACTCTAAATCAACTTTGTAGCACTCCTGGAGTAGTTCAGGGTACGATAAATCAAGATATTTCTTTTCGTATAAATCTGGGATTGATTTAATATCTCTAGTTTTAGAAATAAATGACTCAGAATATGGATGGATCAAACTGAGGCAAACTGGTTTGATACTGCACTCACTCAGCGATTTGTAAAATTGCTGCAATTCCTCTGTGGATGGTCGCTTTAATGCTGGCTTGTTTTCTGCAGGAGTGTGTTCAGGGATCTGAGCTGCAGCACTGCATTCAATGTTTAAGGAATTGACAGATTCAATTGACTTGTCAAGGTCACTTTTAAGTTTCTTGGCCGAGGAAAAATTAATATCCTTTACTCTCGCATACTCTACTTGTTTTACTGCAGAAGGTAAAAGCCATGCACATTTCACCTGAGTACATGCAATTTTTCCATTCAATCTTGTCCACACCTCCAGATAAAAAAGAACACTCGCGATATGTGAACAGCATTCTCCCAGCCCAGCCATACATCCCGCACAATGCGCTGAAACAACAGTTCCTTCTTTAGTTGTTATGATCCAGAGCTGCACGTGAGGGTCATTCATCCTTTGCGAATGCCTTACTTTGGCGAGAACAACAAATTTCTCTTGGATTATTTGGCCAAGAACACTCGTAACAAAACCAGAAACCATTTGATTATAGGCAAGAAGGCTTCTGAAATTCTTAAACTGATCCTTCGTGTAGAAGCTGGTCTCGAGCACGAGGTATGACAAAATATCACACGCTTCGACAGGAGGAAAGCATTCCGAAGTATATTTCTGCAGCGGAACGAGCAAAGGATCCCTTCCGATCACTGAGATCTTTTCTACATACCTCTGCTTAATACTACCTTCCAGTGAATCGGCATAAGCAGACAATATAACCTTGGAATCCGCAGTCGCTTTGTCCGAAGACGCATATTTTTCCGCTCCACTGGCCGCCATATTGAAAAATCACTCCTCCAAGATGGCGGCGCCTCGTTTTCGAACATTTTTGTGATGTCACGCGAACAGACACTATAAAGTTTCCACAGGTCTTGCTCCACTTCCCAGCATTCTTCAAAGCAGTTAAAGATGGACTTTCAGGCTATCGACTATCGTTTACCACAGCTTGCTAAAACAAAGTCCAGCAAGAATTACGAAAGTGAAAGTCTTCCCTGCACAAAGAATTAATTAATTAATTTTCTTTCGACCCTCCCAATCACCGAGACCCGCTCCTCTGCCTCTCCAGTGGATGTTGAAGTTCTTGGTGTGGAAGGATAACTCGGGGAAAACCGTTGCTCACCTTATGGACTGTCCAGGCCTGGGGCAATGGAAACACAGCTCTTGTTCTTGCCAAACTAGGTTAGCTGAGGGAACTGTGGACAACTTAATAGGGAAACTCAGATCTATTTTTGTTCAGGAGTGTTTGGCGGGGCAAATGGGATGACCGCTTGGGAATCAGCAACCCTGACTATTAAAGCCTATTTGAAGTGTGACAAGATAATTTGGTTATATCAACTGGGTTGATAATGTGAATTGGCCACCGTAAAGAGATTCAAGAGCTGACGTTTCGAGCGTTAGCCCTTCGTCAGAGCGAAACGATTCACCTCGCTTTTTCACAGGAAACCGCTCTTCCGACCCAGGATCAAGTAAGTCTAAGGAAGTACTTCTTTTCCCTAACTCTTCCAAGTTGTTTTTAAATGGTACCTTTGGTAAAATATTAAGACAGAATTCTGCACACTCCTTTTCTATCAAGCATTCCACCAATGCCGAAATTTGACCAGGGCAGAAGTTTATGTTGTACCTTAGTATCTTCCATTTGATAAAGGTAGACGTTTCACAAGGTTATCTATTTCGCACCACCAGAAAAGCTGCCAGTGTTTCTGACAAACCTTTCATTGGTTCTTCTGCTTACAACCATTTTAAACAGTATTATTATATCAATATCCGACCTTGTCAAAACACATGCTGTGCAGGCCGCAACAGCTCACGTGATGAATTTAAACCAATCAGATTACATTCAGTCCGTTTGACACGAACAACCATCGAGGTGCGTACGAGCAAACAGCAAGCTTTGAAGTTCAGTTTCACACAAAACGAATAGTTTTTAGAGAGAAAAATAGGTCTACTTGTTATAAATGGGAAGAATGCAGACAAAAAAATTCGGATTTAAACTTGAAGATAGGCTAGAAGCAAAAGCACAATCCAGAAGAAACAAAGAAAACAAGTTCCTGGCGTCTATACAAGAAGCGAACATCGTTTACTTGATTCCTACGGTCGAGCAAAATTAGCTCGGCTGAAGTACTGCGGGAATTTTACACCGATGATCAACTGTAAAATGTAAGTTCGTTAAATATTATGATTATCCAGGAGTTCGTAACTCATTGGCGATTATTTTCAGAGACATGCACCTGTTCAAAACATATCGGTCCGGCTTTTACAGTTATAACATTTTCAGTGCGAAGTAAGTTCTTACTTGCATTCTTGAAAACTTTACTAAATTTTTAGTTATCAGGATGTCATTTGGCCTTGTATATTAATAATAATGATAATAAATTGACTTTTATCTGGAAAATTGTTGGTTTGCACCCTTGTAGTGTCATTTGCGACCCTTTTGCTTCACGCTCGAGCCGCAAATGACAGTACGCGGGCACAAATAAACAATATTCCCTCAAAAGTCATTATCACTGGGGCCATCTTGCACAACTGTCTACAATCCCTCTTTTGGATTCAAGGTAGAAAATTCCTGTGTTCATGGTACATACATACATACATATATATGTTTATTCCACGTCCCCATGGGGCTTTTCAGTGAAATATATAACAATAAAAATTAATTATTAATAATAACAATGAAATTAATTCAATATATCCATGCAAGATAAATTAAGTTAACTATCCATTAAGAGTCTTTTCTTCATTAAGGTCTTGAAATGAGCTAATGATCGACTTAACTAAACGTTTTGCTGTAGAGAATTCCAGAGAGATACCATTCGATAGTGAAAAGTTCCTTGGCCAGTTGCAGTTCTAAATAACGGAATATTTGATAGTTTGGTATAAATAGGCCTGTTTTATCCAGGCTATTCCCATTTTCATTTAAACATATGCCAGTCATGCTTGGTGTCCGTCCCTCCTCCCCGCAGCAAAGACCCACGTTTTCATCCTAGCTCCAGCTCCTTTCCGCCTCCGGGCACACTTTTTCCAATAACTATCCTTGTCTGGGCTCCTGGAGACAATTTATTACTACATGTATTTTGTTTGTTTTTGCCTGTTTAAAGAAAATTTAGCTCAGCAAAACGAGATGTACAGGACTGTATATCTTGGTGCACTTATAGCATCTACCCGTGAAGCAGAACTATATACTTTTGTTTGGAGAGGGAAACTGTTTCAGTGCATGTTCAAACTTAACTAATTAAACACTTAAAGTTTGGAACCAACTTACCTCATCAAACTTTTCAATGTAACTGGTTACAAGATAGTGCAACAGGTTGGTGGAGTTGTCTTTGCATTTCACATCCTTAAGTTTAGGAAGGATATCCAGCTCAAAACCGTCTGCCTGTCCTCTGGCTACATTGCCACCATTCATATAATTTCCAAAGGCAAGCACCAAACTCAAAACATTGGTGACCTCCTTGCTTGTCTTGAGCATCTTTAAAATGAGTTAATATGAAATTAATCAAAAGAAAAGAAATTTAGCATTCAATCCAGCAACAACTAACCATGTTTCTGCAACACATAATAATATAATGTCCAGAGACTGCGGAGGGATGAGAAAGAGGATGACCCCACCGTCCCAACTAATTTGCAGTGAAAAATAAAATATTAGAAATAAATAAAAATGAAACATTATATAAAACAAAGAAACCAAAACACCTTATTTGTGGACAGCTTTCCAGAAACTGGTGACAAAGTTTTTTCCACATTCAACAATAACATGCAGCTTACTCCTCTTCACACACAACCCACAAACCTTGGTGTGAAAACCTTTTGGTAACCTTATTAGTAGACTGTGTGCAGCCATCTGTTATTGCTAAAGTGGAAAAATGACGACATCACTTTTCTGCTTTACGAAATAATAGATGGCTGCATGTAAGCTACCTTATTATCAGCTTACATTCTCCTGCTATCTTCCTCTAAATCATACAGAAACAGATCAAGAGAAGACATATCGTAAATGTTGAACTGCGTAATATGACATTCTTGAGTGGGTTGACCATCCCCCATCGGGCGGGTCTCCAGGTAACGGATAGGGGAATGACCTCCAGATTGGGAGGCTAGCTGCGAATAAGGCACACACCAATTAAGCAGTTGTGGACCTAATGGCAGTGGGCATACCAGGGAGGAGAAGGTGTTGGGTTCCGCTGGCATTCCCATGCAAAATCTCTATGTGCCCCAAGACATGACCATCTATAGGCGAATCAGGGCTGCCTCAGAAGTCCTTGCCAGCCTGTTGGTGAGACAATAGACCTATTTCATAAAAGGCTGCCAATTTTAAATTCTTTTGTGTGCCTTTCAATTAGCTTTTCTAACCTTGTTTGAAAGAAAAAAATCAAGTTAGAAAGGCTAATTTAAATGAATACAAAATAATTTATGAATTGGTAGTCTGGGATAAAGAGGCTAAAAAGGGTGCAGGAGTACTGAAAAGGTTTGAAGACCGATGTTTATGGATTGAAATCTCCTCATTTAAACTAGGTAGTTTGTAGTCTCAAATTATGGCATGTGTTAATGTTTAGGTCTGCAGAGGTCAAAAAGAGAGAACGAGGTTTAAGTTGTCACTCAATTTATTCCTATACTTTTAGATACCACAAAAAGTATTTATATGTCAACATGACCAATTTGTAAAGAAATCACGTAATATTTGCCCACGTTTTATGTAACTTGGGGGATTCTAGAATTCTACACGTGGACCTTCAAAGCAACTGTGTCGAGCACAGAGCTGTTCAGAAATACGTACAAAAAGTTCATAACGACTACGATAAACGAGTGTCGAAAGTATGGCAGGCAGACCTCCTTTTGATGAGTTCGAGGCCGAAACTGAAGATTTTGAAAGTTATTTGGAGCATCTACAAGAGTAATTCACGGCCTATGACATCAATGATGATGTGGATAACACAGCCAAACGACGGGCGATTTCATTGACACCGATAGGGAGCACTTTGTATCGAGTATTGAGACTTAGCGTTCAACTGGCAGTGGAGCAAGAAAATGAAGAGCGAATTGAGTGCCTCAAGGAGCGGTATGCAGAAATATTTAAGCCAGGGGACGGCTATAATGCATGTCTATCCCAATGGTGTACATCGCTAACTCTCCTTCAACCAAACCTAGAAGAGAAGGCCATGGATTCCCAAACAAAGCAGAATGCAAAGCATGACGAACATACCAAGTTCAGAGAATTCTACCCTGGGGACAGGGTTTGGGTGAAAGACCTCAGAAAGCAGGACACCTGGTGGCAAGGCTCGACAGCGGAGCAAAATGGACCAGTCATATGTAGTAGTATTGGATGACGGCAGAGTCTGGAAACGTCATGTGGATCATGTGAGACGTGACAGCATGGTCAGGGCGGCGTCAGAACCAGGTGGAGAGAGAGAGGCTCAGGACCACAACTTGGAAGTCCCATGGGCCATTTCGCTCCAGTTGGATATTTCCAGAGAACCCCAGGTGCCACCAGATGCTCCAGAAAGTCTATCAGCTAAAACAGGTTCAGCTCTAGATCAGGAGCAGGACGTGACACTGGCAGTAACAGCAGGGGAGCAGCGACGGCTTCTCCCCAACTTCAGAAACAGCTTCCACCCCACTTTGCCAATCTTCCAGGGCGTGAAGAGCCCAGGATAGATTAATCGAGTCTATCTGAATTAGTGTTGAGACTTGTATGCATTTAGCTATTGACAATGAACATTCCTAGTTACTGTTGGAGCATTTACGTGAACTGTTTAAACTAGCCTAGTTGTTAGGTTCTCAGACACCGTCGTTGTTTATATTTCCGTTGTAGTTACATCTAGGAAAGGGGAGATGTCGTGTGTTTGTAAAGACTGGGCACGATTTGTTTCAGTCCTCCCTGGAGTGTGGGTTCATGTTGTAAAATGCCATGCCATGTGCTCGGCAATGGAGCCAGTATTAAAAGCATTTCCTTGTTTCCTTTTGTCTCATAAACGTATGCCAAAATTTGAGACTACAAACTACCTAGTGTAAAAGAGGCAATTTAAATCTATCAAAATCCATCTTCAAACCTTTTCAGTACGCTTGCGCCCCTTTTCAGCCTCTTACTCTCGACTGTGGGTGTATAGCTGCAGTTACACACACCATGGTAAGTGGCCCTTCCTGTGGCAAACTACCCTACTGGCAGCGATTGGGTGCCGGGGTGGCAGTTCACACAATTAGACAGAAGCGGCGGCGCCCTGTTATACAAAAAAATGGTACACAGAGCAAACAACCGTGTGTGGTTGGTGCGAAATCGGAAAGAGAACTGTGGCAAACGGTGTGTCAGAGAATGTTGCTCGCAGCATAACTTCCAAATCAAAAAGGGAATGAAAAAGCCGGCGCCATGCCGCAGCTGTGGCATTGGAGTTTTTAGCGATTACCGATTATGTTATGCTTGCGGCGGTAACAACCTTAAACAGCGGCTTCTTCGCAAACAAGAAAAGGCAAAGAAAAATTTTGAACGTGTTTTGCACGAGCTGATGTCTTGCAAACTTGACAAAAGAGCAAGCAGTTAGAGATTTGCATACTTGTTATAAAAGCAAGTCAACCAGTTAGAGATTTGCATACTGGTTATAAAAGAAAGTCAACCAGTTAGAGATTTGCATACTTATTAAAAAGCAAATTATTTTCTCGCACATTATACAAAGTTGTCGATGGCTGCGCAAGCAACGTGGCAGAATTTTGAACAAGAACTAGCGGAAATTGATTTTGAAAAAATGTTAGAACAAATAAAACCAGAAATTCGGAATGTGTTTGATGAGCGCATACCCCCGGAAGCCCTAGAGCGTCTGCCCAAACCTCTACTTCCAAAACCATACAAGAAAAATGGCTAGCATCTTAAAAACGTTTGATCCAGTCCCTGCCCAGAAAGTCAAATCGAAGGAGAACTGCTGACAATCTCTTGAAGGGTTCTTTAACGAACCAGAGGCTGAGGGAAGAACGGTAGCAGGGCGACGATTTATAAGATGGTCGGTCCAAGGAGAGGAAAAAAACCTCACAGAGTTTTTCATGGAAAAGATTCGAGAGAGAGTCAACACATCCATGTATCTGAGGCACAACTATTCTTATTGGTTGCAAAACGTCGCCTTGGATAAGCGAACTGTCTGAAGCGGAAAAATGGTTGAATGAAAAGGAGGAGGAGTGTCTGGAAGTTGATGCCATTCAAAGACCGGACACAAAGTGGGCGTTCAGGGGCTATTCTGATGTCTATGTGAAGGTTGTGCTTGACCGCCAGCCTTCGTTGGGCACAGGCCCCTTGACTGACTGGCTTGCAACCTTGCACATAGCAGGTCAATGGTGGCACTGGACACCTACCGCGATAATTTGTGTCTCTGGTGCTGCATTGCTGTGCACCAAGGAGCCCGGCGTGATCGAAGTACAGCAGCAGCTCGTGAACTTGTCAAGAGTTTCTTCAAACTCAAAACTGTTCCAATCGACTGTCCGAAAACATCTCTTAGATAAAGTTGAAAAGCATCTCAACAAAGGGGTCAATTTTTCAGATTGGTTCGGCATTAAGGTTTATGAGCATGAGCGGGGAGAAGACGGCGAAGTGGTTTGGCATCTTAGAAAAAACTCGCCGGCCAAGCTGACAAACATTCTGACAATCGGCATTTAAGAGGGGCATGCCTTTGACATAGAAAAGCTTGCAAAAACGTATGCATGTGTGGATTGCCGCGCGAGATTCACACGAGTTGACAATCTACAACGGCATGTCCAAACGTGTGCCCAAGGGAAGACGATAATTGATTGCCTGGGCGAAAAAGTTGAAGCCCCGCAGACAGCATTCGAGAAGGCTTTCTATCCAAAACATAGAGCTTCCCCAGAATCGCTACGGTGGCTTGACCAAGAAGCCAAGCGGCAGAAAATTCACATCCACCACACAATGTGTGGACACGTAGGTGAGAGGTGGGTTGAGCGGGCACCAGACGACGGTTACAACCATGAAACAAAGACCGTATTTCAATACTACGGCTGCTACTGGCACGGGTGCCGAAAATGTTACCCGCACGATCACGACAAAATCATAACCCATTTCGATCAAACGCTCGAAGACAGGTGGAAGGCCATGCACACTCGAGAGAGAGCCCACCCACATCTGCGAAAGAGACCCAGCTGAGCTGGTACGCAAGTTTATGGAAGAGCTGAAGAGGTGCGGAAAAAACATCCGGGCCCAAGTCCGGGCGGAGTGCCAGAAGACGTGAGCCTGCTGTCGAAAGCGCAGTGGCTAAAACTTGATGGTTAAAACTCGGTGGCAGCCACCGGGTTCAACTCGGGCAGCTACGATCTAAACCTGATCAAAAACCACTTCGTTGACTGCCTTGCTGACACAACCGGCAAAGTCAGAGTGGCCAAAAAAGGAAATAACGATAATGTTCTTGTTCACCTGGGGCTTCCGTTTCCTATACATAATAAACTACCTTGGCCCAGGGACCAGCTACGAAAAGTGGGTCCGAGCCTACGGATGCACAATGCAGAAATCGTGGTTTCCGTATGAGTGGTTCGACTCGCCCCAAAAGCTCGACTATCCAGGGCTCCCAGACTACCCAGCGTGGTACTCACGTCTGAAGGGCGAGAATGTGCTCTTGAGAGACGAATGGGAGGGGTGCAAGCGCTTGTTCGAAGAAAAAGGCATGCGCACCTTCGCGGACTGGCTGCGCTACTACAACAATCTCAACGTGGCACCTGGCCTCAAGGCTTTGGAACAGATGCGGGCCTTCTACACCGAAAAAGGAATCGACATCTTGAAAGACGCAGTCAGTGTCCCGGGGGTGAGTTTGCACTACTTACTCCGGGGAGCGGTCAAGAAAGGCGCGGAGCTATACAGTCCAAGCGAAGAAGCGTACGAGATGTTGAAAGGAGCTGTGGTCGGAGGCCCGAGCGTCGTGTTCACGAGCTACAATGAACTCGGGGTGACAAAGATAACATCGCACCAATACGAAGATGCCCGTCTATGCAAGAAGATCTTGGGGTACGACGCCAATGCCCTCTATCTTTCAACCATGTTGAGAGAAATGCCTTGCGGGAAGGGAAGGGTCGCCCACTACGCCGAAGACGACGAGTCCCAAAAGGAGGTAGTGGTGCCAGAGCTAACGCGCAGGCTCAAAGAAGGAAAATGGTTCGCATTTGCCGAAGTTGATATAGAGATTCCAGAGCAATTGCGTTCGAGGAAGTTCGAGGAAGTGTGCCCGTTCTTCTACTACAAAAAGGTGCCAAACGAAGTTGTCCCGGAGCATATGCTTCTGTACTTGAAACAAACAGGCAGAAATCGCGGAGACGGGAAAAAACTCGTGGGCACCCTGTCTACAGAGAGACTGTTGCTGTACGCCTCTCTGCTGCGTTGGTATGTAGACCACGGGGCAGTGATCACACGTCCTACCAACCGGGCAAGATCTTTCCCTAGTTCGTGGAGGTCACAGAGGTGCGGCAGACAGGAGACATGGAAAAAAGCAAGGCGCTGCTGGGGGAGGTGTTCAAGCTGCTAGGGAACAGCGGGTATGGGAAGCTCATCGAAGCCTTGGAGCGGTAGACAAACGTTATTTAAACCAAAGATGAGAAGGTGGTCGACAGAGCCTTGCTAAGCGCGTATTTCTCCGACCTTGATGAAATCGGGCAGGCGTATGAGCTGGAAAGCCACAATCAGGCGGCCGTTTCAGGTAGGAATCGCTGTCTATCAGCTGGCCAAGCTGCGGATGCTGGAATTCTACTACGACTTCCTCGACAGGTATTTTGACAGAAGAGACTTTGAGCTGATCCAGATGGACACAGACAGCAACTACATGGCTTTCTCCGGGGAGCAGCTCGAGGACCTTGTCAGGCCAGAGCTGCAAGCGGAATTCAAGACGCAGAAGAAGCAGTGGCTGGCTTGGGACAAATGGAGCGGCTGCACGCCCGGGCTCTTCAAACTCGAGTGCGAGGGCATCCAGATGATCGTGCTCTGCTCAAAGTGTTATTTCGTCGACGAACTGGGTGAAAAAAAAGAAGTTCAGAAAAAAAGGGATGTCGAAGAAGCAAAACGAGATAACCTGGTAGCATTTCAAGACAGCCTTGGAAGGTAACAAGGGCATGGCAACAAACAGAGGTTTTAGGATGCGGGACGGCCGGATGGTCACTTATGAGCAGCAGAAACTGGAGCTGAGCGCTTATTACGACAAAAGGTGGGTGCTGCCCGACAGGATACACACTGAACCACCCGAATTTCACATTTAGCTCGCGAGAGACGGAGGAAGAGTGGTGTTTGGTGGGACAACAAGAAGCTCTTCATGCACAAAGCCGCGCTTGGGCCCGTCGTGCAAATAGTAGAGAATGGGTTGATTTGGTTTGATAAAAACTCTTTCAATGTTGTAAACTTTCAACGACCAGATCGGATCTGTGGCCCTTCTTGCAACTCCTTCAAGCTCACCGGGTTGGTAGAGATAGCGACTTGGACAAAAGAGGGGAGGATTTTTTCGGCCTTTCCAACAGACCGAAAATAAGGAGTGGCGGGCCGCGCAGAAACAGTGTTTTCCTTGATTGCTTCTGCAGGTTTTTTCCCTGTCAGCCGGGTGACTTCGTTGTTCAAAGCGGCAACAACTGCAGGAAGTCTCTTCACCCACGCAGTGGACCGTTGGCCAGGAGGGAGACGCATTTCGACGGTGTACTGGTGCCCGAACAAGCGCTCGGCAAGGGTGCGGTTGAAACGTTCAGCAATGGCCTGGTCGCAGTGAATGTCAACGCCTGCCCGCTGGATATTGGTTTTGTGCTTTTCCATTTCTTTTGAGATGGCGCCCATGAATTCGCGCCCGGGATCAACCTGCAGCAGTTTTTGGCATTTCAAAAGCCCGCGTTTGTAAATCTTCTGAAAGCCCTGGGTGACCTCATCAGAATTTTTCGAAGTCAAGGGTTCGGCCTCTTTGTAGCGGCTGGCCACGTCGACAACAGTCATCGCGTATTTGAAAACTTTGCGCCCGCTGGGCAGTTTGTCGTGTGGCAGAAAAAGAAGGTCCACCTGGTGGACCGCGTTGGGTGTGGGCACGTCAAATTTTGGCGGAGGACTGTGCCTCGGAGCGGGCAGGTATATCTGCCAGAGGGCTTGGTTTACCAGCCACTTTTTTGCAGTAGTATATCTTTGCGAGTTTGGCATCCATCGCAAAAAAAGTTAAAAGGAACCGGAAGGCTGCATAGCCCAGAGTGAGCGCCCCGGCGCCCACGAACGTGAGTTCACCCCTTTTCTGCTGCTCGCTTGGCTGATAGAAATCAGAGAACTTGGGCTCTTTGGGAGGTGCAATCCGTTCTTCAGGGTGCAGCCTGCTGTAGAGTTTGAAGGCGTAGTCAGTGTTGGTGAAGTTCTGCTTGAAACCTCCTTTATTTGCACATTTGTCGCAATCCAGTCGAGAAGTTTGGCGCGGTCACACACATATTTTGCCTACGCAGCTTGGTACGCCTTGAGAGCTTTATCATGCCGCACTTTTTCTTCTAGTGCTGCTTTGTCACCGCCCCCAAAAGCCCTCGCAAGATAATTACCACCGATGAAAGCCGCTGCTTTCAACACAGCCCCGCCAACCATAATCGCGACACTTGCCATTTTTTTTCTTATATATATATTTTCAAATGTTGGTTGGAAGGATTTTGAGGCATTGGTGGGAAGGATTTTCGGGTCCTCCAGGTACTTTTGGAGCACAACGCTCCCTTCCATGACAGCTGTGAACAATGCATAGTTTTCAATAGAATTAGAAGGGTCACCTGTAAAACTTTTCTTGAACGTTTTTTTGGCCACCCAGCCTATGCCAGCAGCGAGGCCGGTAAGGGTAGCAGCATCCATGATGGTTTTGACGAGCTTGTTGTCTGACATGTTGGTTATAGATAAGAGAAAAAGTATTTAATTGAAAATTATTTCTCGCACTCCACTCTTGCTAATATTTTTTGGTCTTCAAGATGTTTTTGATCACTTAGCCTATTTAAAAGCTCTTGCACAACTTCCCCTTCCTCCTCTTCCTCATCTTCCTCCTTTTTTTTCTTTACCACGAACCACATATCAGGATTTTTGCATAACCAAATGATAGTTCTAACGCAACTGTTCGTGAATGTGACCCAAAATAAGCCAATACATGCAACTGCTGCGCCGTTTATTATTAACTGGTTGAAGCTTGGTACTTTCCGCATTTTGTTATACAACAACATCAAAATATTCAAATCTCTAGTCCATTGGGTGAATGCCTTTTTTGGGTGGCGTTGCAGATGCAGGTGCAGGTGCTTCCGGTGCAGATGCGGGTGCAGGTGCAGGTTCTTCCGGTGCTGATGCGGGTGCAGGTGCAGATGCCGGTGCCCGTGCATTTCTTAAAAAGGCGCGGATGTCTTCACGTTTGACATAGGTTGTAACAAGTGTTGCGCCGATTCCAATAATAGAGATCCATTGGTTGGTGCTGAGGACAATTTGAAAACTTTTGGAATCGGGCGGTGGTGCGGTCTCTGGAATGGGCGGAGCAGGTGCAGATTGTTTTTCTTTTGCAATTATGACAGAAGCCTCGGCTACGGTGCTTTTCTGCGCTTCAGGGGCCAACCATGTTCTTTCAGCAACCATTTTGCCAGCAGCTACCCACTTGGGATTTTTGGCAGGCCTTGTTGCCGGAGTTTGTGAAGTTGCTTTTGTGAGGAATTGACGAATATTTCTGTGTAATTATTCAATAGTTGGTGAGTTTTGCTCATTAATTTCTTCCGATTTTGCTTTGTGCTTGCTTTTCAAAAGCTCATTTAAAACAAGGTGTTTTGCGGTGATCAGCGCCGCGTTGGCCACAGCAAGAAAACGGCTGCACTTTAAAGCCATGTTGCCGGCCAGGTTCGAGAGCTCTTTGTTGATGATGTAGTCATTTCTGAGTTCTTTTTGATAAGCATCGATGTCATCTATGTCAACGACCATTCCGACGCCTTTGGTCACAAGAAAAATGAAGCTGTCGATCAAGCTGTAAGTTGTCTTTGAGCCCACGTATGCCTCGTACCATTTGGTGTATTTCTCAACATCTTTGTCGGAGAGGCACTTCACCTGCTCGTGTGTTAACTGCACCCCGATGACCTCTTTGGTTTTTCCTGTCGACACCAGCACGGCCAGCTGCTCACAAAGAGCAGGAATATCGGACCCGGAGCCTGCTACAACAACAGCTGGCCCGCTTGACGGCTCGGCTTCCAGCAGGTTCATAACCTCTGCGATAGCAAGCTCTTCTCCCGCCATTGTGTATAATAATCTTACAAAGTCCGTTTTTTAATTCAAAATAACTCCATAGGGATGCCGAAGCGAGAACACGAGATGCGCGAACTTTCGAGCTTTAAGCTTTGAAAGAAGATCTTTGTACTCATCCTGGGAGAGTGTCCCCCCCCCCCCCCGTAATCATCAAAGATGGCTTTCAAAGTTTTGGCCGCGGGGGCGTAAAAGAGAACGATCGCCACCACGTTCTACCGGAAGGAGGTTGTTATGCTGGTCATCTTCTGCGTCAGCACCCAAACGCTGATGCCAATATGTCAGGCAGAAAAGGCAAGATTTACCAGCGGGCCTGTGCACCCTTTCACATCTTTCGAGGCTGCACATTAATCGAGGATTATAAGCGTGTTGGTGCCCTCGAAAAGCCAGGTGACGAGCTTCAACCAAATTACCACCCCGTGGTGCGCTCATATTATCACAAACATCCGTGGATCATCTTCACCAATTCGGTGGTAGGTTTTGTTGTGTGCGAATGTCGGGCAGATCAACATGATGTTGTCCAACTTGCCACGAAAAGGGCCATAGAGCTGGTCCACTACAAACTGCAATTTGCCTGAATTGGTCGGAGCCACGATCAACGCGTTGAACGGGATGTTCTATATCAGTATTGCACAGATTTCAATTGTTGCTCCACTATGTTCATCTGCGAGTCGGATATAACAAAGACGTAGCAGTTCACATTGCCTCCTCCTCTGCTTGCCTTCCTCTAGGGCTGAAGCTGTACCCCGTCTTGTGTTTTTACGAGTTGCAAGCCACTGCCGTGCAGCGACTGATCTGCAATGGAGCACAGATCGATTAAAAGCCCGAACTTGTCACAGCTGCAGAACTTTGTCATATTCATGCGGGGCGTTTTTTTCTGTGGAAAGAAGCGACGGACCATCTCCCACATGTCCCTGTATAAGATGCCGTTGTTGTACAGCATGTTAGGCGAGCCGTTCACCGTGACGCTGACTTTCGAGAGGCCGGGATTGAAGTACTTTTCTGTATCTCTGGCTCTCGGAGCGTAAGGCTCGATGAACAGGAGAAGGATTCCTTTCATGGACCTTCTCTGGGGGTTGACTCTGAGGTTAATCCTTTCCTTGGCTTTTGGGAAGGTATGCATCTGATAAAGCTGGACGTGATCGTACAAGAATTCATTGCCAGAGAAATAAACATTGAGCTCTTCTTTCGCCAGAGTCTTGCTTCTCATCATTTCGTACTCGAGCTGGATGTCTGTCAGCTTGTATTTCAGTTTTGTGGGGTCAGAGCCTTTGACAACCTGTAAGGCCGGCACAAGGGTCAGCTCAAATACGAGAAAAGACTCAGTGGTCGGTCAGGATCTGGTGGTCCAGTCTGATTCGGTATTTTGTGCCGAAAACGCAGAGAGCGCATTTTCCGCGTCGACGCCTGAGGTTTTCTTATCCTCAGCGTTTGAGCGGATCTTGCAGAGGTCCTCGCTTTGAATTCAATCGAGCAGCCTGTTGTCCCGCTCCTCCTGCGAGAGGAAAAGGTTCTCCCAGATCTTGAAGATGTCATACCCCACCGTGTCCTTCAGTACTTCGCCCCTGTACTTCACAACAAGCTTGTCGACCAGAGCGCGCCCGACGTTTTGAATGAGGAAGTTGTTGGGTTCCCCTCCAGTCAACTCGATGTTGAAAAGCAGTGCGAGCGAGCCGGGCACGATGACCTCTTCCTCATGCAGCTTGGGCACGGAAACATTCAGGGTCTCGCTGGGGTTGGCGTCGCTACGATCAACAGTAATGTGCTTTACTGCCCGCTAAAATTTCATCGTCCAGAGATTTTTCTCTTTGTGCGCTGGCCGAAGATTTGCTTGCAGCGCCATTTTGTCTATATTAAACAGAAAAATATTTTTGTTTAAATATACAACAATGGCGGAAAGTGGAGGGTTTGGACATGACAACTCTGCACTTGACCATGCACTTGACAATGATGACTATGGCGATGCCTATGAACAAGACCGTCAAAACACAACCGGTCCTTTTGTGCCAGGCACCGCATCGACACCTTTCCGTAGTGGCGAAGAAATTGAACTGGTAAAAATGCTGCGCGAACAGAGCGGGCTGCCTGACGAATCCTATGTTGAAGCGACTTTGTTGGGTGATATTTTGGACACACCAACAATTCTTGAAAGAGCTAGAGACTTTATCAAAAAGAGTTTCCCAAAGGTGGACTTCGGAAAATTAGGTCCAATAGGTTTTAGCAAAAAGGGTGGTAATGAGACAACAGTTGTATCATTTGGTCCACAAGGTGGTGAGACTGAAATTTTCAGAAAAGATGGTGGTGGTCTTCTCAAAAGATTCACAGACAAGTTCAAAAAAGCCCTTGGGCCAGAAGCTGAATCTTTGATTGCTCAAGATAATGAGAGCATAAGAGAACAAAGCCAGATATTGAGAGAGACCGAACAACAACAACAAAGAAAGGCTGGAAAAATTGCTGCAGAAAAGCAAAAAGCTACCCAAGAGCTTCAAAATCTGAGAAACAGAATTGATCGAACTCAAGCAAAGGTTGATGCCATGGATGACAATGAGCCAGAAAGGCGGAGACTGCAGGAACTGCTAAAAAATCTTAAAGCAGATTTTGAAAATGCAAAAAAAGAGGTGGCAGCTCTTGAAAAACTAACAAAAGAAAAAAAAGAGGAGGTTGATAAAATCAGAGCAGGCATTCTTGAGACAAAAAAAGCAAGAAACGCTCTTCAACAAAATCTTACCGACACAAGAGCGCTTGATTAACTGCATGAGCAAGAAACCAACCTTCAACAACAAAATGATGAAGATAGGGCAGTCATCAACGATGAGAACGCCTCACCCTCTGACAAAGAAGACGCGTAAGAAAGAGTTGCAGAAAGAACCGAGGAGCTTCCGCGTCTGCAAACGCAGATTGAGGAAAGAGAAAGTGCGCTTCTACTTCGTGAGAGGGTCAAAGAGATCTTCAAAAAATACAGCATGGCAGTTACAGCCATCTTTCTTGCCGCTGGTGCCACGATTGGTGCTGTCGTTGGTGCCATTAACAACTCGCTGAAAGACACCGGCAAAGGGTTGGGAAATGGATTGAAATTGACTGGCAAAAAACTTGCTTCACTCCTTCCCAGGTTAATTGGTTCGATTGTTTCTTTCCTATTCAAAGCAGCTGGTCAGGTCATCTCTTTTCTGGCAGAGCACACCTGACTTCTGATTTTGGCCGTTGTGGCCTTTCTGGTCGAGACCTATGCAAAGAAGTAGTTAACGAAAGGTCAAGAATGCCAAACCCGCAACTGCAACCGCGCCTACAGCGACAGCTATTTTGTTCACGTCATGTCTCTGGCTGCCAAAGCCAGCCGGTGGTGTTGGTTCAGATTCCGTTTGCTCCTCTGCAGCTGTTTGGGAGACAGGCGCTGGCTCTTTTTTTGCCATTGCTTCTGGATTTGAAGGGTGACTGTTTGGCCGGTTTATTTTCGATTCCCCGCCATCCATCAGTCGAAGCGCCGCTTTTTTGTGCTTTTGTTTGCCCCGTTGTTGACCCCCAGCTTCATACCCGGTATCACCTGTTTCAGTCGGTTGTTGTAGCCAACCGTGCTTTCTGTGTTAATTACTATCCGTGCGGGCATCAGCCAGGCCCCCGGGCATACAGCAAGCCTCACCTTGGTGGTAACGCTGCACGCTTTTTTCCAGGTCAGGCTGCCTTATCGCGTCTTCCACCAAGACCAGGAACTCACTCTGCGCCTCCTTTGCGCGCCCCTCCTTCGCCCAGGATGCTGCTTTGGACGTTGCCTCTATCGACTGGTTTATTCGCGACAAACCCGCCTGGGTCAAACCTGCTGAGGTTTTGGGCGTGAACTAGTTGAATTGCTCTTCCGCTGCGTCACTTCTTATAAAACATACTGAAATTCCCTTTTCTGACGCCCTTGGGTCCTCGTTGTCGAATTTTGCTTTTGCCGATGGATAGGGCACGTCCAGTATGAAAGGGTCGCGGCAATAAATGTAAACGCTCCCCAGCCCGTGGTTTGGTCCTCGTGTGTAGCGGAAATCGGTTGACGAGGGAACGCCTAACTCTGTGCACAATCTTTTGTAAGACGCCACGTCATGGTTGTTGGTTTGACTGAATGTTGGGTCGCCCGGGAGTGCTCTCACGCTTTGGATGCCTCCGAGCTGATACAGGATTCGCCGAACCGTGAAGTACATGTGGAAGATGTAGAAAGCCCGCACCTGCGGCGGCAGATTCAGCATTGTGTTGTCAAATACTTCTCGTGAGATTCCGCAACCTGTCGTAGCACACCACACTGCAAAGTTCAGCTGCTGTTCCCAGAAAGATAGATTTGGCCCCGCTAGCCATTTTTTTGCGGGCTTTGACGTTTCGAACTTTATCTGTTCCTTGGTAAATATCTCTCTGAACTTTGTTGTAAAATACTGGTCAAGGGAGACATAAATATTGATTGATTTGTTGAACCGAAGACGCTTTGCAGACTGGCGGGACCCTCTTTGTAAAATATTTCAGCTGTTGCTGTGTGGTGTGACGCAAAAAATGTCTGTGCTTCAAATTTGCTTTTGTCGGCCCTTGGAAACCGTGCAGAAAAAGCCGCCCACACCTTGGCTTGTGCCGGCTTCGCATTTGTGGAGATGCCATTGGCAGCCTGTGCTCTTGTTTGAA